>SRMA01027045.1:381034-386608 GCA_007224835.1 Danionella cerebrum | reverse complement strand
AGGGATGGAAGGGAGGTAGGGAAGAAAGGAAAGGAGGGAGGAAGAGAGGTAGGGAAGGAAGGAGGGAAGGGAGGGAGGTAGGGAAGGTAGGGAGGAAAGAAGGAAGGAAGAAAGGGAGGGAGGAAGGAAGGAAGGGAGGAAGGGAAGAAGGGCGCACAGATAGAACATTATCCACGTTGTGCTCAAATGTAACATGTGCAATCGAACATAAACAAATTCAGTCAGAATTTCTAAAAAAAGCTCTGACATTTCCAGAACTTCACAGAATTTCAGCTCCATTACTCTCTGATTACATTAAGCAAACCGCGCTGCGTCAAATCATGCTGCTAAAATCAATATTAACCCTGGATTGAGGCACAGCTAAAGATGAAACATGATAGCTGATATCTCCGATAAGATCTTCTCAAAGAAAACGTGTCCCCCGTTGCCTCCTAGAGCACTGGAAGTAGTCAGGGACGAAAGGATTCTGCTGATTACGTTCACAAACGTAAACACAAGCTTAAATGAAGTTTACACGCATGCACACGCCATGGCATTCCTGCAGAAAAACCACAGCACCATGAACTTGTGATGAGACGGGAAACCAGTGCTTTCCTTTCAGCCTTGGACCACAGACGAGCATCACAAATGTGATTTATGATCTGCTGTTTAATGGCTCGGGCAAAGGCTTTGAGAGCAGATCAGATGACTTCCACTGGACATGAGCGTGTCAGGAAAGAACAAGAGGCCCCAGTGCTCCTCCGATCTTAATGGAGGAGAAATGCTACTTAAGTCTGACGGGAAAGTGATACGAGTCAATGCAAGCGAAATGGAGGGGGGGTTCAAATATAGATGATGCAATGCTGAGAGACTGTAGATGCCTGCGGAGGATGTTATTCTTTTAACCAAAGACAGACTGAAACAATCCTTAATGCCTGAGTCCAAACAGACAGCTAATTTATCAACACGTGTCTTTCTACATGCAAGCTTCATGTCTGGCGTACACTTCTTTATGCACGTCCTCTGGAGACTTCTATAGGCAGTGAATTGAAGTAGCAGCTGGATCCGTAAAAAAAACAACAACACGCCATTCTGATACAAGCACAACATGTGATTGATATAAAAACCATCTCCTGTGATCACTGTTAACAGTGGGAGCACAGTAAAAAAAGCTAGGCGGGTAAAACTGCTGCTCATTTGTGACATGCAAAACCCACTCACTAACTGTTTATGCTACAGAGAGCACTGTAGAAGTGCAGGATTTGCTCAGATGCATCTCGACTTTGTTAATTACAGTCTACTGTGATCATTGTTAACAGTGGGAGCACAAAAAAACAGCTGAAGATATTGTGGTACTAAAATAAGATGCATCAGAAAATCAACGGCATAACGGCTGACCCAGGAGCCATAAAATCACAACAAAACCAACATGCCATTCAGACACGAGCGCAACAAGTGATCAATATAAATTGAAATTGTACATGACTGTAATTTTCAGTCCGATTTTTGCCTATTTTCACACAGCACAAGACCCCTGAGACCAAGGGAAAGGGGGGTGGTCAGCAGGACTGCTTTTTCCACTAGAGTCAAATAATTCAACAAGGTTTTGATTCAACCTCGTGTTTGAAAACAGGTATTTAATGGAAATGATGAAGAGCGACTGACCTGAGCTTGGAAACTCTTGAGGACAGGTGAAACCATCTCCAGCACGTCCTTAACAAAGAGAAAGGAGATCATATTAATAATAACAATTATAACAAGTTTTAACCAGGCCTGGTTTACACAATCCTAAATATCAAACTCAAAAACAAGGTGAAATAAAGACTCTTTAGATAATGTTTGTTGGTTTTATTTGATACTAGGTACAGTATTTAAGCAAGGTGTCAGAGTCAATAAAAAGTATTAAAAAACCTTGTCCCTGCGTTAACATGCTTCGGGAGGAGTCATGAGGGCCCAACGTCTCTAGTATTTGCCTAAGCTTGGATTTAGATCTTATAATTTGGTTGCTATGGTAAACAATTTGGTTGCTATGGAGAAGTCCACGCAGGGTGGCTGGGTGCTCCCTTAGAGTTAGGGTTAGGAGCTCTGTCCCCCAAGTAGAGCCGCTGCTCCTTCCCATCGAGAGGTGTCAGCTGAGGTGGTTCGGGCATCTGTTCCGGATACCTCCTGGACACCTCCAGGGGTAAGTGTTCCGGGCATGTCCCACCAGGAGAAGACATGCTGGAGGGACTATGTCCTTTACAAAAGCTGAGATATATTTCAGAAAACTGGTTTCTAGGGTAAACAGTTTGGTTGCTAGGCAGCTGTCAGTGATGCTATACAAATGTTTATCTTTATTATTTTTTTGTTGCATTTATTTTCAAAGCGCATTATAAGTTAATAATACATCTTTAGCCCTTTCTACAGACTCAGACTTTCCAGAAGTGTGGCTCGTTTGAAGGTTTGATGAGATTCTCAGTTTCAGTTACAGTTTTACAAAGTTTGACCCAATGTTAATTCAAAGGACAATTTCCCAGCATTCTCAGCAATTTCCCAGAATTCCTTTAGTGGAATCCTTTTTAAACCCAGGCTAAAATGCGAGAAAGCAAACGTTTACAACATTATAATTATTCATTATTGATGAAACATCGAGAAAACAGACAACTGTAACTCTTCCGACAGAATAAAAATAACTCATGATTCCATTACAGACATATTGTTATGTTCAATTAGAGCACCATCGCTAACAAAACGGCTAGCACGACGCTCGTCTGCTCCAGGCGTTTGCTAATCTTGTAAATTCTGATTGTCACTGATGACATTTGTGTCAAGTGGAGAGCAAACGAGGAGCTTCGCCTCAGAGTCGAGAGGTTTGTGTCGAAGCTTCAAACGCCGCCGCGTAAAAAAGGAGCCGCTAACGAGGAAAAATGTAAAATGTCAAAGCTCGTATAATGAGAGATGCGTGACAAGCATTCCTCCCATCATCGTCACCTTTACCTGAAGAGGAAGCTGCGGATTAGACGGACGGGAATTTAAACAGAGAGAGACTTGAACTTCGAGATGTTCAGAGGAGGATTTTCTTCCATGCCTCATTTACTGAGAGGTTTATTCAGGGTTTTGGGTGAAGCTTAAATGCTGATGGTGGCAGGACGTGACGGGTAATGTCAATACGTAGCGGAGAGAGTGCATTCTAGGGCGACCAATGTCTCTTTAGCGATCTACAGGCAAGATGTGGAACTTCAAGAGAGAGAAAATAGAAACGAACTAGAGGAAAATAAGGTGGCACTCATCAGAAAATCTGGGAACACAAAATTGGGTTGGGCCAGAACGAGGGGCTTTGCAATTAATGGGAGGGGCCGGTTTATCAGGTGAAAAAAGTTATGCCAATGGCCAAAATTGGAAAACAACAAAGTCCAATAAGGAAGTGCACACCATATATGGGAAAAAGGTGTCAATAAAGGGAATAGCACAACTAATATGAGATAAAAAAACTCACAGTAAATGGAGGTGGGGTCAAATGGAGGACAAAAAAAAACAAATGGGAGGAGTCAAAAGGGATGAGATGACCAATTATGTCAGTAATCAAAAAGGTTGGGAGGGGCCTTAAAAGGAAAAGAGCAAACCTTATTGTGGGAAATGGGGGAAAGCACATAAAAATTCAGAAAGGGAAGAGCTCAATAAATATGGGAGGGGTCATAAGGGAGGAGCATACCAAAATAGGACAGAGTAAAAACAGAATAGGGAAAAAAATATTGAATAATAAAAAAAAGAGCACAACAAATTATGGTTAGAGTCGAGGAGGAGGAGCTCTCCATATATGGGAGGGGTCAAAAGGGATCAGCTGACCATTTATGTGTGCCTTCAAAAAGGAAAGAGGATAAACAATTTGAGAGGAGTCAGAAATGGCCAAAAAGGGAGGGGTGAAAAGTATGGAGTGAAAACAACGTTGGTTTGGGGAAAAAGTGAACGAGCAAATCAAATATGGGAGGAGTCAAAAAGGGAAACATTTAACATAAAGGGGAGGGGCCAGTAGGGGAAGAGCAATTCAATCTGCAGACTGACTCGGAAATAATGAAATATTTAGTGAGTAGTTTATAGAAACAGAAAAAGAGAAATTATAAAGTAAAAAAAAAAAAAAAAAAACGCACCGACGAAATCAAGCCTCTTCACACTCCCACTCACCTCAGGGACATTTTTCTTGAATTCACGGCTCAGTTCCAGCAGGTGCTTATGGGAGTCTTCGCTCTCCTCCTGTCGGCCTGCCAGCTGGGCCGCCACTGAATTCAGCTCCCTCTACGGAGAGAGAGAGGTTCACATTAGGGAGGCTCCCTCGAGATAACATACACAGATATGGCCGCTCACATAAATGAAAATTGACGGCTGAATATTAAAGTTGCGATTGGTCATGATGTGATGGAAGACGACTGCTTACTGTAAACCCGGCCACATTAATATTTAAAGCAGAATAAATCCAACGCAATCCTACAGTGGAACAGGCCTTTTAGATAATCAGAAATCCCAAGTAATCAATAGCTCTGCATCAGCCATGAGAGTGAGAGAGAGAGGGGGGGAGTGAGAGAGAGAGAAGAGAGAGAGAGGAGGCTAAAGAGAGAGAGAGAGAGAGGGGTGAAGAAAGAGTGAAGATGAGAGAGAGAGGAGAAAGAGAGAGAGGGGGTATGGAGAGAGAGAGAGAGCGAGGGGAGAAAGAGAGGACAGAGAGAGAAAGAGAGAGGGGGTATGGAGAGAAGAGAGAGAGAGGGGAGAGATAGAAAGAGAGAAGAGAGAGAGAAAGAGAGAGAGGGGGTATGGAGAGAGGAGGTATGGAGAGAGGACAGAGAGGAGAAAGAGCAAAGATGAGGAGATAGAGAGAGGAGAGAGAACGAGAGAGAGAGAAGAGAGAAAGAGATAGAGCGAGGGGGGAGAGAGAAAGAGAGAGAGAGAGAGAGAGAGAGAGAGAGAAAGAGAGAAGATGGAGAGAGAGTGGGGGGAGGAGAGCGAGAGGGGGGAGGGGGAGAGAGAGGAGAAAGAAAGAGAGGGGGAGAGAAGATGGAAAGATGAAGAGAGAGGAGGGAAAGAAAGAAAGAGGGAGGGGGAGAGTGGGGGGGTTCACTTTTCACATGGTGATGACTGATATAGCAATGTCTGACTGATATAGTTAAAGTTTCAATAAACTGAATTAATCAATATTCTAATCAAGGGAAAATATATAAGTAATGTTGTAAGAGCCAAAATAATAGTCATTCATAAAAAAACTCAAATTTAAAGACATTTATTTCATATTTATAAGTGAAATCCTTACATTTCCACATGATGCTAATAAATTATCTCTAATTTACAGAAGTATACTGTTCAGATACAAAGAAAATCCTAAACGAAACAAACTCTATTAGAAACTGTAGAAACTTCTGAAGTCATCTCCCACGGTCTCAATATCAACACTCGAGGTAAATGAAAGACAAAAAGAATTCATGGAAACGAACCAATTACAGTTCCAAAACTGCACAAGGCATCAAATTAATTTAACTATGTTTTAATTAATGTCTGCTCTTACTTCAAGGCATGTTAGCAAACGATCTGACGCGAGAGAAAGAAACCAGACGCTGTGATGCAAGCAGA
>SRMA01027045.1:366034-376034 GCA_007224835.1 Danionella cerebrum | reverse complement strand
TAAAAGTGTGTTCAATAAGCCATCAACTTCTTTTAATTGAGCTCTTGCTTAGAAGCCTGTCCGAACAAGAATCGGCCAATCACAGTGGGGCATTTTACAGCCATTAGACTGTGCGAGTGTACGTTTCATTGAGCTGCACTTTTATTCTGTTTTCAAAATACAAACAAAGCAGAGCTATCCGTCTGCTTCGGGAAGTTGTGTGGTGGTCTACAGTCACCCAATGGATCCCAATGTTGTCGGGTCTACTGGAAGGCTTTTTGTCTACTCTAAGAAAACCTCTCGAACCCTTGATGGACATTCTACAGCCTTCCCTTTGTTTAAACTCCCAAGGCTTTACTCCCAAAAAGAAAAAAAAAAAACAATAAAAGAGTCTGCAAAACTTACCAAGCTCAGTGATCGGTCAATTGTTTCAACATAGGAAAAAAACTACACACTAAAGAAAACAAAGTGTCTCGTGAAATTTATTGCAGCCTAAATATAACCGTGTTAAAAAGAGCAAAATAAATAGGGGCCAGTGACTTGACAATCTATAACAAACTGAACCAAATCTACCTCCGCAAACTCTCCAAACACTGGCCCACTTTCCTGCAGAAATCGACAGGGATGTGGGGGTGGGGGTGGGGGGTGAAAAATGGCAAGCAGTGGATAACGCAGATAACCTGCCATTGTTTATTCTCTCTTAAGAAATGTCAATCTGTTTGTTCCTCAGGTGCGCTCCGTTTTTACTCCTGTGTGAGGCTAAGTCTGTGTGTGTTTCTCTTCCTCCTTCGGCTCCCCTGCCGATTGCACAGGCAGATCAAAGCTGAGCTGCTGCAGGAGTGTGAATATTCGAATATTCACCACCTGTGTGACACAGCGCGCCAGGTCCAACCCCTCGCAATTACCTGCTCTCCAGCAGGCCCCTGAGAGCCTGCCACTGCCACCTGCCAGAGCCCGAAAACCTCTTTTATTCCTACACACAAGTGCGACAGAAAGAGATATTCCTCATCGAGACAGAAATAAATGTATCTAGAGCGCAGAGATTGGGAATATGGCCGGCGTCATCGAGGTAAACGAGGATGAAAAGAGAAAGTTGCCAGGTTGCAAAACTTTCAGAACGACAGAGGAGCACAGGGATCTCTTGAGGAGAACTTTCAAAACTTGGGTTGTTTTACATCAAGCAGCTTTAAAAGACCACAGAAATTCCTCATTTAAAAAATAGAGCTTAAAAACTAAATGTTTTAATCTGCAACCCTAAAACGCGCAGATAGAAAGGCGCTTTCCTGTCAAGTTAGGACCAAACAATCATCTATATTTAAAAGAAGACCAAGGAATTAAGATTAAACAACAACACAATGATTAAATTGACGGACAAAGTTCGGTGGTCGTTTTGGTTTCTAATTTCAGATCGCTACTTGCTCTAAGGAAGGCATCTGGGTGGAGGAGATGGTCCTTTGAGGCGGAGGACGATATTGAAACTCTCCCTGTGATCACCTCTGAGCATGTGCAGACTCCGGCCCGTGGTCAAGACATCTTACTCATTTTAGCCACAGGAGCATGCATTGGAACGGTGATCACTACTGCGCCCATTAGTGCACAACACAACCGCAAATCAACTTAGCGCACACGACCCTATTGTACACTAACATGCTACCGCAAATCAAAACGATACATGCTACCAAATTAAAAAACGCTACTGAAAATCAAGAACAAAATAGACAAAATTTATGCCAGTTGCCCCCCCCCCCTTATGTACAAAAAAAATTGCACTGCAAAATTTATCAGCCCTTGTGTTCAAAAATGGAAAGCTGAAAATCAACTAAATTTATCGTAAATGTCTCCCCCTTGTGTTCAAAAATCAAAACCACACTGCAAATCAACTAAATTTATCGTAAATGTCTCCCCCTTGTGTTCAAAAATCAAAACCAAGCTGCAAATCAACTAAATTTATCGTTGTGTTTATTTATGCAATAACGTAGTGGTCACAAAGTTGTGGTTGTGTTGTGTTGTGCAGTAATGGGTCGCCGTAGATTACTTGTTTTAACTAAAATTCACGCTGCAATAAATCACAAAAATTGTACAATACGCATCACCGAGTAACTGAGAAACATCATCTAGGAGCTCTAATAGTAACATCAAGTGAACAAACGCGAGAAAATATACGCTCTCTCCCTTACTAGGAGAAGTTTCGAGGGTATGGTTGCCCCCTAGTGGGTGGATGATGTTACAAGCAAGAAAACTGGTCACACTTGAATAATTTTTTAATTAATTGTTTAAACACTGAAAAACGTTCAATAGCTAAAGTTAATAAAAAGAGAACTATAAAGGTAATTTAACAATGGTAATGTGTACAGTATTGTAACCAGATTGTGACTCTAAGGTAATAAAAATATAATACATTTATAGCATCTGACACACAGACAGAAGGACAGCTTCTACAGGCTAAATTTAGTTATAAAATCAAAACATCTTCTACAGCATTCTTTTCTACTCTTTACCTCTCTCTAAACTAAGTTCATTTCATTTAAAATATTCAGCAAAACTCTGTTTTTGTCAACAGAGGGCGCTAGGGAGCCGCCCAACCACTCCTAAACATAAGACTTGAATTAGCACTATTTAAGAGAAGACACCAGTGGTAACTTGATTTAAAGGAGCCTGGACAGGATCATCTGGAGATATTTATAAGTGAATTCAGAGGAAGAAAACAATCTCTGTCGTTTTCCAGCTCTTGGTTGGACGGACACAGGTTGGTATGATGGATTTGTATAGGGTTTACGGTTAAAACAGTAGAAAAATAATTGTGAATTCAATTGTGTGTAAAAATGTAAATAAATAAATAAAAAATGGGTTGAAAGCGTACATAATTTTAACAATTTCAGACTGTGTAGGAACAGTCAGAAATAAAATTTTGCAAGAATCAGGTGAGTCTAACCTTTTTCACTAATTGGGTTCAAAATGCATCTTCCAAACGCCCCCTGGAGGCCAGCTGCCGTATGTCATAAACCCCACCTTTTCATATAAGTGAATGAGAGATTGTAAAATGGTAAACTTTGACGACTTCTGCTCAATGCTCAAAAGCAGAAAGCAGCCCAGCGTCGGCCTATGGTTCAAACCAATTAGCAAAAGCGTAGAAACGGGTGCAGAAATCTCAGAGCTGAGTAAAGAGGGTCCCTCAGGACACAGCTGTCTATCCAGGTAGTAGGAAATGAGGAAGCGCACTACAGTAGGTTTGCTAACAAAGCTAAAAGATTGTTCACAAACAGAGCTGCCAATTGTCCCAGTCTGGATCTGAGCGTGTGTGGAGGTGCGTGTCTGTGTATAAAAGCCCCTCAACGCTTGAGCAGTCACAGCCAATGAAAAAAAACTCCTCCACAGAGCGATCTGAGTAGCTCTGCTCAACAGCGCCCAAGGCAGGAGCTCAGGGACCGAGAGAAAGCCTGTGATGAGGCTCTCTGACACACACATTAGCCGTTTACATGGAGGAAACACACTCGATTTGATGCTACACTGAGCACATGTACGAACACACAACCGCTTCCAACCACACTTTCCAATCTCAGGAAGAGTAGCTTTTCGTTCGGGCAGATCTGTCGTTTGGTGATTTCTGCCTCTCAACTGATCAATCGCCTATTCTGATTAGGAGGAATCACTTCCTGTCAACTGCATGTAGTCTATTAAAGGCATAGTATTGTAGATGTATGCCACTAGGGGGCACACATCATGATGTAACATAAATGACAGGTATTAATAAATAAAGGGGTGCTATGTGCTTTATTCGTTTAAGTAGTGCGCTCTCTGAAACTAATGAAAGAGAGGCTCTGGCAACAAGAAACCAAGAAATAGCTTGAAGAAATTCAATAAAAACTGTTACAGATCATCATGAGTTTTAATGAACGTAAAATATATATATATATACCCCAGTGGTACCCCAAGATATGAACGCTTCAAGTTACGAAACGATCGAGATACAAACGCCACCCTGGAACGGATTAATTTCGTATCTCGGGGTACCACTGTAAGTGTCCCAATCCAGGTCCTGCATCCTCCGAGGCGCAGATTTCAAGGTTCCTTATACGTCGCAACGCTGTGTCCTATTTCGCCAAAAATCGAAGGGTCCTTCAAATGCTTCCCTTGATTTCGAAAGATGCATCGCAATAGCCTCAAACATACCAAGATGCTTTCATTTGAAGACAATAGTTCAGGGGATTCTTTAAATGTTTATAGTAAGAGTAGACTTTTAAAACATCATCGTTAATATTGCTAACACGAATGCGATGTGGTGTATGCTAATCGTTGGTAAATGACTGGAGCAAGGAGCAGACGGAGGAGGTTATAAAATGCCGAATGAGGCTTTCGAAGGATCCTCCAGAGACTTGGTAGGCTGAGCGTTTTGAGGATGCAGAGAATGGTTTGGGACACCGCTATAGGCTGCAACAATGGTTTCCATTCAAAAAGCCTTTATCTCTGTCTACTTGCAACCAAGAAATGAAAAAAAAAACACTTTCACTCCCATTTATCAAAATAATCTCAGTCTTTTGCTCCAGCCGCATTGTTTTTAAGTCATGTTTGGTTGCTGTCCCAGTGAGCAGGGATCTGTGACACGACTGCTCTGAAAATCGTATGAACTCATCAGAAGGGTCGCCCCTGCTAGGGACCTAAGGGAAATTCAATTGACCTCATGTTTTTGATGATGGAAACCAGAATTGATGAAGAACGCAAGTATGAGAGCAGGCAAACCCCAACCAGCAACCCTTCTGACTGAAAGAGCAATATAAGGCTGTAAGTTCAGGCCGATGCCGAAAACAACTTAATTTATCAACCGGAAGAGCTGGTTCTATAGAAGCTTTACAGAAAACAATCCAATCTTTAAAGAGAGCCATCACTCGTTCTGCAATATTTCCAGAGGAAGCTGCCGTTGTATCTGGTCTCAGAGCTCCAGGAACTTCGCTCAGTACCACACACTCACACAGAACTTGCTTCATGATAAACGTGCACCAGACAGACTACACCCCCCCCCCCCACCACCACCACCACAGGTACAAACACAGGTAGTAATTTGACACAAGACGCTGCCACCCTTTCTGCTCGATCCACTGACTGCAGTACAGATCACTTGAGCGATCTCCGGGAAGTGAGCAGCTCCATCCGTGTGTGTAAGAGCAGCCGTGATGGAGAGTTCCGGAGTGAGCAATCACACTTCACACATCTCCTCTTTGGGATTCTCCTCCACATCTGCTCAATACGGCACGTGATGCTTCCGCGGCACTGACGAGTGAACGAGCCGTGAAAAATAAATAAATAAATAAAAAATTAAAAAAAATCACTCGAGGGAAGTTTCAGCACCTTCCCAGAAGCCCCGGCACGGAATGCTTCGATAATCTTCTTTCCTCTGAGACAACGAGACAGATGGGAACCCCTGGACCACGGCAGTCTGTGTCAACACACTCTAAAATGGGCTTCTACTGAGGCTCCCAGTCATGAACAGAAACTATTATTGAGTCAACGGTTTTATCCACGATTGAGGATTAACTCGACATTTGCTGAGGTATCTCCCAACCCTCGGAGGATCGAGTGCAAAAACGACTTAAAATTGTTTTGAAATGAAGACTTTTCAGATCAATTCAGCTCAGAAGACATTTGTTGGACACCAAAGAAGAATTTACGACCTGAGAAAGTCATCGAACGGCAGCCGATGAAGATAGCGGGAAAAAAGGACAGTTCAACTCTGAGCTCCTTCTATAACCTCAGAAAGACTGGAACATCTTGGGATCTTCAAAGAAGAAGTACCAAAGATGGAGCTTGGAACGAAACGAGAATTTGGTTTTCCCCAAAGCTTCTGCCATCTGCATCTCCACGAGGAGTTCACCCCATAATGATCCATCAGAAGAGAGAGCCCCAGAGTGACATACAGCAGGAGGACGAGTGCTAAAAAAAAAAAAGCACAAGGTTCAGGCTAAATCTGGAGCTCTTAGCCTCTCCTCAGATACCACCAACTAATTGATCTGAAAATGTCTCCAGAGTCGCTATGCAAATCTTCTCGAGAAATTAAAATGTGCTCACACACACACACACACGCACACACACGCACACACACACACACGGCGACTGGAGATGGTGAGAGTCTGAATGCACAGATTAGGTGGTGATTTGGGGTAAAATTTGGACGTCCAAATGCTCAAACTTTCGTTAAACTGGTTTTGACAAAAAAAAAAAATACAGAGATGACCATTTGCTCCATCAAAATTCAGATTTGCATGAAAATAAGAGTGCACTTTGAGTGTTTGTGCTTCAGAGAGCAGTGTGGAAGTGGAGAAGCTTCTCATCTTTGTCGATTATGGCCGCTGGTGATCATTGTTAACAGTGGGAGCGCAATTAAATGGTTGTGTATATTGTGGTACTAATATAAAGTGAAAATAACATTTCAATCTGTTAACTAGTAAGTGTTTCATTCCCGAATGAGAGAGAGACCATTAAAACAAACAAAAATGACTAAACTGTATTTACCGGATGCAACCTGGACTCCCTCCTTCCCTTTTTTTACTTTAAACTCCATGAGATTTCTAGGGTTGTTTCCTCAACTCTACAGAGAAAATGCTTTTACAAAAAAATGGTTCCTGTCTACACATCAGTACAGATTATTATATTTTAGAGTGTAGTGATACGACAAATGGCAGCAAAAAAAGGCTCCGTCTATAGTTTTACACACAAACTCGTAGATCTAGATTGACTTTCTAACCCGTCTTTGCTCTGTTTATTTCCTTCGAAACAAAAAGTGATATATTTTCAAATCTGAGCAAAACTACATCCAGCTCCTGGAAACGGTCCATAAAAATGATGTTGTGCTACGATCCATTATTCATTTATGAATCATTTTTCATTTAGCACTAGCGTGCGCGAGCTATATGCAGTGATGAATGCATCGGCCGGGATGCAATTTGTATGCAAAATAACATAAGATTAAAGAATGTGTTTTAAGAGGAGATGTAGTTCACTGCCATTTAAAGCAGGAGAGAGTAAGAGAGCGAGCTTCATTTGGATAAAGAGCCTGTGGCGATGCATTGGATGAAATCACTTAGTGCTACTCAGAGATACATAGTAATAAAACACTATGAGGAAGAGGAGGAGGAAGACGAGGTGTTTCAGGATTGAGCATCCAAAGCTCCATGATCTAAAAATGTGCTTGGAACTGGTTCCGATGTTACAGTGTGAACACAACGGTGTAATCGTTTCTGAATTGAAACGGTTGACGCATAAGAGCTGAGGATACAGGATCGATATACACACAGCTCCGCCTTCTCTCTTGCTAAACATTATCCCTCAAAAGCCGGACACGAAATCTGAGAAGATGCTCTGTTCCAGGAAGTACCACTACAAACAACTGTACTACCAACAATAAGTATCAGAAAACAGAGCAGGTGACAAGGAGCGAGCCAGTGTTTGCAAGAACACACCTTCTTCATGTCCAAATGCAATGCTCTACCGCAACAGCATAAAAATCTACAACGAAGTCTTTCTAACGCATTTATTAATGCTGTGTTTGTTGTAATTTCCACTATTTTTAAATGGAAAACTCCGCTTTGGATAATGAAGTCAATTTGGAGAGAACGAGAGGAATAAAGGAAAGCTTCACCTACTTTTGGAACCATAGTATCATTTATTCAAAAATTAACAATGCTTTTGAGGTTGAAATCCATATAATAAAAAAGATTTGTTCCTAAAGCACAGCTTACTTACAACTTGTTTCACCAGCGAAGGTGAGCCACAGACACCAAAGGTTGAAACGAGCAGACAGTAGAGTGTGAAAGAAGGCTAAATGATAGAAATCAATAAATAAACCAAAGACAGGAGCCCTGATATACTTCATAAATAATAAATCTATAGGGTTTGGAGTTTAAAAACAGAGAGAGATGGTTCTAGGCAGATATTTTAAAGGCAGAATCTGGAAGATTCTAGTGAAAGGACCTTAGTTCTGGGAGTTCATGTGCTCTAGCTTCTGTAAAACTCACAAAAGTCACTTTTCAAGCTCGCTCTTGTTCTCGGAGTTAGGATACGCGCAGGTGTCTGTGTGAGAGTGTGTAAGCCGTAATGAAGAGTGACTGTTAGACAAGCGGTGGGTGAAAAGAAAGCTGTTTGTGCAGGGTAGACGAGCATGCGGAGCAGAAGAAGAGAACTGTCAGACACACTTGAACCCACCGCACGAGCAGCAAATGAGCCTGATCCACAAACACACCGGACAGATAGACAGACAGACAGACAGACAGGACGGGGAGGGATTTAGAGCCACGCTTTGCAGCTTTCATCACGTCTCCGTCAGACATGTTCTGGCTCAGAGATGCCGGCTAATCCTCACCTCACCTCGCAGGATGCACCCCGTCTCACACGCAACAGACACGGGCCTCGACAGACCTCCCATAGCTCATTTAACATCAAACTTCCAGCACAACATTCCCAGCGGTGAAAACCAGTGAAAGCGTACCAAAGATATGTCTACGTCACACAAATACCATCTAAAGTTCCCTTTGAAAACACTTTTCTGTTTACGAAACTGCCTTGACTCACTGATAGCAGCACTGGCAGAACTGGGGAATCGTCTCTGATTGGCTGAAAGTTTTAGCATCAAACAAAGAGAGAATTTTTTTTCCCTAAAAGTAAACAAACAAACCAAAGTATCATAAAGAAACAGTAAAAACAGAATGTATAAAATTCTAAGACAACAAAAGAAAGAAAACAAACAAAAAGTAATCACAATTGTTTTAGCATCAAACAAACAAAACAAAACTACCAAAAGGAAACACAAACAGATAAACAAAATGAATCATTAATTAATGATTTAAACAAAAAATAAACAGAAATAAAAAAGGATCAACAAACAAACCAAACAAAAAGAATGAGAGAAAATGAAAAAAGAAAGAGAAATCAAAACAACTAAACAAAAAACTTTTAAAAAGAAAGAACATGTGAAGAAATTAGCAAACTAAATTCATTTCAAAAATAGTTAATTAACAAACAAAAATCAAACACAAAGAAGCAAACAAACAACAAAAATAACGGACAAACGGAAAGCGAGCACACAAAAAGAAGAAATGGCAAACAAACATAAAGCAAACAAAAACAATGTGAGAAAATTAACTAAAACAAACAAATCTTTTTTAATCTGAATTGGATGAAAGTGCACACAGGTTGGGAGGCTGAATAGCTATAAAACAAGCTTTCCCGGTACCTTTAAAGATTTAAAAAGACGACGGCAGAGACAGGTGATTAAAGTGAATCAGAATCTTCCAGCTAACTTCCAGGGATGCTGCAACTCTCTCCAGATTTATCTCTCCACGGCCTTTTGACACTAAATTAAACTGTTGAGTCCATTCCTGGTGCCAGCTAGTTATCTTTCCAGGCTAATTTACCAGCAGAATTTACGTGGCGTATAAAAGCGGCTGCGAAACGACACTTTGGAGGCCGTACATCATCCTGGAGAGCGCTCTGGATCCAGAATTAGATCATATTCATGATGCAATTAAACACTTCAGTGGGAATCAATGTAAAACTGATGAGCCCTGAAAACAATGCATATGGCAGGGAACATTAGACGCCATTAGCTTGCGCTCAAACCCTCGACAAATGAGATTTAAACACCTCCATCCCTCGCTTCGAACCCACAGCCCAGAAGAAATGAATCCCTCTCAGAATTAGTCAACTACTAAATCGTCCGTGGCAACCAGATTTCAGATAAAAGAGACTAGAAATATTAAGAAGAGATACTGTTTGTTCTTCAACATTAAACCCCATCATCACCAATGAGAGAGAGGGAGAGAGGGAGAGAGAGAGAGAGAGAGAGAGAGAGAGAGAATGATGATTCAAAAATCTGGAATTAGAGATACTGTTTGTTCTTCAACATTAAACCCCATCATCACCAATGAGAGAGAGGGAGAGAGGGAGAGAGAGAGAGAGAGAGAGAGAGAGAGAGAATGATGATTCAAAAATCTGGAATTAAGGCTAGGCAGATAACCGACAGTCAGACAAAGAG
>SRMA01027045.1:38316-366014 GCA_007224835.1 Danionella cerebrum | reverse complement strand
AAAATGAATGAAAAAGAAAAAAAAAACAAAAAAAAATTTAAAAAGTGGGAGGAAAAATGTACAAAAAGCTGAGCAAAACGGAAGGAAATGTATAAACGAAAAAATGAGAATGGACCAACAAACAACAAAAAGAACAACAATAAAAACAGCAAAAAGAAAGAGAATGAAAGAGCAAAAATACAGAAAGAAAGAAAGGGGTGAGATGAGGTAAAGGAGAGAAAGAGGGTCACACACTGACAGGAGAGAAGCTAGGGGGCGCTAAACACCACCCATCACACACAAACACACACTTGTACCACTGCACACTGACGAACTTTGCTCACGCTACTGATTATGCAAATTAAGCATTGAATATCCTCAAATCAAATCAATAGACACTACGGATCATTGTTTTGCTTTTGAATCACTGATTATATATAAATATATAAATCTGACGTACAAAAATGTAATATTGGTGAGATATTCTTCAAATATCCTTAAACTATTATGATGAAAATGACAATAATTTACATTTAAAATGTATGATGATGCTGTCAACTCAAAATAAAAACAAAACGCAAAAAATGTTAGCATGCACAATGCTCCAACCGTCGTGGAACCGCGTATTACAACAAATAACATGCGACTAGAATTAGAAAAGAAACTTGAGAGCAATGCTAACACAACGCTAAACTGATGATCCCGTGTCATGCAGGAAAAGAAAGAAAAGGAGTGAGATTGCTACTTTTTCTCCCTGTTATCACTTTACTGACAAAATGAAGAGGAAAGACAACAAATCTCTCTGGAAGCTGCTGCGGCTGTTCCGCAAGCTATCAACACGTCAATACAGAAGAGAGATGGTCATTCGCTGTATGATTGCCTTTTTTATTCGCTCTCACACTCACCTGTCTCTATTCTCCCTCCTAATCTGTGCTGCATCGAAACCAAAGATGGATTGTCTTTTTAAGGAGACAGATCGGCCCAAAATGAACATTTACTCTGCCTCAAGTGATACCTGCACGTCTTTCATTCCGCGGTTCAACGCTACATCAAAATCCTGAAAACAGGAAGCAGGAAGAAATATACTCCAAAAGTCATCAGCAAACTTGTTATTTATACGATTGTACGGATTAAACATTTGTACCACAGAAAGTATTTCTCAATTGTGTGATTGGAATTTACCTTGAGCAAATATCTTTATATGTGTTCTCATTAGAGTCTCCAGCTTTCTTCCCGGTTTCCTGCTTTATTAGCGCAGCTCTGTTTATACTGTTGGGTATTTGCTGTTTGCTGGAACAATTACAGTATGACAAATGCTCCATCAACGCCATCCATCAGAAAGCGCTTGACAGGAATCCAATAGCGGGGCAGCCATTCGTCCCCTGCTTGCCTTCTCATGGGCACCATGCTTCAGTATCCATGACAACAGGCAAGCCGCTCTCTCTCCTTCATGAGGGATGGCACCCAAGAGCGGCTCTGGAAATTAGCCTTTGCCCCCCGTCCCTTATATGTGCTCTCCAAAGCACCCCATTCCCCAAGCGCATGCCTTGGTGGATCACGGGGAAATGGTGCCGTGACCCGGAAGGCTTTTCCACCCAAAATCCTGGACAATCACAGGATATAAAAACTCGTGCTCATCGCACACACAATATTTCTCTGAGGTTCAGGTCTTTTACCATTCAGATGCAAAAGCCGCCAACCGTCATTTCCATTATAAACAACATTTTTAAATGAACGCGATCCATCTTTTCGATAGAAATGTTAAATTCCTTGTTTGAAATCAGCTTCCAAAACAGAAAGAACTAATCAGAGAGAATTATGTGACTTCTGTTCCTGTAATGCCCCTTTATAAAATAAACTATGGGCTTAGGTCATCATCTATGGGGGTGGGGCATATTCTGCATTGCTACATCATCTTTTTGCACTTCACCAAGGTTCCAAAAGTGGACGGGCTAAACTACCATTGACACCTCTATTGACCATGGTTTGAACTCACTTCCTTATCAAATTTTGAAACGAGAGAATGTTAACATAAAATATGTAATATTATGAGGCCAAGGGGTGTCCCAAATCATTTTCAGACAAATGAGTGAGGCTGAGATGGTGGGTCACAGAATCAACAAACCATACTTGAACCAAGATGCCCAGAAGCCTGACAGAAACAGACCCAGGTCTGTGTACATTTATTACATTTCTTGATTCTGAATTGAAAGTTGACAAAGAAATATTGACTGTTTCATTATTGAATAAAATTAAAGAAAAAGAAATATTTAAAAATGCAAAAACATGACATTTTCTAGTTTCAGTGTGTACTATTAATGAATTTTCACATCGTTATGCAGTTAATATAACATGAAAACAAGAATATTGGGTCAAATTTTTATTTTAAATTCAGAATAAAAAATTTAACAGACGCAACGTACACAGACTCACCCACAAATGTACTTAATTAACTTGTTTTAAAAGAAAAAAGACAAAAAAAAAACATTTTATGTTGGATAGTGTGCATAAAAAGGTCAGTAAAAGTAAATAACACACAAAAATAGCTGGTTTTACGAAAATACATCATTATTTAGACTAATAACTGTAACGCTGGTTTAAAAAAACAGTTCCAAGGGCCATTGGGGCAGGCGTAGGTGAGCGAACGTGCTCGAAGAACTGTGATGAAATGCTAAAGTGCTGACACTAAACAAATTTACAACAAAGTGTTTTTCCAGTTTCATTTCCCATCACGCCTGAACGATACCCTGATGATCTGAGCAGCGCTTGCACGCCTCAAACCGATGCTTCACTGGGTGTTTTTTAAGGCGGCGAGTGGACATTAAAGGACATTGGAGCATATAAGGAGAGAATCACTCCAGCAATGTTTATCGGAGAACTGGAGCGTGCACAAGATGGCCGATCGCCACTGCTGATATCCCATTATCCTCAGCAAACCTAAACACAATCCTACATACACATCCATACTCACACACAGATCACACCTCAGCCCCCGAAAACAAGATTGACATTTCATTGAGCGGCCTTTTGCGCTCTATATTAAACACAGGAAGCTATTTGCTTTGCTAGTTGTTCATTATGCCTCACCTTTTGGCTTATTGATGGAGAGAACTCCAGGGCATCAGGAAGGAACTAAATCACGAGGTGTGGAATAGATGAAATGGATGCAAACATGTTTGTGTTGTTTTTGTATGTATATATTATTTATGTTGCTTTTGTGTCAGTTTTTAAATAGGAGGAAAAATTTCAGCAGGAAAAATCCTGTAGCGCGAGTCGTTTACCCGTCCTCTTCTGTTGGGGTCCGCCATGACCTCAAAGGCTTTGTCAGGAAACTCCATTTCAACAGAATTAAACAAAAAAGGAAATTGTTGCACCAAGTTATAAAATGTTCTGGTTGAAATTATGACCTTGTTGGCGTAAAAAGATCATTTCGTCACGGTTTTAGTAATAGACTAGTTGCACAGGATGACATTCTGGGTATGCGCTCGAGTACTTCCTGTTCTGAGATCTTTACAAATTTTGTGTTTTTTTGGACATTTTACAGAAGGCATTAATGATAGAACACAGAAGCTGTTTCATCCAGCGTCAACATGAATTCTGAGCGATGGAAAAAGCAAAAAGAGCCGTCGAAGGATCTACAGGAAAAGGTGGTTAAACTGCACAAAATAGCAAATGGATACAAAAGGATTTGGGAATCAGCAAAACTCTGAAAAAACTCTGATGAGGAAGTGGAAAGAGATGGATTCTGGTGAAACCAAACATTTCTGCTACAACTGCTAGAAAAAAATTGTAAGGAATTCAAAGAAAAAGCAGCCTCTGTTTCAAGGAACGCAATAAGGATATGCTTGAAAAAGAATTAACTGCTTCGAAGAGCTGACGGCTTTTTGCCAGAAAGAGGAGATAAAGAACCTCATCGACAACTACCTCAAGAGACTTCAGTAAACTTTTCGTCAGGGGAATTTGGGAATTTTCTGTTGGCATAATGATTCCAAAAGAGTATCACAATTGTTTGTCAAATGGCTTCACCCAACATTACATTTACATTAATGTATTTAGCAGACGCTTTTATCCAAAGCGACTTACATTGGGAGTAAACCCAACCACTAAGTATGAATCTTTGATTGACGTTTTTACATGATTTACTTTTAAATTTGCATTTTGGTCAGAAAATGACACGTAAAAAGCTTCATGATTGATTACTGTGGTAGATTAATCGATTATCAAAATAATCGATAGCTGCAGCTCTACATGTATTGCCTTTTCCAAATAAGTGTGAATTAAAAACGGTTTAAGTTTGTTTACTCCAGCAACCGTAGTTGAAATCTACTGAAATCAAATTTGCTGCTCCATTCTTAGACCTAGTTTAACTCGCAAAGTGGTATTTTATTCCGAAAGTTGAGGTTAATTTTACCATTTTTTCAATTGAAATCAAGGATAAACTGCCAAAAAAGGCCCACTCCAAAAAGAAAAAAACTAAGCTTTTAAAACAAGCTAATCAAGCGAAACGATGCTAGTTTTTAGATGATTTAAATGTCGAGTCAAAACTGACCGTTTACGAAAGAGATGATTACAGAAATCCAGCACAAGAGAAAGGTTAATTTCCCCAAGACCTGTCTCTTTAATAATGTGATGTATTTATGACACTGGAGCATCTGGCCAGACTGTGGGAAAGCTAAAGGGAAGGTGTGTGAGGCGACAGAAGGGTCGATATTTCGAGAGGCAGACGGCAGGAGGGGGCCGAGCAGACGACAGGGGTCAAGGGTCAGGGATGGACCTCTGCCGTGACCTTTGTCTGCTCTGAAACAAATACTGAGGAGACGGGCCCAGAAAATCTAATGCGGGTCACCGACATCTCACTCACTGTCTGCGGTGAGCGATCACCCGGAGCAAGCTGCAGCTCGCGATAACGCTTCCTCATGCAGATTCGAAACCTTTCAAAAAAAAAAAAAGAACAATAAAACCAACAAAAACTTTTTTTGTTTATTAGCTAGACGAATATCGTAGGAATATTTTAAAAAAATCTATAACAGATGATCCATTATAATCCAGCCTCGACAGTTCCTGATCATTGATCGCGATCAATAGAGAATATGATCATTGATTTGGGCAGCAGCCGTGGTGAAAGCGCTCTTGACCTGACCTTAAACATCCTCTGGGGATCCTGATGCATCCAAACACTCTCACTCTCACACGTCTGCGTTTAAAGGTCATTAGCTTTTAATTGTACGACTAATTCCCAGTGAGGAGGAGGAACAGCGACGCGTCTGAGGAAGATCTGCCAGGCTGAACCGCCAGCATTAAGATTATTGTCAGTTGCACTTCAGCGGTGCTTCTTTTGCACCCCGTGATTTTTATACGTTTGGGAAGTTCACACAGATCTGAGCGAAGCGTTCGTCGAGCATCTCATTCGTACAGCGGCTAATGAAAGATCACCGGGACTGTCACAGCAGCTGCACGGATGGAGAAGGAGCAAACGGTTAAAACCTAAATACAGTTGTGCTCATAAGTTTCGTGCAAATTTTATGATTTTTTTTTTCTGAAAGAATGAACGATACCACAAAAGCATAGTTAGTGCAGCTGTGAAACAACTGTGTTTACTCTTTTTAAATCATAACGACGACAGAAACTTTCCAAATGACCCTGAGCAAAAGTGATTTTGGCCTGATAACATGCACAAAAAGTGATATAGAAGGGTTCGAGCGGCTGACAGCAAAACAGCAGTGTTCCAACTCCGATGAGAGAGGGATTCTGGTGAAACCAACAAATATTTCTGCTACAACTGCCAGAAAAATTGTAAGGGATGCAAAGAAAAACCCACAAATAATTTCAGCTGAAATACAGGGCTCTGTTTGCGGCTGTTTCAAGGAACACAATAAGGCAGTGGTTCTCAAAGTGGGGGGCGCGCCCGGCAGGGGGGGCGCAGATCATCAGCAGATGAGGAAAAAAAGAACAAAAAACTAACTTGTGGCCCTCCATGTAATCTAATGTGGCCCGCGAGAGCTTAAAAGTTTTAAGTGTCTAAAAAATATAATAAAAAAAACACAAAAAAAAACTACATTTCCCACAATTCCTTTGGCCACGGTAGCCGCAACGATATTTCCGCATCCATACTCACGAGTGAAAACTGCAGACCTCCGATCTCTCACGCTAAAATTTATTTCAAGATGTGAAATGGGCGGAGCTAATAGTTTATCTGTGATCTGTTTCTTGAGCCTGATGATAAAAGATGATGATCGATATGCATCGTCTTCAGTCTGTAAGGGTTTTTTTTTCGCTAAACAAATTACAAAAATGCTATTTTTCTTTATTCACTTGAACCGTTTGATCCTTCATTAATGGGGTTATGTGGGTTTTCATAAGCTGACAAAAATCAAAAGGATTTATGTTAGAACAGCCAAGCATACAATTGTTTCTATGCAACTAAAATTGTCTCTTGAATAAGTTATAAATAATGAGTTATTTAACATTAAGGAGTAGTTACATTTATTTTACATTAAAATAATTATTAATTAATTATTAAATAATTATTATTTTATTTACCATCATATAAAGGTTTACAAAACAGGAACATTGCTTAATATATATATATATATATATATATATATATATATATATATATATATATCTGCTAGTCAGCTTGAAGGACCGGGACATCTCACTCGGAGGCCATCTAGGTAAGGTCATTCAATACACTAGATCCAGTAGAATTAAATGCAGACTTTTTATTTAATTTTTACTTTGTCTATTTTTTTATTATATAAGTAAATGCAATTTTATTTTATCACGTTCTGAAGATGACGTTTGCAGTGCAAATATTAAAAATAAAAGTTTGCACACCTAAAAATCTATTCATGTTAAATGCTCATTTATGACACAAATCTTATCTTCAACTGGTTAATAATCAAGCGGTTGACAGAGTTTACTGAATTGTGCATGCCTTCTATGCAAGTCTCCTAATTATTACTGAGCTGAGAACACAAAGAGATCAAAACCATCCAAAAAGCACCAAATCCAACACTTGCAATACCATATTATGTTTAATACGTCCAAATACCATCAAGTCGACTGCCAAGTGTGCTTCCCATCGGCTCCGGAGCCAACCATCTCAGATTAGTGATGCTCTTCTCCACTCTCTCATCTCAACAGAGGTTAACGGGAAGCGACAGGGCTCAGTCTGCTCTCGTTAGCTAAGCGCTGAGATATTAGCGCAGTTTGTTCCATCAGATCATAACTGGATTAAACGCAGCGCACGCTAATGCTGCAATCACATTTTCATTTTCCATTTACAAGATGTACACACAATGCCAGCATCGGCAGGGCACTTGTCAGAACAAAGAACGAGCTTCTCAAAGTGATCCAGGGAAGCTTCGCGAGACTGCAATTAATATTAATGTCGAACAAAACTAACAGTTCCTCTAGACTTTTGTTATGGAAGAGAAAAGAGCAATTAACAAGACATTTGAACAATATTCTTGCAAAATCGATGTTCTTCCATTTAATATATTGTTATTTTATATGAGAATAAAGTGTAATTTTAATGATTCCATGTGTTTTTAAATCTACAGTGTATAAATTGTTCAGTATAGATGAACACGTGATCGTTGAATGCAGATGTAATTAAATCACTTCCATGATTTGTGAAAGAAAGAGCCGGTGAACTTCAGAAGGTAATCAATACAGGCTTCCCGATTAGATCAAAGACAGTGTGTAGCGTTTCATGGAAAGGGGTTCCATTAACAAACCTTCCACAGAATGTGTTTGGTGGTGGAGGGGTTTATGATGTCGGGTTGTTTTTCAGCACTGTTAACCTCTCAGCCACTCTCTTGTGAAGCAATAGATCTAGTCTCTCGGGTTCACGAGGTGTTCATGATGATATTTAAGAAAAGAAAAGAACACAGATACAAAAAGTAAATGGACAGAAATCAATGAATTAAACCGAGAAAAGTTAATTTAACGCTAAAGATAATTCTGTATACATGCAAAACAATGGATTTCACATTAATTTCAATTTAAAGCACAATTTCCAGGAATTTATCATCAGGTCAAATGTTAGAAATGCTATGTGGCAGCACTTTGTTCAGTATTTACAGTGTTTTTTCCTATAAACTTTTTCTCAAAAATATACCATCAAGTGGTTTTAATGTTTCTGTTTGACAGTTTTGGGCCATGTGTTCACTGAAACATTTCTGTCATTTTTGTTGGTTTGAAAAGGAAATTGCTGAGAATGCTGGGAACCAATGATTTAACACAGGGAACCACCTCACAGAACCTTCAAACTCTACACACTTCTGGAGGTTACCAGACTGTGTAAGGGCATTCCAATCACTTTGCAAAAGTATTTGAACCCCAGGCTCTAGAGGGTGTTAAATGTCTAAACACAAGGGAAGGAAAATATGGATTTGATTATGTTAATCAACTTAATTTTTGATCACGGTCAGCTCCCCAACAACCAAAATGTTTACCCTAGCAACCAAGTTTGTCTCAGCTTTGGTAAATAATAGAAACATGGGGTTTGGTTTAAATAAAATATAGTGGCTAAAGCAACATTATGTCACTGACTCCTCCATTGGTAAATAAATCTTTATCTCCCTACAAAGATCGACCTGACCCGATCTGGATGACGACTACGTTAAGAAGGCTACGGTCTAGTTTGGGGGCATTTGATGCCACCCATCCACTAGGGGGCAGTGGTAATGTTTGCATTAAGTCATATTTTTTCAATTAATGAATTTTCAATAAAAATTTAGGGGTCAATTAATTCTTTCTAAACACATTCGTTTAAAATGTGAATAAAGGATAATTTTCTCCTGGTAAATATTAAATAAACACGACAAGGTAAAGAAGTTTCAGAAGTGACTAGAATCACAATCGCTCCTAGAAGAAAACACACTTGAGCTCCTAGACGATATCTCCTAGTAGCTCCACGACACGTATTGTGACAATTTTGTATTGTGATACATTGTGCCACTATGTATTGGTACACCCCTACACGGAACAACTGTTTTATGTTTTAATTTGCCTTTTTATTTTGCTTGTTCTTGCTGGCCATGCTCCTTAGTTTTTCAATCGAATAATTCCCATGTAATTACCCTATATACCCTTTATTTATGGTTTAGATTGCACCCCCCTCTCTCCCCCAAACACAGATAATAATCAACGTGTCAAACTATATTTGTGTTCTAATTTCACGCCAAATTTACTTTTTCCATGAAATACCATTTTTGTAAACTTTTAAAAGAGCATTTAATCTGTGAAATATCCAAAATGGCTGGATAAAATAAATTCAGAGAAAAAAAATGACTCAATGGTGACCATTTTTTAAGTGTATTCTATTTTCATTTGATCTTTTTAATACATTCCACGAATACATTATCATCACATCATTGTTTTAAAAACTCCTGCATAAAACAAAAGACAACAAACAGAAAACCAGTAGCAGTAATTACCCTCAGAAAACCCCTTCGATCTGAGCCGAGCTGCATCTCTTAAGAGTTACAGACGAGTTAAATGTGGTTCACAATTTGGCCTTTTGGTTTTAACTTAACCTGGATCATGCTTGACCTTAAACCTGATCTAAACCACCTTTCCTTGACCTCCATCGAGCTAGCATTGGAGCTAGCTCCTCTCAGAGCAGATGAAAGAGAAGCTCAATGAAATTCAATGGAGGTCAGTGGAGAAGACGAGTTATTCAGCTCTGTGTTTATAAGCTTATCATTAGACCTAATGAGAACAACATGCGCGGATCCGAAAGTCTATACTTCACAGGAAACACAATTAAGCTCTATCTGAGCACGTCGCTGTGTGGGACATGATAACAAATGTTGACCGTGATGTTCAACATCCCGCGGACAGAGAACGCCCCTACGGTAAGCGGAGTACCTGGTGTTCGCATCACATCTTCTCATCCTCGTTTAAGATATACTAAACAACAGAAGAATATCAGCCAAATGTTTTCCTGCCATTGCTGAGACGGTTAACCCCCTTCCATCCCTCCATTTCCCCCTCTCCGTACACATCAATTAGCACATGTAGAGTTTTACAGCAGCCATCAGCAGAAATATGAACTTTCTCTCCGGCCTCTGAAGAGCGAGCTCCGCTAAACCCTTTAGAACGAGTGGGCTTCAATTAGAGTGTCTCCAGGGCCCCCCCCCCCCACCCGTCCCATTACCCGCCATAAATCCTCATGCTTTACGATTAGCTGAGTAAAATGAGTCATCCATCTGCGCAGTAAATAAAAGCTTGTCAGGGGTCTGACGCCAAGCTCGAACAGGGCTTCGGTTAAACTCCTCGACTCATGTGGACGGGCAGGAAACTATGATAAAACCGAGGGGGGAAATCAGGCGGTGAAATATGAGCATGCCACTATTTTCAAATGGAATTGGGCCATTTTATTAAGAACACCTTCTGAATTGCTTGGGAATATTCACACTGGAGCGACTGCATTTGGGCCGTCTGCAGATGTGCTCATAAGATCAGAAAATATGAATGAAATGAAAACTTTCTCACGACTCTAAACAAAAGTTTTTAACATAAATGGCGGCCTGAAGTCTCTTGAGGTAGTTATCGATGAGGTTCTTTATCTTCTCTTCATTTTATTCTTGGCGAAAAGCCTCTAGCTCTTGTAAATTCTTGCATGAGCTGCACACGTTTGAGTTCTCCCCAGAGTGCTTCAATGATATTGGGGTCAGGAGACTGAGATCCACTCGAGAACCTTCTCTTTGTTCTGCTGGAACCAGTGACGAGTGGAACTTGGCCTTGTGTTTTGGATAGGAATCTCCAGTAACGTCCCATGTGCAGCTTCTGGGAGGTGATGCACATTTTCCTTCAGGATCCTCTGAGAACATGCTGCATTCATCTTCAACCCATACTGACATCCCCAGAACATCAGTGGCTTGCCTCCATGCTTCACCGCGGGGAAGATGTTCCCTTCACATTGACGCCTCTCCAAATGTAGCATTTTTGATTAAGCCCAAAAAGTTCATATTTTCAGAAAAATTGGCCAAGGAATGGGAAAATTGTGTAAACTCAGGAGCACGACTGTAGATGTAGTGAAGGTAAGAGGCCTTAGAGACTCTGAACATAGATCTATAACAGTAGGACGCAGAAATGTGCAACTATATCCAAACGCCTATGTTCCGGGCTCCAGCATTCATAGATGTTTGAATGGAAGAAAAAGGAGAATTGGCGCACGAGGAAGACATTTTTCGCAGTCCATACGAATGGAAACCTCAATTTCTAGAGCAATGCCAAGGACATGGTTTGATTCGCAGGGAAAGCATGTGTTGATACAAGCTTTCGATAAAAGCATCTGATTGATGCAAAGATGCACTGGAACGTAAACCAATCCACTGCCTGAACAAGCCAGGAATTCTTAGGGAAGGATGAATTCAGACACACTGAATCATGTCCTTCACCTGAGAAGCGATCAGACCCATCGTTATCTGATAAATGAAAAACAAGCACTCGGAGACATTCGGAGGCTGTTAGGATTCAGGAAAATGGATTTCAGGAATTTGATTGTTTAGCACAAAAGTGAAACGGTTTGATTTATTTTATCCTAATGAATAAACCCCTTCTATTTGAATAAAGGTGCTTTCTCCTTTTATTTACAACACATGCTGATGATTTGGTTGGTTAAAGAGCCTCTTGTGCCACAAATTTGATTTTCTGAGCAGATCTGAGATTTCTTTGTTCTGATCAGATCAATACAATGTGCTGCTTTGTGATTCGTGGGAAAATGAAAGATTCAGATTCTTCTGATCCTTTATTCAGGAAACTATCGTGGCCTTGATGATGGTTGATGCTGTTGGGATGAGGAAACAGGTGCACCTCCAATCTTTGGAATTCACCACTCTTTGAACTCTATGCAAAAGAGAGAAACTCTTTAAAAACTGATCGATGTTCAGACACGGCACAATCTCCTTACACTGCACCATAGATCAGCAACAGAGCGACTGCATGTCTGCGGACTCTGTGTAGCAACAAAACACTTGTGATGGGTGACAATGCGAGGTCACATGTGCAAAACTGGAGCGCAAAACAAAACGGGGGCTAATCCGTCTATTCTAATAGACTGAGAGAAATTCAGAGGAAGACTGAGATGAAGATAACTCCAAAGTTTAACTTGACATTTAACTGAAGAATAAAAGAAGAAGACGACACAGACGAACTTGGAAGAAGAGTTAGATGCAAGAAGACTCAAAGAAAAAGAATTAAAACAATATGACTCAGATATTCAGAAGAATTTGAATTAAAGGATTAGAAAGACGACTTGAAAGAAAGTCTCACAAAAATACTTGGAAAAAGAAAACTCTGAACACTAAGAAGACTGAGATGAAGATAACGCAGAATAAGACTCAAAAAGCAGGACTAAAGAAGACTAAAAAAAGAGAGAGATTTAGAAATATCAGAAGATACCAGAAGACAAAGAAGACTCGGAAGACTCAGAATTAAAAGACTCATAAGTAAAGGCCCCAGAAGAAGACATAGAAGATGTGAAAGACTCAAAAGAAAAGGATTCAGAGGTCTGGATGTTCCAGAAAAAGAAGATTTGGAAGAAGACTCAGATAAAGATAACTCCTGATTAGACAATGTTCAGAAGAATAAAGCCATCGAAGACTAAAAAGACCTCAAAGAACTCAGAAAATCAACTCCATGACTCAGAACAGTCAGAATAAAACAAATGATATTAGTAAGAGAACAAGTTTGAAAAAGAAGACTAACGAAGAAGATGAAGACAAAGAAAAAGACGATGAAGAAGATGAAGAAGAAGCAATAATCCTGTTGGCTTTCTCAGATCTACATTTTATAGAACCAAACTGAACAATGTTCATAGTGTAGTTCCTCCCAACACTTAAAATATTCATGTACAAAATATAAAAGGACATTTTCCAGCCAGTAGAGTTTGATTGTTTTAGAACTTAAAGGAAAAAATTTGGACAAAAATTGTGATGAAATACAGCAATTGATAAAAAAAAATCCTTATATAAATGTATATAGTTATTATAACTAGTAAATAATTAACGTTTTACTGCATGAAGGTCTTTATAAAGAGAGAGGAACCGTGTGGTGTGAAGCTTGGCTTCAACTTAATCATGATGCAACCTAAAGAATGAACCACAGCTTCAGGCTCGGAGTGTGACGGCCAGGAAAGCACACACGCACGCACGCGCACACAACTCTCAAACAGATAAACGACTCCCTGAAACACTGCGCTGCATGTCGATGACTGAGAGCAAACAGAGCAGGAGTGTGAGTGGATACTGAAGGAAATGCTAATATCCATCTGCTGCAGCGTCTTGATCCGCTTTATTGAGACAGACAGAGTGGAGACTGAATATTATTAGAGATGAAGGGATCGAATTAAAGATCTGACATTGAATTAAAGCAGATTCAAAGCCACAGCGACAGGCCGAGCGCAGCAACACAACGTCACGAGAGAACGGGAATCCATGTCGCCTTTGGATTTTTTTTGGTAAATATTACCTATACCGAAGCTTGTGGGAAACCAGAGCATTAACTTAAACTGCTGCCGATGAAACAAACTAAGCAGAACACAATCCACTACATGCTCTAAACATGTATTTCCTGTCCATGAAAAATAAAAAATTATCTGCAATTTTTTTAACACAGAGAACCTTCAAATTTCCAATTCAACCTCCAATTTTTTTTTTATAGTATGTTATGGTTAATAAACTCGATGAACTATACATAAAATCGTTTCTGATGCGTATTTAAAAATACAAATATTCATAAACTCTTGTGTACATTGATGCTTTAATGTAAATTGATTTTATCTTTAACGTAATATGCAAATGCTGCCCCTGTTTCTGTCAAATGCAACCTCGCCCTCTGAGCTCCCGTAGAATGCGCGACAACGTTATAGTTATAGTTTGTTTTGAACATTTTCTTTGTTATCTGGAGATAGCAAAGAAAATATATTGTTTTTTTATCAGGTTTTTTTTTTCTTGCCATATCGCCCAGCCATGAAATGAAAAATATGACAAATAACATAAATCCGATTATCTGTGTCACACCCAGATAAAAAAAGTTCTATTTCTAACTGAATATACCGTATTTTTCGCCGTGTAATGCAGAGCGCTGTGGAGCAGAGGGCGGTCAAGGCCATAGGAGAGGCGTAAGAGAGGCCGCGGCTTCGGCCTAGCTCCTGTTATGGTAAAAAATATACCTTCTCAATTGATAATAAACACTGGAGACACTTTTGAAAGAGAGCACAGCAAATGCGGCTATTTATTGTAAAGATTTAGCAGTCTCAACGCATTTCCAACACACGTGTTATCCGCATTGGAGGAAGAACCTTGAGCTTCAAGGGGCGGGACTGAAGTATGACGTGTGCTCTTAAAAGTTTCTCAAATTATATTTATCTAAATGACCACTAGATGGTAGTATTAAATTCCCATCACACTCTGGAGCCGTCGGTGCGCGCTGACGTCATCGCCCATCTCTCATAGCGCGGATCGTAAGGAGCAGGCTGAAACATTACAGCCTTTTTTGTTACGTTTACTGTTTACTGACTGTTCATGTTTGGCATATAATTGTTCTTAAACTGCTGCTAACTTTTACACAGTTGATATAAAATATTTTACTACAGTGTTTGGTTCAGAATCTTTTTTTTTTTAGATCTTCCTCATTTAAAATTGGGTGGTGAAAAACACGGTAGTTAAATGTTGCTCCTCTGATGAGATGTAGTAAAATGCTACCAAAGGTGTTTTGTGTATATTGAGATTTCTACTTGGATTTTTGACACAAACATTAAAAGACGGCTTGATGTTCACAGCTTTGTAAGCAAGCGGTAAATTCGTGTAAATATCAATAAAACACAAGGACATGTGGATGACTATTTAGAAAAAAAAAACAATTCTTGACAAGGAAATGTAAAATATCACGAAAAGTTCATGGTTAAAATGTTGGAAGTGAGTTGATGAAAATACGCACTCCGATTTCACTCTATATGAAAACAAAGTGTTTCATGTCGCACCATGTGTCAATTTAAGATATTGGTGCAACGTATTGATAGAAAAATGAATATTTCAACACGTAAAACATACAATTTGACAATTTAGAGTCAGAACTATGCAAAAAGTCATATCCACACAGCCAGATGCCTTCATCTGAGTTTGGTTCCAAAATGAGATAGACGTCAAATTTCAGAAAACCGCGTTGTCCCCAAAACAGGCTCAAATTTTGCTGTTGCTATGTGCTCGACTGATTAGAAATGTGCAATAACAAGCACTTGGACGGTTGTATCTAATAAAGTGGCCGGTGAGCATACGATCCTCAACGGTGCCCAATTCTTTCCGATTCTTTAACGGAGCCTGACCAGCACATCTTGAAACCCCAGTCTGCTTTTTGCGGGAGAGACCTTGTTGACGCAGACTAACTAACTTGTGTCTTGTTGCAAGAAACATCTCACAACTTCACCGTGGAAGAGTTTGGCTGTTCCTCAACCTGATTTAAGCTGGGTTTCAACCTATGTGTGACAATAATGCTCATTAGCAGCTGTTTGGTGTAATAGATGGATCGTACGCCTGACTTATAAACACGGGTGTATCCCAGCACTGGTGATTCCCACAGCGCCGTCTCAGTGAGAAACACTCCACAGCTTCATAGGTGCCTCAGAACCAGGTAAAAGTGCGAGTGAGTGGAAGAAACGTGTGCATTATTACTGCTCCGTGGAGGGGGGGGCATTGCCGACTGATTTATTACGCTCCGCTCTTAAAACTAGGACACTTTCACGAAGGGAGAGGGGGAAGTTTGTGAGAAGAAGAGGAGCACATTTGCTATAGGCAAGCAATCAGCGCAATTCACAAGCTTCTCAGGCCTCCAGAGCTCTATAATAAACCAACACCGAGAGCAACCCACACACAAAACACAGCGTCCCATGTGACACCACGAAAGAATGTTGAAAGCAAGGCCAGCTTTTGTCTCTTTGTTTCGACATGCCGATGAACATGTTTTTATGTGTGGTCCACAAAGTGAGATCTCCGCAGGCCGGAGCCGCTCCTCACACACGTGCTGCATGGAGCACAGGCTTTACTCGCTTCAGATAGAAATGCAACGTGTGTCTCCCAAAAAAACTGTACGAGTCAGCTCCAGAAATCTTCTGTACGTGAGAAAACATGTGTTTGTCGACATGTTTATGTAATCAAAATCACGAGAAAAAAATTTATTTTTATAGATAAAAATTATTCATAAATAAATCATAAATGTTTTCAACATCATTTTATATTTACAAACTATTAATGATAAAACAAGCCTAAATAAAAATACACACTATTTGTAAATATTTTTCTTATTTTAATATTTTTTTAATCTAAAAAATAAATTTATAAATAAAACATATTATTTGTAAACGTCTTATATGAAAATGATTTATGATTAAAATAATAAATATAATAAAAAAATAAATGAATACTATTCATAAATATTTTTACATTATTATTATATTTTTATATGTATAATAAAATGATTTATGAATATATGCATAATAACACATTGAAAAATATTATATGTAAATATTTTTTATATTATTGTATATAATTTAGGGTTTTATTATAAATATAAATAAATATTTGTAAACATTTTTCATATTTGAATATTTAAACAATTTAAAAATCGTTTATGATCATATTACTTGATTATATTATTACATTATTTATAGTGTTTCTATGAGCACAAATGAGATCCATGCTCATGCAAAAATGTTTTAATTCAAAATTGTTTGCTCGGCTCAAAATCCCTTTGAATTGAGTTTGTGGATGTGCAAAATGAAAAGTTTTGTGATAATTTTTATGTGAGTTTGCCATTGACATCACTCCATCTGTAAAATCTCTTTCATCCTGCTGTGCTCTGAAACTAAATGAGATTCTCACTTATTTAAACTCCATCTACTGTGAATAAACCCAGCCAAACAGCCACCGAATCAGCCAATCAGAGCGTGTGTGTGGCAATGCACCCAGTAAAAAGACAAACAGTGATGTAAATAAAGACGGCTGTCCAGTAACAGCCATTATTGAGGCGCCCCGATGCTCTGCTGATTAAAAATTGATCCCTTTGGAAAAATCTAATCAAGCGAAGGGGATTGGTGGATATGAGGAGGGCACAGCTGCTGACACAGGGATTGCAGACCTGTTATTAACCCCTGAACCGCCGGGCACACGCACGCCGTCCCTCAAGGCCTCAGCCAGACTGCGGTCCAGACGTCTTGAATTATTCAGGAGGCTGCGAGACTCTGCGGCCACCACACCTCTGTTCATGCCGGACACTAAACCCTTAAAGAGACCGTTCACCCAGAAATGATCATCCAGTCTGTATGACCTGCTGCTTACACTCAGGCTTTTGGTCTTCTACTGGGTCTGATGCTCTCTGTAGCTCCGGAAAAGCAATGAGAACAACATTTATTTGCAGGGTTTACCTCCAGCGGTATAGATTTATAGATGTGAGGTTTTGTTTCAAGAAGAAGCGGAACATGGAAAGGGCAACAAAAAAAGAAGAAGAAATCAAAACTAGACGGCTAAAATTTGTCTGCAAACTTTGGTGTTGACTTGTTCTAGTGCCATTTAAAAAACAAAAACAAAACAAAAATACTATAAAGCAACCCCCGTCTCTCAATGACTTTTAGAAGCTGAGATAAAGAGTTACCAAATTGGTTGCTATGGTAAACAGACTGGTTGCTATGGAGGGGTCATTGATGTATGTCACTATATGTTATTTAAACCGACCCCTATGTCTCTATCATACACAAAAGCGGAGATAGAGCGTAAAACTTTTGGCTGCTAGGGTAAATAGTTTGGTTGCTAGGGTAAACATTTTGGTTGCTAGAGACGTGTATTTAATTATAGTTCAATGGTAAATTTTTAACCCCAGCCTGGGGTTCAAATACTTTTGTCTGGTGGACACCAGGTAAAAGTAGATGAAGAGGAGGAAGAACCAAAGTCTAAGCAGGTGAAAAAATACACCAGAAGAAAAAATACAAAATTGAAAAAAAAGAACAAACAGAAGGCAAAAATGAAGCAGAAGAATACAAAGATTACAGCAGAAAAATTGAAAAGGGGGAAGATTATGATGAGGATCAAAAGAACAAAGAGGAAGAATACAAAGAAAACAAGAAGAAGATAAGGAACACTGTAAATGGTGTAAAGGAAGAAGATGATGAGAAAGAACAATGAAGATTGAAAAAATGAATGACTGCTACAAAGGAGAAACAAAACAAATAATTTATGTTGTAAAATGCGACAACAATGAATGAGGAATAGACACAACAGGGAAGAAAGAAAAAGAAACCAAAGAAAAATAGTGGAACTAGAAGAAGGAGTAGAAGAATATATAGAGAAAGATAGGACGTGGAAGAAGAAATAATAAAAGAGAGAAAAGTAAACAAATGACAAGAAGACTAAAAAGAAGAAAAACAAAAAGAGGGATGGAATAGGTTTAGATGAAGATAAAGAGGTGTTTTCAGTCAACGACTCCCATATTTGAGTTTTTTTTCTCGTTGGTTAAGTTCAGAGGAGTTTATGAGAAATATTTAATACTTGGATGAAGAAATACGCCGCACTCTTCCCTCCTCTAAACCATCAGCCCCCGGGCAGCTAGGGCCAGGGAGCGTGTGAGGAGGAATTCATCAGCGAGGTGATGAAGGTCAGCATGGGTTAATGATGCCACGCGTCTAGACGCCCGTTGGTCCTGCCCGCTGTCCTGGAGACAGCTGCGGAAGAGGCAGGTGGAGTTCGGAAAACCCCACACACAAATACGACCAAAATTGAGACTTCCCCTACCACACGTCGACCAAAAACCAACTGCAGATAAAGTTTTCTTTCAGAAATCCTTGTATTTTGTCGATACTGCCGCACCGCTTTGGACAGACTTTCATTCTTCCACATGTTCAGCGTTTGTGAAAAATGGAGGATTGAGGATTTTCAGGACGTTCTTGTTCAATGTTGTTACTCCGTTTGAAAGAGTTTGGTCACTGCCCAGAGTCTGCATGATGATATCGTTGCCATTCCTGGAGCATCAGAGCCAGTTTACATCCAATTACTGGCTTCTGGAGCATTTTTCCAGAAAGGGCTGCAATTATTTGGAAAACTGTCAAAATGCCATTTCAATCACATTTGTTTATTCAAACATATAAATACCTTTGTGTCTTTTACAATATTTTTCCCTAAAGAAAACAACAGAGGAGACGGCAACTAAGCGCAATAAAGATAAACCTGAAAAAGTCGACAGAGAAAAAGAAAATGCATGAAAATTGTCACATCAAGTAGAGAATAAAAAAAAAGGTTAGAGACAAGATAGGAAGCAGAATTTAAAAAGAATTCGAAACACAACAACATTTGAAAAAAGAAAGAAGATATTGAAAAAGGGACGTTGAAGGACATTTTTGTCCACTCTCATATTTGAGTGTATTTATCGTTCTGTGCGTTTGACCAGAGCAGTGGCAGGAACCTCAAGCGTATCATCTACAGAGGCAAAACCAAATCCTTATGAAAATCCTGGAAGAAGTAGACAACGTTACATACTGTGGAAGTATCAACAAATAGGGAGGCGCCGATCAAAGCCGTAAAAGTTCGGCGCGGCCCAATCCTTGTTTATGAGCCTGAACCCGACCCAAGCCCAAGACTATTTAAATTAACTGGCAAAATTAATCTGAATCAAAAAAATAATAAATTAACTGGCAAAGAAGGACTCCACCAAGTGCGTATAATACAGAAGAAACAATGGCTGTAACTCGATTTTCCATGGTCACAACGTAAACAAGTTATCAATAATATCTGGGCGGGATTCATGTGTCTCGTCACTAAACCCACAACAAGAAAAATACTTCCGTGTTCAAGGTGCTTTCCCTGAACTGACGGCGCCGTGAGGCAAATTGAGATTATTTTCGTAAGAATCACGGCAATTGTCGTTTCGGAGTTTATGTAACAAACTTTATCTGAGACTTTTTAACACGATGGCACTTCCTTTAAAAGCATTCGCAGTGACCCGTGCGGCTCATTTTTCAGGCTTTTCGCAATAAATGGCGGTATATAAAAAATACGCTACAATAATCCAGAAATCTGGCAAAGATGCTGCTGCTGTCTCGCTCTAGACCAAAGCCGTGAGTTACTATGGTTACCAGGGGAATTAAATTATATAAGTGAACTCTAGCACAGATGTCAATGTGAATCGACAGCCTTCCACCAGACAAGCAACAAGTGGAAATCTCAACACAGTTCCATCAAGACCAAGACCTTCTTCTTCCACTCCAACCTGAAGACAGTTCTGCTGTACAGAGCCGAAACCTAAAGGACTACGATGGAAACCACCAAAGAGATCCAGAAGCTTGATATCAAATGCGTGCGACGGATTCTTGGATCTATTGCCCGTCAGCAATCAACAACGTTGGCAAAGAACTGGACAACAGACAAGGCAAACCAATACCCAGAGGTGCCGGAGATGGTTTGGCCACACTCTGCAAAAGAGGCCGGCCAAGGAACACCTGGCATCGCGACCTGGATGAGGACTGCAACGAGAAGACGGAGAAGCTTGATAACCGACGTGGGACTTGGAAGAAAATAGCAAAAACAAAAAAGTTATTCAGTTTTTAACAAGCAGAGGTTTCATTTTCCCAGCACATCCACAGATTACGGCCCATCACCCAGTCCTCAAGCTCGCAGCTCACCATGAGAGCAGCATCAGCACCCACCCGCTCGACTCCTTCCAGGAAGGGAGCGCGGGTGCATGTACAGTACAAGTGTTGTCATGAGAACGTCTCAGTGGTGACCTAGTGACCAACCCTCGAGTGTGAAGCTGCAGCAGGTGGCACAACATTGCATAAGGATTTCTAGCACACTCTGGAGGACAGCGACAAACTAAGTCTGTCTCAAAAGGCCTGTTTGCTTAAAAACGGTTGCTAAACTCACAAGAGTAGTTCTCACATTAGTAGTAGTTCTTAGGTTTGCTCCCTTCACACCAGCTTTACAAACAAAAATAAACTCAAAAGAGATACCCATTGCACTTGAAGGGTTTTATTAATGAAAATTAACTGCAATTGCTCTAATTTTTTCGGTAAGGTGTGATTATTCAAACAGCGGGTTCTACCGTTTTTATTTTACTTTCACAAGTAACGCGGGTGTGTTTGTCGACTATATAACACTGGGGCAATATGAGCAAACATTCATATCTCAGTATTACGATAAATTTATACATATAATAATTTTTATACCGATATATTTCCTTAAATGGTTACTTGAGAATTAAAGCGTTTTTGAGCAAAATATAATTCAGTGCAGAACAGATTGTTTCTGTATAAAAGCATCTCCTACTGGGTTTCGAACGGGGGTGAACGAGGTAGTGCCAAATGTGCAGTCAATCACCAAGGTAGATTGGAACATTATTTCCTAATAAATGTTGACGCAGCAATATTAGCGGTTATGCTAACCAACCGAGGATTGAAATCGTTTAAAAAAGATTAAAAACACTCCCAATTTTAAAGCGTTGCATGAAAGAGATCCAAACTTTATCTCACAAGAGCGCGTGATGCACTCGCTTCTCAGCACTGATCTCAGTGAGGCACGTTGTTTTTTCTCCTATGTAGCTTGCACTTTATATATTACACATTCTCCTTAAAACTTCTATTTCACTTGCAGCCATTATGCACTACACTTCCCATAATTCCCATAAACAACAGCTCCCAAAACAGCAGGTTACATAAAACTCCCAACAAACCCCGTTTCTGCGACAAGCAGCGTTATGCAAACAAACTGAAGCTAAGAAGTATTTCAAAACTGTGTTGCTGCTTCGGTGGGGGAGGGTATGGGAGGGCGGGTCGATGCCGGCCCAACTTGGAGTTGTCTGTTTCACGAAGTACGCGAATCATAACGATATGAAGATATTGTATAATGCTGCATCGCCTTAAGGAATCGATTTATCCCCTGAACTCGATATACCGCCCAACCCGAGAACTCGACCACCTGTCCAGGAATGGATGGAGATCTCTGATTTAGCCCCCACCCAACATCAAAGGTTCTCTGGTTGGTTGGGTTTATACAGGAAAGGGGTGTTGAGCTTAAATGTCAAGGCAAGCCCTGATAAGTCCTCACGAAACGTCATATAATGTGCAAACTTTTGGATAAACATTACAGTTTACAAATATTGGATAAAACCATTATTTATTTAAAGGGGTCATGAATTTTTTTTTTACTTTGTACTGTCGCATGTTCAATTTTATGTGAAGGGGAAATTTTAAACATTGCTGATTTGGATATTGCTCATGTATTTGCTGGCTTGTAAAATGGCCGGGTGGCTCACTCGGCTACCATCGACACATCTATAGAATTAGATTTGCATATTAATCATTTTTTTGTAATTCAAAAGAATGAAGTGAGTATTGCAACCTAGCGAACATGACGGCTATGACGGGTGCAATTTTACGGCGGATCTTTGTCAATTTTGGAATTATAGTCGAATTACAACAACGGTTTCTCTTTGTTCCTTACACAGTGGTTAGGAAGTTCATGCTTTTTAAAATAACATATGCAATATTAAACGAGTTCAATAACTGTGTGAGTGTGTGATACGAGCAAGGTTGAAGAAGTGAAAGAGAGAGAGAGCGAGTATAAAAGAGTTGTGTGCATCTGAAAGCTAACACCAATCATCTATCACACTCAGGTCAGATGACTCGGCAAAAACACAGTGTGTGTTGCAAATTTTCTCGACATAACTTCAAATATAGTAGGGTTATAATGATGTATGGCAAATTAAAATGAGACAAAAGCCTTTAAGAAAGTATAACTATGCACAGGGACACGGTTCTACTATATGGCCGTGGTTTAGCTTTCTAAATTTCCACAGGGGTGACGCTTGTTGATGTTCTCGGACATTCCTGGAAACTACAATTTAACTACAAATTGTTTTGCCTCTGAAATCAGACACGTACACAAACAAAAACACACTACAACCTTCAAAGAGTGTCCGGGACATACTGGTGTAATGTGTGTCTGCTGTCTGGTGTCACATGGGCCGAGGACGACGGTGACGGAGCTAAACCCAAGGGCACACACTCGCCACCACACACACACAGAAACTCCATCAAGGTGACTGCGCATATAACTCAATCCCAGCGGCACTGTAACACAACACACACAACATAGGAGCTGGATTGGGTTGGCTTTGATTGCTTTCAACATGTTCTTCTGTCAGGTGCCGCTGAGCAAGCACAAGCTTCATTTCAGCTTGTGTCGTTCACCAGAAACTCTGGGGAGACACGGTGCTCATATCCACTCACTCCGAAAGCAGCAAGAACTCATTTCCAGCATTAACTCAAGTCTTTGGTTAATTAGCTCTCATCAGGGTGAACTGCTGTCCTCAGAAATGTGTGAGCTCACACTAATAGAACTTCAAGAGGATCTTCCTGGAGATCGTGGCCAGGTAGAGCACTTGCAGTTCATTGGGTGAGCAATTCTGAGCACATCCTGTGTTTCCATTGTAACAATACGTTGGCGTCAAGCTGCATTAGCACAAAAACAACACATGCAGTGGCTGGTCATTCATTTTAATGGAGAACGGCATGCAACCGTTCGCTACAGGGCGTGTCTTGTGACGAGAAAGAGCTTGAAACTTTACGCAAGTGAATAGAGATTGACGCAAAATCAAACAGAAGAACAGTATTTTTCATGTGATTACTGCACTCGTCACCAGTGGTGTACGCACCAAGATGAAGGAGCTTTAGGTTTACGCTTTTGGTGCAAATCCAAAAGCAAAACATGCATTGTTCCTCGTTTCATTCATGTCTGATTCAAGCTTTTAATCGACAAACTCTATGAACAAACCAAATGTTAAATCGGGAAAACTGGAGCTTTTTTCTTTATTACATACGTCTAGGGTTCTACATCTTTCAGGGATAAGTGTTTCGATTTGCGTAATGATTACAATTCGATCCAAACATAATGCTACACCCTGTAGTGTCAACTACTTTTGTCGGCCGCCATGTCTCCACGCAGGCCGCGAGACTGAAAAGCATCAATACCCCTGCACATGCATAGAGCCGGCCTGGATTGTACACCGCTAAACGAATCCAAGTCTCGTAAAACTCGACCAATGACTCTACAACCGGCTCCATCTAGAAATGAACGGTTGATTCAAATCAATTTAAAAGAGTGACATCGCCGGTGAATCTCTCTCGTTTTCAATCGTAACCAACATTGCTATGCAAACAGTTAGCGGTAGACCCACTAGTTATCGCTTCGCCAATCACTGGCGACTAGAAGTGCATTTGTCTTTTTGGGTGTCCACAAGGTTTCAGAGTTTCGAAATCCACAATTCCGGGTGTACGCAAACCTCACCCTGGAATGGTGTTGGCTACCCGTGCACTCATGAATTTAGTCTGGTGTAGGCCGTGATCTCTAGTGGCCCGTGGCATGCCTGTAGGCATTTTTCTTTACTTTTTTTAATTTTAAAATAATGCACCTAATAAAGCCTTAAATACTGAAAGTTCTGTTTGGAACACTGTTCAAAAATACAGGTGAAAAAAACCAGTTTGACACCATGAATATATATGAAAGGTGGGAGGAAGAGGAAGTTATCGGTGTGCGGTGGGATGTTGCTCGTCTGAAACAATCGCTCAGAATAGATCCCAAGTTATGGTCAACACAAATCTGCGAGAGAAGGAGCAGCCGTGCTCATGGAATTTAACGAATCAATGCCACTGTGAAAGCACTTGAAAAGGCGGTTTTAAGAGATCACCAGGAAGTCCCTGGCTTATTCAAACATTTCCTGTTTACAAGTGGAGCTCCACACAAAGGTCTCTCTGGATTGAACATCCCAAAAAGCATGTTTCTTCACAATCAGATCAGAGCAGGATCCAAAGGTATGCATCCAGATCCCGCTCTCTCCAACACAACCTGCAGCAGCATCTAACGGAGAGCGAGAGCAGGCGAGAGAGGAAGATGAGAGAGAGGGAGTCCCCAGAGGCCTGAACAATCAGACAATTTCAAGATCACGAAGCATTAAACCAATCCCGGCAGGGTACACTAATTAAACAGCCGGGCCCAGCATCGCCAACCAATCCCCACAGAGCAATTAAATCCATCCCCTCTAAAACACTGAGGAGCATGTCTGGGGAAAAGCGAGAGAGCGAGCGAATGAGGGAAGGAGGGAAAAAAAACACTAAATTCATCTGAACGGGAAAAGAGAGCGAAGCGCTGCTAACACTGAGTGGAAAAGACTCTATTTAACTCTTTATTCATCTCTTTTAAATATACGTATTATAACTACAGCAAAGGACCACCCTTTCTTTGGGATTTTTTCATTTGATCTTTGAAATCCATTTGCATGAAACAAATCTTTTCTTGTCCACAAATCACTCCTTTCTGAACTCTAGTGGCGGGACACACATTCCCTGCTTTTTCACACCTTTTGTTTTGTTTATTACTAGCCCTCCGTCGTTTCTAGTCAGAACTATTTCATAATAAACAACTCGTCACAAAATTACTTTATTATTAGAATTAAAAGCAACTTTCGACAAATATCCAACTGTGTATAAAAACCGGAATAAAATTCAAGTCGATGGACATTTTACCTCAATACGGTGAGGCCTTTCTGCCAAATACATGGTAATAATGTGCCAATGTCCGTGCATCTACTGATCTGGTGAAAAAAAGCTAAAATGAGAGTTTTTTGGGAAGCAGATTAAGATTCTGGTTCTTCGCAATGAAATCTCAGCAAGTACAAGGTTCTGAAAATGGCCAGGTGTGTTTCAGAGCTGTGGTAAAGTCTCAAAATCGTTCATGAGGGAGGTTTTTTTCAAACCGTGTGACGATTGTGATGTCATTCATCAATATAAAAGGAGAAGAAATGTTCTTACCCCATCACACAGTCGAGTAAAGATAGTTTCCTGTTTCCATCAGATTTCTCCAAACAAGCTTTCATTTTTAATTTACCAGTGAGGTTCGGTCAGATTTACATATGAACCCTCCTTTCCCAACAACTGTTTCTTCTTATGAAATGTATAAAAATGTAAAAGCTACATAATCAATTTGAAGCCATCCTATGACTCGGTATGCTGCTTTATTTTTATTTGCGTCGTATATTTTTCTCGTTGTTTCTTTACTTTTACTTTTTACTGGTGGCTCTATTGTTTCTTTAGGGGAAAAAAACACAACCGTTAACGTATTCTGTTGTTTTTTTTTCTGTTCTATCAAAAAAAGTCCAAATTCATTACCATCAACTTACAAAAGAAGTCAATGCACTGCTGTCCGAAAAAAAAAAATAATTGTTTGTAGAAGTGTTGCTTTTCTTTCTTCAGCTTTACAAAATCTCTCCGCCTCAAGACGGAGATCACCGCCAGTGAAGAAAGCCTCTGTATTTCGATCACTCTTGATCAGAGGTGGTGAATCACCACCTCTGGGATCACAGCGCCCCCTAGTATCTGGCTCACTTCACAGATTTTCTCAGCAGGAATTTAAATAAATGTTTGGCACAACAAACGCTCTACGCACAAACAGTTGTTGATAAAAACATTGTACCTCTGCTAAAATGTATAAATGTAGCTAATTTAGTAGAAGCGGTTCAGATGGACAGCAAAAGTGTCTATTGCACAAAATGCACAATGATCTGGCAACAGGAGGCCCAGCAAGCAACCTCTTCCTAGTCCCCGCGTAAATGTGAAATTCAGCCATTTTGAAAAATGTTATTAAATGGCCAATTTAAATGCAAAACAATGAAAAGTACAGAGTAATACTTCGAACAGAGCTGGGTCATTTAGACCCTACAGTGACCTTGGGTGTTTTGAAAAGCGCCATCACATAAAATAAATTATTATTATATAATGCCTCCCCTGGCTGAACATCACTGAATATTTTTGTGTTTTCAACACATTTTAAAATGATTATATTACATGTACTTAGTAATATTTAGGTCTGAATTTCCAAAGCTCATGATTAGTTAGAATATCCCACATATCCCCTCATCCCCCCTCCCCCTGCTCAGGGGTTCCTCACTAAACCTATTAAACCAAGGGGAAACACAGCAAAAAAAAAACAATCTTTGAACCCCAGCTTTTTCAATTCACAACAGAAAAACCCTCAGACGCAGAAACAGCCGCAGCACGCAGACGAGCTCAAAGTCACACACTCAGACATGATCACGGGGTCTCCTTTATCCCTGAAGGGCACCATGGACAAAAGAGAGCTGAATTATGGCGACTGAAGAAGCATCGGATATAAAGAGAGCGAGGGAGAGAGAGAGAGACGAGGAAGAAGAATGGAGACGATTGGATAAGGCCTCTGTGAAATGAACAAGAAAGGCCGGTGCTCAATACATCTGCCATCAGACAGTCAAAACAAATAAAGAGAGCGAGACACAGGTACACAGCTCAATACAGCCTCGCTCGCTCGCTCACTGAGAGGAAACAGCCTGGCTCTCCGACTGACTAACTTTCATTCATTCTGCAGTTTATGGATCATAATAATAAAAAAAACATTCCCTTTTAGTTTAAAGTGATTCCCAAAAGCTGTCGACTTGATTCTGCATTGTTCTGATGGAACATCCGCAAGTGACTTTACACAGCCACCGGTGAGCAACACTGGCATTTTAACACATCAACGCGACGGCTTTGCAGTTTCTAGGTGCTGTGAGTGGTTGCTAGGTAGTGTCTCACTGGTCCAATTAGAAGCAGACTGCATGATACTACTTTTAAACTCGGATGAACACAGCCACAGTGTTCCTGAGACAGCAGCTTTGTCTGGTTAAAGAAATTAACCACTGGTGAAAGAACGAGAGCCACATTCTTCACTAGATGAGCACTGGTTGGTTTATGGGGTTTAGCGCTGGGATTTTGGCTCAACTAATGCCTCCCTGAAGTTTTGTTAAACCCTCATTATTTACTGAACACGGCCTTCATTGTCCCTGAGATTGTGTCCGAGCATTGGGTATTCATATGAAAATGCAGAGATTCATTGCCATGACGAACTATCAGACTCGAGCGCGGATCGATGGGGAAAAAATTGAGGATTGGTGCTTTTGGGACGTCGTTAAGGATTTAGAGGCAGGACCGGCTTAAACTGGAAATGTCTGTCACTGGTTTTTCCCTCGGAGGGGGGTTGAGGGGTCAGCGGTGTGATCCATCAATGCAAATCTCCATATGTGTGGCACTTATGACCGATTCATGCACAATCAAGCTCTGGCTAATTCAATAGCGACTCGTTCTGGAGAAGCGACTCTTTTTTTTTTTTGATTTTATCATTTCGACATCATCGAGGTTAAAATAGATTCAAGAAAATGCAACTACAACAGATGCCAATGCTGATAAAATGCCAACCATATAAAACCAGCATGTCTGGGTTTATACTAATAAATATTACAATCTCAATTCACAGCATCTCAGACACACACTGGGAACATCGATGAATTCCCTCAACATCACCCGCAAACCTAGATGTGAAAAATGTGCACGTGCTCGGCCATTATAAAGACAGCCATTGTCAAATACATAGCTTTCTAAGGTCAGAAGTATCTTAGAAGCACTTATTTTGCCATTGTTTTCTTAAAATTGTGGCCAAATTTGGTAAAAATAAAAAAAACAACGGCTAAAGTTTGTTCCAAAAACAAAGTTCTGCCAAATTGGTTGCTAGGATAGACAGTCTGGTTGCTAAGGAGTGTTCAGTGACATAATACAATGTTACCTTTGTCACTACAAGTTATATAAACCAACCTCCATGTCACTATCATTTAGCAAATTTTTGTTGCTAGGGTAAACTATGGTTGCTATGACGGGACTTAATACCCTTTGCCACCTTTGTCACTATTTATATAAACCAATCTCCATGTCTCTATTCTTTACAAAGGCTAAGATAGACTTCAGTAGATGTGGTTGCTAGGGTAAACAGTTTGGTTGCTAGGGAGCTGTCTGTGTTGTCACAAAAAGAGTTAAGTTGTCGATCTATTTGTTGCCTTTTCCCATGTATTTCAATGGCCATCACTCGTCAATAATAAATCTTTTACCGCTTCTAGAGCCTGGGGTTCTAATACTTTTACACACTGGTTGGCACAGACTGATGACCTCCACAAGCGTGATTACTTTGAAGTTTCTAGGTACACATACACACAGATTCGTCAGGCTGCAAGGGTTAATCCAGGAACAGTGGAGGTGAATGGAGGAGAATCGGTGAGGACAGGTATGAAAATCAAGTTTTAGGAGGGTCACGGCGATTAGGGGATGTTTTCTGGGTGAATAGGCAGTAGGCGGCAAACAGAAAGCGGTTTATCCTTCCTCTGCGAGCCTGCTTTGAAGTCTGCGATGCTAATTCTACAGAGGAAGGTTAAACTGCTTAAATCGAGAGTCAGCTTCAGTTCTGTGCTCATGCAGGCGGTCGGCGGAGCGCAAGGGAAACGTGACGAGGTCTTCACAACTCAATTTGCCGTCAGCATTAAAGGTTTTTATACACACTTTTGGTTTTCGAGAGAGAGAGAGAGAGAGAGAGAGAGAGAGAGAAAGAGAATCTTGTAACTGCGTGAAGGCATTACCATCATAGACCATCTAATGACGGTCAGCGCAACACGAGGGAATGCAACTTGAGGATACTGTCGGTTGACCGTGTTCAAACGATGACTGCTGTGCATCATTGTTTTCTACGCAAACTCACTTCATTCGATTAAAGATTCTGTTTAAATGTTGCTTATGGCCTGGTCGGGGGATTTCCCGTTGTAGAAATCAATTGCCGATTATTTACTCTCCAGCATTAGAGCACCCCCTACAGCCCACTGTTATAATCGACATGCAGCATCATTCAAACACAAGCTGCTTTAATTGGAATACCAGAATGTGTTGAAGGGCCCCATATTTCATTTCTGCCTTTAAATCAAACTTTTTCACACCGCAAACTGGTTTAAAGCTGGCCTTCCATTTATCAGACCAGTCCTCGGGATATACCCCATTTTGAAGGTTAGTCAGTCAAAAGCTGTGGACAGAATTCTCAAATCGACCAAACTTTAAGAGTAGGGCTGGCCATTGAACGGGTTTTATTCTACATCAGATCCAAATCGATACTTGGTTCCAAAACTCTACTTGGTACAAAAACTTCATTTAAACACATGCAATTTCTAAATCGCACAAGGCTGTAATTTTATATGTTAATTAGATTTTTATTCAAAATACGTTCTTGTGCGGATGGTTTGAATATGTAAAACAACCAGAGCCCCGGCCAGTTACAGTTTTTTTTTTTTAAATTACAGTAATTAACAGTAATTATTCCAATAAAAACCTTAAAACTAGACAGTTCTAAAACCAAAAAAAGACGATGATGAACTATAAATATTACCATTGAAAACTGCGAATTGTACTGGTTTTATAGGCAAAAAAATATGTTAATTTGACAGTTATAGACATAAAAAAATATCTGTAAAATGACAATAGAATCCTACAAAACCAATTAGGGTGCTACTGAATAAAGTTCTGGCTGCCAGGTTTTTAACCGTAAAATTTACTGATTTTTTTTTTACAGTGTATGTTGTGTTTTTTTAACGCTTTGTCTAAACAACTTTTGTGCTTGTGAATCTCATGACAGAGATAAAATAAAACGTTAAGTAAAAAAAAGCACATTTTCAAATAGCAAATAAACAACAAACGAATAAGACGAAAAGCTAAACTGAGCAAACGAAAATGCTGTGAGCCGTAATCCTTGCATTGCCTTATGTTGCCCTTTGGAGCCACTGGTTGTCCCTAGCTTTAGCAACTTTTCACAGCCTGTTAAAAAAACAAAACAAAGAAATGCTGAGATAATTGCATTATTTGAGCGAGAGCTGCAGTGAGCCTCTCAACACCGTCTCTCAGGTTAATTACAGCTTGATTGTCTCTTGTTTTTTCTCCCGTACTCGTCGATCGGGAACCAGGCAAACTAAAGATGAAGACTCAAGCTTGAATCTGTTTCCTTAGCGATCACGATCTCCTTCAGAAGAACGGCTTCTGCTCCGCTCAGACCAGAGGTGACACAGACACATGCACCGGCTCCAGGTTTGGGTGACCTTGGTTTCCGCAGCTCTCCGGTCACATGGCCGTTGCCGTGGTAATAATTCACAGCAGCCAGATGGCATTTCCTTGAGTGCTCATGGAAAGGACAGGCCAAAAGGTCCCCGCGTGGTTCTTTTAGGACAGAGCTGACCAATAGGAAGCAGGCGAAGCAGATCAACAAACACTGCGTGGCCTCTTTTGTCCTCGTTGAGGACTAAAATGGAAGCTGATGAAATATGCAATTTAATGGTTTGATTTAGGTGTGGTAAAATTGTGCTCTTGCTCTAGTTTGTCTTTGGTGTCACTTTTGTGCTGAGGTGCATTTTTTGGGGGTTTGGAAACTTTGTTGTGTCCTAGTTTAGCGTGCGGAGGCGCTTGCTAACTTTGTGAATGCACTCGTGAATGATTGTCCAGTGGCCTTTTTTTTATTGTCTGTGGATTCTTGGGCTTTGATTTGAGATTTAACCTCATGATAAATGCAGATACTCAAAGAGCAGGAGGCTCTGAACATATAGCCCAGAGCTAAGATGAAATCACATTCGTTTAACCTCAAAGGGGTCTTTGTACGCCTTAGATGCTGCCTCTTATTTTGGTACCACAAACTTTTTCATACACACACAAGTCAAGAATCCTCGCCCTTTACCTGCAGCTTCACGGCACTCCATCAGTCAGTTTTTTTTTTTTTTTTTACAAGATAAATAGCCACTAGTGTTTGTTCAGAAACGATGAGCACAGCTTCAATAACATGTCAAAAGCCTCGAAACCGGTTTGAGATTTAGTGTTTCCTCAAATTAAACTGATTCTTCCATTGATATGGTTTTGTGTTTATAATAGATGTTGCTTTTAAAGCGTGTGTGCGTTTTGGTGGATGTTTTGTGATAGGGCAGTGCAATATGGACCAAATAATCATATTGCGATTTTATTATTATTTTTTGAACGAATAGTGCACTTTTGTTTATTTTTTTTACAAAAATTGTGATTTTATTTGCAAACTGTTTTGCTTTTTCAAACAAGTTGCATACATTCTAAACGTTTCCAGTGCAAAATTAAACATTTCACAATGAAATAACACAACTGTAGTAAAATTGTCTTTAAAACAGATAAAATAAAATAAATAAAGGTTAACTAACCTGAATTCCAGTCCTATCAATAAATTAAAACTAACGTAAATCAAAACCAGAAAAATCAGCATGTCCAGCTTCTCTTTCTTTCTGATAGTAGCGCATTTCAGATTCTTTGCGGAAAATAGTAGGTCATCGGGACACCCCTCACTAACTTCTCTTCACACACTTTGAATATGACCTTTTGGTGTACCTACTGAACCTACCAGCCAGCATGCAAGTACACCATTTCAATGATTAACTTTTTAAGCATTCCACTACTTTCCTATTCGTTTTTATTACTTTGAAGGTGGCTTTCTTGTTGGTCACGCCAGGTTTTGAGGTCGAACCTCACAGAGAGAAAGAACTGATTAAATTCTGCAACAGAAGCTACTTTACATAGAAGCATGTGCAAATGCATCGATGTAAAAGTAAATAAGTAAAATAAGAGTAATGGCCCCAGATACTACCACAGTTTTGTCAAAAAAATTGCCTAAAAGGCATCACATAAATCAACCGTTTTCATGTAAAAATTCATATCTTTTGTCAAAAAATATAAATCACATCCTCCTAAACTTCCGTATGGAGCTGGTATAAAACCTTTTTGAAATATCCCCTTAGCTATAACTAATACCTACTCGAGATGAAGGCCACAAATACACTCCTATGTAGAATTCCCAGTGAGCCTCAAACACAAGCCTCGTTCAGGAGGGAATATGAGCGAGGTACTCCTCCGAGGATTAATATCATCTCAGGAACTGCAGGATGAAATGATGTAAGGAGAGAGCAAGCAAACCGACAGAGAGGCAGCGAAAACATCATCTGACACGGCCAGATGCTCCGCTCCAGACCCGGGCACACAAAGAGCCTCATAAATCAGCTGTCAGACCCGAACACACACACACGCGCGCGCGCACACACACACCTCCCAAACTCTTACGGACTGGCCGCTGGTCAATAGAAGCACCCAGTCAGGGGGGTCTCCGGGTAGAGAGGAATAACAATGATCTTCCAGGAAGAAGCATCTGAACAAACAGCTTCAATATTGTTTTTAATACAAGAATTTAAGCTTTTTATGATTAAAAAAATATATATATTTGAGTGGTTTTCTGATCTATGTTACAGAACGGTTCTGTTGAGGAGAGTGGCTTCCCTTTATTTTCCATCAGCTTTTAGTGTCGCTTCTGGGTAGATGCACGTGGGTAGTTAAGATCTCAGGGTTGGTGTGTGATATTTGGTCATTCGGAAGAAAGACGAGGAAAACGGTTAATTCTCCAAAGAGTCGCTTGCCATCTTTTCGTACTATTGGCAAAACAACATTCTTTTCTTAGAAACTCAATGCCTTTCTCAAAGTGTTTGTAGGTCAGCCTCAGATTCAAGCCACTGAACTAAACAGAATTTTGATAGATTGTGTTTCAGGTGTTATTTAACATTTCATTTACACTGGATCCACTTCCCCGCGATCAAAGCAAGGCCTTTACGTCTTCACTTGACCAAAGTAGACATTTATTTGTGAACCACAAAAACTTGAACTATGAAAAAATTAAAAGAAACACACATAATAAAGCTGCAGTAGGTAGAGTATGTGCCTACTGACCCATTTGAATGATTTGATTACTGATCACTCATACGGAGAGTCTGACATGGCTGCTGATTTAAACTGAGATCTACTTTTTTAAAGTTTCTATATTTACTATGGTTTTTCTCAAAAAAGCCAAGTTACAAGAGGACTAACTCAAAAATGCTTCAGTACAATATTCTTAAATTCTGGATTCTGACATTCAATAATACTTACAATGATGATGTAAAGAGTTTTTCCATTTACCCATCAGAAAAATTAGAAATAGAACCTCAAAACACAATTTTAACACGTCATCTAAATGTGTACTTCATTAGGTTCAACAAAAGGAACCACAATGAAATATTTTACGTTTATTAACAGAGTACAAAACGGCTGTAATATAAAAAAAAAATAAACATTTTTTTAAATTCTGCGGTGGAACCTACTGACCCATATGAATGGCTTGATAACTGATCCTGGCAAGGCTGCTGACTCAAACTGAAATCTACTTTTACTATAGTTTCAGGTTAGCAGAGTCTCTTCTGGCCAAATTGGTGCCCTAAGCGGAAATGTACTATGGTGCCACCGAAAATGTTCCCGACACACAATCTCACTAAATGCTTTTTTTATTTTTTAAAGCCAAGTTCACGATGGAATAACCCAAAAATGCTAGAGTAAAATATTCTCAAATTCTGGACTCTGACAGATAATAATACTTACTTTAATGTTATAAAGAGTTTTTTAATTAATCCATGAGAGAAAATGAGAAATAGAACCTCGTATCCCAATTTAAACAGGTCTTCTAAATGTGTAAATGTCGTTGGGTTCAACAAATGGAACAAAAAATAAAACATTTCACGTTTACTAACAGATCTAAATAGACGGAGTATAAAACACTTGTGCTATATATTAAAAAACGCACATAATTAAGCTGCAGTAGGTAGAGTATGAACCTACTGACCCATACGAATGGTTTGATAACTGATCACTCGTACCCCGAGGCTGGTATGGCTGCTGATCTTTTAACATTTCCTTGTTAAAAAGGGTCTTTAATGGGAAGTTATTATGTGCGGAACCTTATTTGACCAGCACGGGAGCAATAGTTGTACACTCAGAATTCATCTTCTGCTACGAGGTCCTCTTCTTTTTAAACGGTATAAGCTTATTTACGGATCGCTGGTCATAAAAGACTCTGGAATATTTAACATCAGTCATCTCGTCCCAATCATTCATCCCTCTCACAGCCACAGATCTCTGCGTGGTTATGGAGTCCAAGTTCAAGAGTTGGTGAGGGGTCCTTGGGGGCATTGGTGTCCCACAGGGGCCACACACCACTATAACAAAGGCCACCATAGCATCTGCCTGGTTTCAGAAAGCAGTGAACAGCTAGGTCCCATCAATATTTAAATGCAAACTTGTCCCACGCAAGCACTCGATTCTGTACCAGAGAACAGCACACATTAAATAGAAAGGAGGCACCGCAGAAAATGACAAGCGTTCTCCTCGGTCTCCTTTGCTTCAATCCCATTTGAGTTTACTATCATTCAATTGTACCCCAAAAATATCTTTAAAAAGCTAATAGCTACCAATTCACAGATGTCAGTGTCATTTTGTGCGAAAACAGCTTCTAAGGTGTTCAAACAGATCAAAAAAACCTTAATGGAATTTTTAATTTTATATCTATTGGCTTTCACAAACGGAGATCTCAGAGAGGATTTGGGAACTGTCCGGCCGAGCTTCAACACACCAATAATCTCAGAGTTCATTTTGAAGTGAAACATCCGGTGCCTGTACTGTATCCACGTCACATTAGATATGACTGGAAGCATCTCAGGCTGCAGGTGAGAACATCAATAACCTCGAGCAGGTGTGAGAAAGAGAGAGAAACTCATGGCTGAGGAAAGAAAACAATGCGATTTTTGAGAAATAACACATTTCTGTCATCGTTTCAGATAAGGTTCTCTAGTTAAATTAAGAAAATGGTCTTTAATAATAGTTTTGTTGCCCGTAATGATGATAAACCATCTCTATCATCTTTTTTTGGACTACAAATATGTCAAACTTCACGTTTATTGCTAGTGTTTAGCTAAACAAGCAAATTTTCAAAGCATGGAATGTTAAATATCCGGGTTTCCCAACACATTTCATGTTTTTTCTAGAGTTCTTGAAGTTAAAGAAACATCCTCAAGAACAAAAAGATTGAGGTGACCCCTTCCAAATTACGAGAAGATGCATCGATATAAGAATCGCTGCATGAACGCCTCAATCTTACTTTCTAATGAACATTAACTAAATCCCCTGGAAAATTTAAATATACAAAAATAAAGTTGCGCTAATAAAGTAAAGAATATTTTTTTATTACTTTGACTTGCAGATTCCAATTTTTGTTTATCATAACATATCAAAATGCATGCGACGTCTCAATACTGCGTGTATTTTACTGTTGAAACACATGACAGAGGTTAACACGATTGTGCTGTTGCTCTCTTTGTTTTAACTAGATGTAAATGCATGCGCAGACACGCTCTGAATGAGCTTGACAAGAATTGGTAGCACAGTTCTTAAAGAAATTATCTTTAATAAACTCTCACGTCAGTGACATTCATAATCTTTGACCGGCAGATTCCAATTTTTGCTGTTCTTTCAAATAACTTCCAAGTGGTTGAAGAAAAATCTACTACAAAATGCATACGACCTCACAATACTGCATGTATTTTACTGTTGAAACACATGACAGAGATTAACGTGACTGTGCAGTAGCTCTGTTTGTTTTTACAAGAATTAATCGCTCCGAGTATTATTGTTTTGCAGCTTTCAGTGCATTTTTCACAAAAATCACAGAATTTCGTACACACATCAGAACTGGTGAGTGTTTAAAATGGCTCTATAGCACCACCTAACGCATTTCAACTCATGGTGCGCTAACAGTTTGTCGTAGGCTAATGAAATAACCCTAACCTCTAAAAATGGTCATTTTTGCTTGCGTCACACTTCTCCTGGAGATTGCATCTCTCCAACTCCAAACTTCATCAGTCTTATCTTAAGACTTATAAGATGTTTTTTACTTTGTTAGACAATCTGTGCATGGTGGCCATCGAAAGTTTCACCATGAACTCATCCATACATTGTCCAATCGGGATCAAGCTTGCCTGATCTGTTAGGACTCGATGCCTGAACACATCTGTATCCTTTAATCTATGTTAATGGTCATAGTGCCACATGAAATATCCGTTTTTCTAATGTATTGTACCGCTACTTCATGATGTGTTTGAAATTTGGAACACGACCAAGACATGCAAAAAAGATTAGAGTTTGTAGTGAGTTTCGAAAACCAAACAGGAAGTGAATAATTTTGTAACAGCCTCTAAAAACGTATCTTTTTCTAGTCTCATACTATATTAAACATGGCCACTGAAAGGCTAAAGGTACTGAAGGGTGCACTGTGTAACTACATTTGCTTACAAGCTACATTTGAGGTAATTACACTGCAATAACACATTCTCCAAATGTCAATGGTTTGGGATAAAGTTGTCAAATGCATAAATGTAAATATAGTTTAACATTTATCAAAGCGTAAAATACAACACTCTCATGGAAACATGGATTTAGAAGTAAACTATGAAAGTAAAGAAAAAGAAAAAAGGGAACATTGTGCAAAAAAAGTAGGTAGTTTGCAGCAGCGGCAGCTACCTTTTGCATATTTTTGTTGAGTTTACGTTTGTCCGAGTGCATTGGAAGAAACGTGTTTTATCATCTCTTCAATGATAATCTCCCTGCTGAGGTGATCGTACGCTCTGGTTGCTAAAATAAAACAAGGCGTGAGCGCTGACTGAACGTCCATGATTGTGTAAATGCTCAGACTCATAAGATCAGTGTCTTGAACCATCACGTCAGCTATGCTTCTCACGAACGAATGCCACAGCTTCACCGTTTGGATAACCCCAATATAGACCTGATGCTAGCTGTCAGTTAGCATTGAGATTCAACTAACAAAAACCCCTCCAACAAACAACGAGGAGCCCTTCTCTGGAAAAGCTTGAATAAAAACCGGCCACACACAGACGCTCAGAGAAAGAGAGAGCGATAGAGAGAGAGAGAGACAGATCTGATTCCTCTCCGGCTTGGCTTGGCATGCTCTTGTCATTTCTTATGTTACAGAACATCAATCATAGAGCTGAGTCTGTGCCCTTGCGCCGGCCCGGGCTGATTTACAAACATTAGCAGCGAATGCAATTACACACTCCGAGAAGCGCCGACACTCAGCCGGTGAGTGTTATGCTTTAGATACCTCCTGGCAATCTCAGTGAATGGAGCGTACACACTACTGCAGCTCAAACAAAAGTGGAGTGTGAAACGTAACACGTTGCAGCATGACCATGAGCTTACCAGTGACATTATTATATATAAATAAATACTAATATTGCATACATTTGATTGGGTATTTGGATATTTGAATTTTTGGTTCCTTAAATAAATGAATTTTTAAAGTAAACTAATAAAAATGGCCGCTATTATAATCCCCCGTAAGAAACTAATGCTGCGAGTCAGTACAAGACTTTCCTAATTTGCATGATTAAGCATTTACGTTGCTCTTTAAGCTAAGGATTAGTGTCTGGCCAAGCAACTAGTATAATAACATGCACTGCCATCTTAGAAAAGACGATGGTTGGACTTGAAAGACAGAAATGTTTATGCTCTTGAAGATGAAGCATTATCAAGACGTTTAAAGAGACCAACACAGTGGAGAACAAGACGAGCAGAAGCTGGGGGAGATGGTCACTAGAGCCCTGCAGAACAAGAGGCGCCTCCAAGCCTGAAATATGTTTCCTAAGGACAACCAGGCGAACTGTGATGGGGACTAGAAATGTTTCCTTTGGTCAGATGAGACATAACTAGAGCTTTTGGTCAGAGAGGAGAGTGAAGCATTGTGGTGGGAGTATGATGCGCTGGGGTGCGTTTGGTTATGGAGATCTCATAAACGATTAGGCAGTAAAAATATTGTGAAAGACCTCAGACTGAAAACTGTCGGTTTGGGTTCTGAATGGTCACCAATTGTGCAACGTGAACTTTCGGCACAAAGCACAGGCTGGAATTTGATTAATTTGAAAATCTGTGGCGCACACTAAAGTTCAGCGTTTGTGCCAGAAGACCAGCGAATCTGCTCAAGAAGAATGGGCTGTTGTTCCTCTGGAGACAGTAGGCTGTTATCAAGCAAAAAGAGATACACTGTTGGATGTTAACATCAAAGGTAAAATCATTTGGAGCAATAGAGTTGTTTGAAACGTTTGGTTGTAACACAGTCTTTCAGAATAAACTATTTTGTCTGAGAAACTGTAACACACACATTGGGAAATTTCCGATGTGTCGGCTAATCTCTTAATAATATTGCTATCATACAGAGACAGACTTGTTTGCCGGTATCATGTTTATGGTCTGTACATTTGATCTTTTATTGTACAGAGCGAACATATAAGTACTCAGACAGACAGGCTACTAGATATGGTTTGTGTGTATGCTTCCGAGAGCACTGATGCCAAGGTTATTGTTCCAATCCTGTGATAAAATCAATAACTGATCCACAGTGAACGGAAAAATTAGCATATATCCTTACAGAAAGCTCATAAAACACACATTAATGACTGAGTGCATGAACAATCGAACAGAAAGCTAAACCAAGATTGCATTTAAATAAGATATTTGCATGGTTTTATTTAAAAAAGATTTTTTTTCACACATTTCTCAAGCAAAACAACCAATTCGAGCACTTGCCTTCAAGATGACTCACCTGAAGCCCGGATTTCTTACTTTTGCTAATCCTGACACTGGCTTTGCATTAGATGCAAGGGTTTGTATCTTAATACCAACCTCAAGGTTACATCTGAATAAATAAATCATCACAAACCAATACATACACAACATTTTTAAGCAAACTGCACAATAAAACACAACATTAGCCCACACTTGATAAAAGAACATGCACAAACACAAATCCGGAATTCAGGATACCATCGTTACAAAGTGCTTTCGTATTAAAAACAACTTTCCAAAAATGAATTCATAAACACAGGCAAAAGATAAAAGATAGCTGCTCAAAATCAAGGTTAAGGTCTTAAACGTGCGATCGGTACAGTCGCTCCTTCCGCCTGTTTCACAAGGAATAAGCATTCGTATTGAGCTGACAAAGTTAGTCCACAACGCGACAAGGCTATAAAAGTTTCCGTATCCCATAAACCTCAGGAATTATGCGTAAAAACGCGTAAAATGCGTGGTTTTGCGGAGCGCGAGTGCCGCGCGAGGCTGCTGGCGCTGCTCCTGCGCGCTCCTGATCAATGATTGAACCGAACAAAAGGCTGAAGAGGATCAATTACTAATAACTATCAATGCAACACCACCATCCCGAGCCTCTAAAGTCGCCAAAACACAATATGCACAAAACGCAAGGTGCACAACAGCATCCGGCATCGCGCCGCGTTGAAAAGGTGAGAAAAGAGACCAACCTGAAGCCGCCGGAGATCAAATTTCTTCCAATATTGAAACATCGATCCCACATCGGCGGCCATCTTGAGCACAATATTCAAGAGCGGCTACAATAAATATATGGGCTGGATTCCCCCCCGTTAAACAGCCCTCGCGATTACGCTTCACATGAGGGAAGAAATGTTAGGAAAATAACAGTTGAGAAAGTGTAGACGGGACGCGGAGCGCGCGAGGACGCGATATCAAGAGGATATGGATGGATATGGACGCATTGGTGCTGCTCCCGGGATTGCACTTGATTTTGGGTTTGGTAAACTTATCAATACTGACGTAACAGCTTGATCGATAACGTCTGGGAAGTGGAAGGAGAACCGAGGGCAACCAATGCGCGCAGCCAGATGTTTGATGCGTAAAGGCGCATCATTAATGAGTTCCGTTTAATGAGATTCGCAACTTTCTGCAAAAAATGTGAAATGCGTGCGAGGAAAGTGGCGCAAGCTTGCACTGAACACTGAATGCACGACAGGGGTTTTATTTTCAGCTAAAGGTGCATTTAAAAGTGCTTTTAGTATTACTCGATTGCTACAAACAATGAAGAACTGTTGGCGAAATTAGGAAATTACATTTTAAACACCATTAAATATATTAATGAACACAAATGTGAGTAAGTATGAATAAGTCAAATGTTTAACTTTGCAAAAAAAAGAGCAAATTAATTTCTGCGAGGGGTTTCAAATAATATTACATTGTTGTTTTATTTTGTTTTGTTTTGTTTTTTTTTTTTTTTCAAGAAAAGCGAGGTGCTTCTCTCTTGTATGAGCGTGAACTGGGGGATAAACACCCCATTTCTTTCCTGGATGAAAGACAAAACAGATAAATGCTATGTTTGGGATCAACGCATGACGCGAAATTGTGAATGGACACTTGTATAAAAGATGACTAGTGCTCCCTCTTGTGGAAAAGGACATCCACAATGACCAAACACGGTGCACCGCGGGAGCCTTCCATGAGAGATCTTTAAAAAAAACATCTTTATATAGAAACCTCTAATATTTTACAGAAGTCCCTTTTCTGTAATATAAAGATAACTACAAAGATTCGCCCACAGCTTGAAAACCAAAAACTGTTTAGGAACAAGAGGATCAAGAGAAAGGGGATTTGGGGAAAAAACGTCTCCAAACCCATTTGTCCCTGAAAGAATATGAAAGTTAAGAGCTAAACCGATCCGTTAAGTATAAAATATATCGAGTACAGTACAATGTTTTTGGCAGGTGTGAACAAACATGAACCAACCAGTTCTTAATGGGTTTGGCTAATCCAGACATTCAAGGAACCTCCCCCATGCTTCACTCTTGCCTCCAGATGCTCATTATTGTACCACTCTCCAGGCCTTCTACTTGGAAAAGAGGCAAATATTTAATAATAATAATAATAATGAACTTTATTTGGATAAATATCGAGATTCGTACAAATCTTCGGATAGCTTTCAGCAGGGGGAGGAAGTCTGGGAATGCTCCCTGCCTGAAGATGGCGTTATGGTACAACAGATGCTCATAAGGGAAAACAGGAAAGACCAAGACGACGGCAGAGAAGAAATCAAAGAAATCTACTGTTGGTGGCTGATCACAGTTTGACACGAATGTTGAAGAACAGAGAGGATTTGTGACGTGCACTATTTCGTTGCATAGTCCCTATGAAAAAGTGGGATGAGCGCCACCGAGTGGCTGTTTTACGTTCCACTCATATCATCGAAAAGCCTGCTTTCATTGGTCATTCTCTTAACGAAAAACAGACCCGATATCGACAATCCTTTTTTGCTGGCACCACTCATTCGGTCAGATGTCCCATTGACTCCCATGGTTTTCATCGAGGCGCGTTGTCGCACGAAACCGTGTGCAGTGGCCTTAGGCCTCTCTGAACGAAGATTAGTGCTGCATAGCTGAAAGCGCCATCCGCTAAACAAGAATCTTTCCAAAGAACCTTCTGACATTTTCTGCACCCCAGTTCCGACGTTTTCGTGCATCTCTTGGCTTTGTTTGTACATTGGAGGAATAGCTTTTGGGCTGCAACTCTTCCTATGATTTCACCAGATGTGTGAACCTGAGAGAAACCCCATTACTCTTCTGTTTCTACCTCAAAATCCTCGACGGTGCCTTTTCTTGATGCTCCTTCACAGGAACTTGAGCAGCACATCCTGAAATCCCAGTCTGGTTTGAAATCTTTATCTGGGAGAGACCTTGTTGTTGCTGTATGACTACCTTTTGTCTGTGCCATTCTCTCAATCAGTTTCAAGCCTCCTACACAGCTGTTTCTGCATCAACCTACTGAGTGTACCTGTGGGAATTGATGCTGGTTTGAAACTAAAAGGTAGCAACACCAAATATTGGTTTTGATTCTGATTGTTCTGTCCATTTTCCTTTTTTTTTTTTTTAATCATTTACCGGTACATTAATCAACTTTTGTGATGCTAGTTGCTGAAAATGTAAGATGCTAGTTAAATCCTGAAAGTGTTTTAAATAAAAGAAAGAAAGAAACATTCAGTCTTCCTTGCAACACTTACCAAATCTGTGTTTGGTGATTTAATTTTTTTTATATTCGGACGGAAAACGCCACGATTAGCATTTAGCTTGAAACCAGTCGCCGTTGACCGCCATGTTTTTTCCCATTATGAAAGTCAGCATCCACTGGGCCGTGAGATAATTTAACATTTCCTCCTTTGTGTCTGGCATTACAAAAAAAAAATCTCATAAAGGTCTGAGACGAATCAAGGAAGAGTAAACGACGAGTCAATTTTCACGTTTGGGGTCTGCTTTACGAGATTTCCTAAGTGAGCGCATCTGTCTTTCTCCTCTGAGCTATTAAAACCAAAAGCAGGGCTAGTTTGAAGCAGAAGCGTATTTGCGCTTTGTAAGCCACCCACGGGGAATATAAGAGGTGCTTATTAAAAGTTTCTGTTTTATTGCTTTTTATTTATTGCTTCGGGGAGAGAGAGAAAAGAGAGAATCGTTCGCACAATAAAGGAATAATAGATCTTGTTTCGCATTTGAAATTTAAATCTGATGCACTTATTACCTTTGTTCCAATATGAATATGAAGATATTTAAAGAAAGCAAGAACACAAAAACAAAAGTAGCTGCGGATTATTGAGGAGGGATCAGCGGGAGGGTTTGTGAGGGCAGCGTGGAGGGCACGCTGTGAAGGGGTTTTTGAGGGATTTTCAAAAAAGCCTTTTTTTTCTTCGTGATTGTAAGCTATTGTGTTTGTGAGTGGGCAGCGCAGTGGGGCGCGTTTAGAAGGGGAACGGTCCTTTTACGCTCTCCCCATGGTCACATGGGTTTCCTCTGGGTGTCCTGCAATGGTCCAAAAACATGCTGCAGGTGAATTTTAGATTTTAAATACCTGCCTGGTGAAGAAATGTGCTTCTGCGCGCGGACTGGCAACCTTTTCACAGTTTGTGCAGTGTGAGCTGGTTACAAGAGTTTTTTGGGGGTTTTTTTTTCTAAAGGTCAATTTATACTTTTTATTTAATACACACTCACCGGCCACTTTATTAGGTACACATCTGCGAAGAAAGGTGACTTTGAACATGGTATGGTTGTTGCTGCCAGACGGGCTGGTCCGAGTATGTCCGAAACTGCTGATCTATCGGGATTTCCATGCATATAGAGTTTTCAGAGAATGGAAGAGAGGAAATGTCAGGGGAGCTGCAGTTCTGATGGCCCGAGATAGGCAGCAGTTACAATCGAGATCTGCAGAAGAGCATCTCTGAACACCTTGAACCTTGAGGCGGATGGGACACAGCAGCAGAAGACCACACCGGGTGCCACTCCTGTAGCTAAGAACAGCTGAGGCTACAATTTTCACCAATAGAAGATTGGAAAAACATTGCCTGAGTCTCAATTTCTGCTGCAACGTTCGGATGTCAAGATCAAAATCTGGTCTCAATGGATCTATTCTCCCTCAATGGTGCGGGCGGGTGGTGGCAGTGTAATGTTGTGGGGAATATTTTCTTGGCACACTTTGGGCCTATTGTTACCAATTGCCACATCCTCCCTGAGTATTATTGCTGACCGTCCATCCCTTTACGACCACAGTGTCCCCGTCTTCTGACGGCTAACATTCCGCATCAAAGCTCAAATCATCTCAGACTGGTTTCCTGAACATGACATTGAGCTCACTGTACTCAAATGGCTCCAGTCACCAGATCTCAATCCAGAATGAGAGATGTGTAGAAGGATTAAGGCAGTTCTAAAAGAAGAAGGGCTCCAACCTGGTACTAGCAAGGCATACCTAATAAAGTGGCCTATTTTTAAATCCCTAACACTTCTCTATATTGTATAGTTATATTATGTATATAATGGAGACTTTAACACCACATCAATTCCAGCTCGTTTGATATCTAGAAAAGCTGAATGTGTGTGGGTCAGGGTGTGTGGATTACCTAGAAATCCATGAATGTTTGACTCGGCAGCATAATTCCAGGAATATGAACTCTGATATCCGCATCGACTGTAAATGCAGCTGTGAGTTGAGGCTGCCATCAGCTGGAGACGCACAGCTTCATCATTTGTCTGGCGGATAACTCTAAAAAATGAGCAGTGAAAACTAGTTTTAGTGAGCTCTGCCTTTAATGGCAAGAAGTGGATGCACACAGACCACGAGACGCCAGTAATCCAGAGCAATGCTGCTGTCACTCATCCACGCTCCGCTCCAGCAATCATCACTAGCACCGTGTTAAATCCTCCGGCTCCCCCTAATAAACCCCTTTAATCAGATTCTTATCATGCCGCTACAATAATAACTTCTGATCTACACACTTGGCTACCTGCTTCAGACACACAGAGGTGTATTTATAGACAGAACGGACTCATAGAAACATATAAATCTCAGTGTCTGGCTTCATTAGTGTTCGCTCGTCTCCATTCAAGGCTATTATGGTGAGTTTGCTCTTCGTTCCATTTCTACATTCATTTTGTGGAACTGTATTTGATCTTCCTTGTTTTACTGGCGTGCAAAAGTACGGAGCTAGAGATCTGCCAAAACAATTAGAATTTTGTTGATTTGAATTATTAAGCATTGTCATTTAATAAAACTGAATATTATATATTACAGGTTTTGAATTTGTAATTTGAATAGTAAACATATGAAAACTTTTTCCACAATCCTATTTTTAAACTTCATCTTTTTTGGTTTTGCATATATTCAGTTTGTAAAAATGGTTGTGAAATTCTACAGGGAAGAGTATACGACCACCGCACGATCGATGAAGTGATTGGTTCTTAACCTTTGATGCCTAATACATATATTTTAGGTTTGTGTTTAAAATACGATTATAAAAATTGGCCTTAAGATAATTCAACTGTCTTAAATTTCAGTTTTTCAAATTGACTACTCAAGTTACAAGTTTCAAATTGAAAAAAAAAATGTGATAGCTTATAATATTCAGTTTTTTTAAATTACAATGGTCAATAATTAAAATAAACAAATTTCAAATTGTTTGGGCAGATTTTTAGCTCCATACACACATATAGTTATTTATCTTTTGCTTAACACAAACAACTTCCTTCTTCTCCGTTCGCCCTACAGTAACCAAACTCTATCAAGACATCCAAACTGGTCTGACTTGACTTGCTATATCTCTTCAGACTGGTACCACTAAATGAATTCTGGGAAATCACTGACTATTCTGGGAAATTTTCTTTAACTTAACATGAGGTCAAACTTTGTACAGCTGTAACTCAAACTGAGAACCTCACACTTGTGGAGGTCATCAGTCTGTGTAAGAACATGACCACTGTGCAAAAGTATTAGGCGCTAGAAGGGATTCCACTGAAAGTGCTCCTTGAGGATAAATAACCTAGTGACAGCTTTTTAAAAAATTATGACATCACCGACAGCTCCCTAGAAACCAAACAGTTTACCCTATAATGTATAGTGACAAACGAGACACCCTCCATAGCAACCAGACTGTTTATCCTAGCAACCAAATTGGCAGAACCATAGCTAAACGTTGGGAAATCAAAGACATGGTGGTTCTTTTATATCACTCATGGTGACCATTTAAACAGTATTCTGTCGATGACTCCTCAGCAACAAGCAAATAAACCAGTTTTAAATATAGCTGGTTTATGTTACTCATAGCGGCATTGGGAACCTTTAAAAACACTTCTACAAGCCAATATACAAACTTTTTACATTGATTTCCATGTTTGTTATTCAAAAGGGTGTATTTTGAACGATAAACCAGTTTGGTGTGTCGTAAGAAACACCTTTGCTCTTGTTTTGTAATTTGAAAGGAATAAAAATGACACCATTAAAATGACACCATTTACTACTTGGAATGTTATTTTTTACAGTTTCAGCTTCGTTGTAAAATTACCGTATGATTATAATAAAGGCATACCTGTAAAACAAAAGCTGGAGTTGCACCGGAAAAAAAAATGCATATCTTAAAGGTACATTTTTATAAGAAATGCTTGAAAAGGCCCGAGACTGTTAAGGGTTACGCGAAGAAATACATTCACAAAACTACTACAAACTCTTTAAATCAGCAGCTGGGAACACATCTCAGGGTGCTTTTAGAGAGTGTGACAGGAGTGTAAATATTAGCGATTAATCCCTGTGCTGTTTGGATTAGCTTCAGCATCTCAGACTCAGAGATGCAGCTTCCAGCGCCAGCGCCAGAGTGTAATCCACATCTGATCCGACGACTGAGACACGGGAAGCTTGCGTTATTCCACACGCTACAGAGCAACAAACATTTCCATCCTCACCCTCGCACACATGCAGAGCTCAGACTGGAAGCTTTAGCTCATCAAGAGAAGAGAAATCTAAAGAGACGCCAATTATTCTCTTCACTAAACATCGTACAACCACTTGGCCACAAACTCCATTTCCCATGAGCCAACAGATCAGACATTCCGGAGAAGGAATGTAAAAGTTTTATTTGTAAAAAATGTACTGTACACGTGAACAAGACAAGCTGTGACTGAAAAAAAGCAATAAATACGCGTCGACTCAGAAGAGCTTGTTAGGAAGTCACCAGAGCTTTGTGTCGAGATACAAGTCAATAATTATAGAATAATTGTCAACGTTTTTGTCGAGTTTGGAAAGAGTCAAGTTTGCAGTCTCTGTAGAGCTCCTCACTCAACTGTAACAAGAACATTCATCCGAGTGTTATTCTGTCTCCGAAAGCCATCAGCTGCATTGTCGCTCCTTTTTTAGTCAGGAAATCTATTGGCGCCTCACAAAAGGCAGCCCTCTGGGGGAACATGAAGATAGTTAGTTTCTGGTGTGGGTAATATACAATAAATAGGTATAATAGAAAAAAACCTGATCAATGATAAATGTTATATTTAATGTGGCCACCTGGTGGCGCTATAAGCATGAGTGTACATGCTAGATGTACTCATACTTTGACTATTAACATATCTGGTGAATAAATTATATGCTTTGAGTTAAAACAACTTCCTGTTTATAGCGAAAGGTTGATTTTGATGGTCGCCGTGCACAGAATGAAGTAAAAAAAGCTTCGCAATGTCACCTTCCGTTTGCCTTAAGATAATGGACTGGAGAAAAACAGATAAAGTCTCTACTAGGAGTTTGTCAAAGTATGCCATAAAGTAAAAAAATAGCATTTTTTGCTAAATAACCTGTGACTTCCTGTGGATTTTGTAAACGCGATCCATATTATTTATCGTAAGTCTTGGTACCACACACATCTGTACACACTATACGCTGAAATGCACTAGGTTGCGCTTTAGAGCCATTTTCCCACACCCACTTTCCGAACCTCAATCAGATTGAACTTCTTGAACACGTTAGTCCACTCCAAAATGCCCTGAAAGTCCCGAAACAATAATGCTCTGAACAATTACAATAGGGTTCCATCTGCCCGAGCCCAAAAAAATACCTCAGAAGTGCGTAAATAAAAGGAAGAGTATAGAAATAACATTTTGGAGAACTCAAGAATGTGCGCTGTTAGAGGTGATCAACTGATATTACAATCTGCCAATAATAAATGTTACAAACTCCAACACGGAGACGAAGAGATGGAGCAGGTGGTTTCACTTCTTCATGTGTAAATGGATTCAGTTGTTCGATTTTAACACCATCGCCATATGTTTGATTCTATGGATAAATCGAATTAAAGTAATGTTTGTATTTAAGAATTAAACAGAATCTTCTTGTGTGAAGTGCGCTGAATAGGTGAACGATGCTCAGCGACACCATCTGCAGCCAGAGGCCTTTGAAGCTGGTCTGTGGGTTGTCTGTGACTGTTCTCACCATCCCACACCTCTGAGTATTCCACTTAAAGCCCTAACAAGTGGTCTTCCAATTCTGCACAATGTTCCTCACAGCTGAAACTGAACAAACAATCATCGTATTCAGCTCGTCCGAGGGATGTTTAGAGGCTCCCATGTTGCCACCCTTGAGAGACACTTACAAGTGCCCCAAATTCTCTCATGATAGGATTCAACTGTGCGTCGAGGTCAAGAGTGATGGAGGACACCAAACCAATTTGAGTTTTGATTATTAGTGCTAAATCAGGGGGTCTAAGTTTACGTACAAGCCTAATTTTGTTTAAAAATCACTGTGTTTGTCCCCTTTGAAATTTCTTAAACAACTCATAAAACCATGAAAAATTACAGGGGTGCCAAAACTTTTGCATATTATTCTATAACACACATAACAGCACCTTCAAAATGCGACTCTCTGCCAATCAGAAATGTTTGTAGTTGAGCCGGTCATCACAATATGAAGGTTTTTTTGAAGTGACGTTATCATGGAAATCTATGGCTATTACCAGTCACTTTTAAGTGCCAGCTCCACCTACTGGCTGCCCTCAATTGGTATTTATCATCACATTCATGCGTACACCCCACTGACTTCACTAGAGATGATTTTACAGTATGTGCACGTGCTTGAATTTGGCTGTTTTTTCTTAACCTACAAATGTATTTTGTGGATTTTTAAATTAAAACCTCAAGGTTATTTGGTGTCGGAATGATGTCAACAAAAAAATAGCTCTTTTGTAAAGTTAGAATGGGTTTGTGAAAGTCTTATTATTTGATGAAAACCCAGCTTTTGTATTATTGTTACTACATTAAGTCATCCTACGTAATATTTGGGTTCCAGGCACCGAAAAAGGCAAAGAAGAGAGCAGAAGGAGCCAACTCAAATGTGTTCTCCATGTTTGAGCAAGCGCAGATCCAGGAGTTCAAAGAGGTAAGAGACGAAGCCCTTGAGACTCAAAAATTGATCATCGGCAGAAAGATTACCAAAAAAAACAACTACGGTTATTACAAAGATGCGTTTCGAATTTGCTGGCTCATCTTAAATTCAATGCTTCTATAAATTTAAGACGTCATAAAAGTAGGAACCAGCAAACATTCTGCAAATCCACCATTTGTTGGAAATTAAGAAGATGACAGACGGGTTCTTTAAGGCCTGAAATATCCCATTCCTCGGGTTCAAACTTAACTGATGAAGGGAGAATTATCTCTAAACAGCTTGGGAAAACTTGTTTATAGCTCAGTGATCATTTAAACCCTAAACACCCTGACGCGTGCGTGTAAAATGCAGCAGGACAGATGTTTCTCTCATCCTAAAGCAGCTGTGACAACATCAAGACAAACCGGGATGAGCCGCAAAATATTTCCCATCTTGCTCTTTCTGTCTCCCAGTTTAAGCCTGATGCTGATGCAGGAGAAGATGTCAAGATGAATTACAGCAAATTTACAAAAGAGAGCAACTTTCACCAAAGCGGACGCAATGACAAGAGGTTCTGAAACATCTGAGCAGCTGTTATTAGTGGCCAAGCCCCGACTGATTTCTTCTTCTGCCTGTGATTCCGATGGCAGCTCTATGATCCACATTTGGGGAAGTTATAGACATTTTGGCACACTGATAGAACTGGGTCTCATCAGTCACCTGACCCAATTTGGACCCTGTAACTCTCTAGCGCCATCACCACACCAAATTCCCTTTTTCAACTGATTCCCTGACTTATGTGCTGTTATCTTCCGATATGCTAATTAATTTTTCATTGATTGGGGGAAACAAATTTCCACATCTGTATCAGACCGTTTTCTGATGAAAAGATATCGAAAAATTTGGCAAGTGGTTTCACATTATTAGCAATCATAACGCATCTCATCAAAAAGATCATAAGGCTGTTTCTCACCAGTGCTTCAATACATTGACAAAAAATTGGAGTATGTTTTAAGAATCATGGCCTGATGTTGTTTGCAAAGTTTCAGCACAGTGCCCCCTTGTGTTCGGGAGATATGAAAATGTCTAGTTTCTGCCCTAAAACTAGAATGTTGATACCTTTGGACCTTCATTGCCTTCAAACAAGTCCAAATTGGTCACCTTCGGCCATTTCGGATTTTATAAAAAATAAATAGAATACTGCTTTTTGCATGAACATACAGTATCTTTACAAAAATTGCCATGCCTCTTTTCTCTGTGATATATGGAGGCTCTTTCTTAAAATCTTTAACTAAAACATAAGTGTCAACTAAAACATCCGTGTTGTTGACCCTGTAAGAATCTGTATTTATTAATCATATTTAAACTAGTGCGCAAGAGGACGCGATAAAGAGCAAACGGAGGTGTCTGACCTTTGAAAACAGACAGAAATAAACCCTATTTCTTGCTAAAGCTGATTAAAGCATCAGTGTTTTGAAAAAATGGGCCTGTAAACATTTATTTCCAATAAAAATAGAGTTCAATACTTTAAAACTAGCGTGGAAGTGATCCCGCGCAGATTTCCGTGTCACACTGAATTTGGTACAATTCCTTTACATTTTCTGATCTGGTGAAAGTGATTTCTATAAATTGAATAACGTCAAATGCAACTTTATATTGCGCCTCTAGGCCACCATACTGAGGCAATGCAAAACGTTTCATTGCAGCACCACCTTGTGGTCAGAAGAAATCTTACATTTAAAAATGGTCATCTTTTAAAAGGAACTAAACTTTTGAAATATACATAATGCATACATAAAAAACAATAAATAAATGGTTATTAAATTAATAATAAATACAATCAATTAAAATACATCTCATTTAAATGAGAGGACTGGTTTCCGAGGGACTTGTCTTCTCCTTGAGTGTAGTTCCTACTCAAAACTGGTGTTTTGCTTCCCGGGATCAGCTCCTTGGAAAGAAATATTCAGACCCGGCCGCATTAAGTTGTCCAAACTACAACCATTTCAAAACTGTTCCACCAAACACACTCTGTGTTCCTTTACTTACATCTCCCGCAGGCGTTTACCATCATGGACCAGAACAGAGATGGCTTCATTGACAAGAATGATCTGAGAGACACGTTCGCAGCTTTAGGTAAAACCGAATCTCTGCTGGAACGTAAAAATACATCTCTGATCCTCGCTCTTTCCTCTGACGATCACAGGCCGCCTGAATGTGAAACAAGAGGAGCTGGATGACATGCTGAAAGAAGCTCCAGGACCCATCAACTTCACTGTATTCCTCACAATGTTTGGGGAGAAGCTCAAAGGTATGCGTTGGATATTATTAATTATTCAGTCTTGCGTCGGCTCTATCGGAAACGATAATATAAGCAAACTAAATCAAAACACAGGTGCAGATGCAGAGGAGACCATCCTGAACGCCTTCAAAGTGTTCGACCCAGAGGGAAAGGGGATCTTGAGAAAGGACTTGTGAGTATCTTTCGAGCAGATATGAGCGTGGCGAAATAAAGGGTTACAGCCACATTTGTCTTCTCTCAGTCTGTCACAGATGCTGACAACTCAAGCGGATCGCTTCTCTCCAGAAGAGGTTTGAGATGCTTTCTAACATTTGCTACCACTGGCTCCAATTTTGGCAAACCTTAATGCTTTCTGTTAAGAACAAAAGAAGATATTTGGAACAACGTTGAATCTAAGAATGTCAAAGGGACCGTATTAACTTCAGAATAAACGTTGGATCCCTCTAGACCAAAGAGAAGAGTAGAACATACTCAGTAGCTTAATTTCTCCAACATCTTTCCTCAGATGGAGCAGATGTTCAATGCTTTTCCTCCAGACGCTGCTGGAAACCTGGATTATAAGAACCTGGTCTACATCATCACGCACGGTGAAGAGAAAGACCAAGAGTGAAATCCCTCGTTCTCTGCAGCTACCTATTAAACATCTCGAATGACCTGTTTGACAAATAAAGCAAGTGATGTTGAAAGTCACTTCATTTTAGACTTTTGCAGAAAGATTGCGGTTTCTCCATCCTAAAGGCTGTAAAGTTCCTTGACTCATGATGAGTCCTGACAACCAAATAAAAGACCGTTGGATCTGAGCAAAGACTGACGCCTCGCAAATGTTCTCGAAAAAAAATTCCAATAAAGCCTTCTCTGAAGAGTTGAAGCACAAATAGCTGCAAAGGGTGACTCCCTATAGTGTAAAACCCCATGGGTTAAGAATGGAAGCCACTTAAGTCCATAGGTGTCTACAGGCAGTAAAAAAATGACATTACTTTCCCCTAATAACAAGACGTTTCACCATATAGAAATGTTTCAGGCAGGTGTGGAAAACGGTCCAAAAAAAAAGAGAATGAAAATGGAAATGTTAATCATTTATTTGAACAAAATGGAGTAGGTGAACAAAAAAGAGCCTTCAAAACACTCTTCTACATGCACTCGGTTTCTGAAGGAACTCTGCAGGCTCACATCCTTAAGCTTCTCCGTGTGATTCCGGTGATGTTGAGACCAGGGCTTTGTGCGTCCCTTCCAGCCCCAAACCTTCAAGAAACCTCCACCATGCTTCACTATACCTCCAGACTCTATTGTACCACTCTCCAACAAACTACCGGTACCTTCTTCTTCAAGCAAATACTTCGCATTTTGACTCATCGGTCCAGAGAACCTTCTGCCATGTTTCTTCACCCAGTTCCTATGTTTTCATGGATACTTGAGGCCACTATGTTGGAGGTGTGGCTTTTGCCTGCAACTCTTCCATGAAGATCAAAACTTCTCCCGACAGTAGATGGTAGGACCTGGTTATCTCCCACACTCTGAAGGTAATTAACTTGTGTTGTGCACCTGCTGCACAAGTTTCATTGTTTTGTTAACGTTGCAACTTGAGCAGCACATCTCGAAAACCCAGTCTGGTTTTTATTCTGTTCGCATGTTGTGAATGTACCTACCTTTCTAAAACTTTTTGCACAGTGCAGTAGTACTGCATCCGTCGCTATATGTATTAAAATGATATAAAGTTGAACAGCACCAAAGTCACCACTAGATGTCGCCAAAGACCAGGAGAATACAAAGGTAAGTTTGGCGTTATTAACCAGGGAATTGTTAAAATCCGTTTATCTATACCCACCTAAATAAGCTATTTATAATGCTTATTTCCTAAATACTATAGTTGATGGGGGAAAATGCTGAACGTGGTCAAGAAAAGCCGTTCTTGACTACATTTAAACATTTGACCTCACTATAAACATAAATTCGTATTAAATTTACATATTTTAATATATAAAGAATATTTGAATATATTAAGAATAAAATTATAATTAAAGATAGGAACAAATGTATTCTGACTAGGCATAACGACATTTACTAACTACACTAGTAAGAAAGTACATTTGAGAAACTTGAAATATATTTGTGACTAGTCAAAACTCAACTGAAGGCATCTGCAAATGTTTTTCAATCGAGTCGTAAATGATTGCAGATGTCCGTCATCTACATGACTCAAAGCCAAATAAACATTTAGATATTTGAATGAAGGTTGAACTAGTCGCAATCGCAATATAGATATATCAAAAGGAGCTGTGACGAGTCAAAATACATAAATCTGCAATTGTGTTAAATGTTAAAACGGATTGCCATAATTTGAACATTTATTTAACGCGTTTGAATACGTTTCGCAAGTGGCCACAAAAAAAACACATAGCGAAGCAAATTGTGTCACGTGGTTTAACCATCTTTAGGAAGTAAGCGAGCTATGTGTTATTTCATGGAAACTGTAGACGTAACGTAGTTCCGTTTGTACATTTTGTTTTAGAGGCGAACTCAAGGAGTGAACTTCCACTTGACACCGTTGAACTGGACTCCATTAAAGGTACAGTAGTTGCGTAACGGCGTGTGACGTCACCGCAGTCACAAGACTTCAGTCGCACCGCGGCCTTCGGCAGTTCACGAGAAGAACCAGCACGAGCACGAGCATGCGCGGCGATGAAGCTCCACGAGCAGAAAGCGTTTAATAACAAACCAGGGATCGACTAGGATTATCGCATTCCCGCCGTTATCGATCACTACGGAGAGCTAAATGTGACGCAAAGGATTTGAACGTGAGGATTTTAAGTGACTTCTCTCGTTTCCTCCCTGGATGCTGCTGTTGTGACATCTCCAAACGTGTTCTCGAGCCTCGGATTGGTAGACAGGACCCAAAACGAACCCTAAACACCCCCTGGGAAGGGTCCGGGGTGATGTTGTCCGTTCTCTCGTACGGTAGACTGGTGGCCCGGGCGGTAATCGGCGGACTCTCGCAGACCGACAGTCGCGATTACAGCCTGGTGTCGGCCAGCTTCGGCTTCGGGAAGGACTTTCGGAAGGGGATCTTGAAGAAAGGCATGTGTTACGGGGACGACGCGTGCTTTATAGCGAGACACCGGTCTGCTGATGTCTTGGGTACGTAATGCAGCGAATGAGGATCATAATGTGCTTTAGGAAAACTGGTTTTGGCGAGTATCGCCGTGGCTCTGACGTCACGACTGTGTCAGCACGCTGGTGGCCTACGGTGCGCCAACAAAGGATTTTTGCAATTCTGGTATTAAATAAAATTAAACGACAGCTTAATAAATACGTCCAACCACCATTTACAAGGAATAATGTTTTATTATGGATAATAAACGTAACTTAAAGATATTTCTTAGTTGAGGACTACAAGTAGAACCCCCGGTACTATACATAATATTATATACCGCGTTATTGCACACGTTTGTTTGTCTCCATACTCAAACTTATGATTAAATAAAATAGAAACTTGTCTGGTGGAACATTTTGTCCCGCTGGGTTCCAACGCGCCGCTGGGAACGCTCTGTTTTGGAATTTTAAATCGGAACAAAGTGCCGCTTTCCATTGTGACGTCAATGGCTTTGAGAATGTCGCGTTTCATAAGCCTCCTGTAACCACCTAAGCGTTTTCCCTTATAGATTATTAAGTGAATGTTGGACAGCACGCACTTATTATCGTATGCAGCGACGGGTGCAATTTTAAAAATTGTTTTAGCAAAATTTTGGACCTTTTTAACTCGACAATGCTCTGCGCACTCAGGGTCAAATATGCTTCAAATCACTCAGCTCACTGAGTAATGGCGTGGTGTCACTTTTGCCACATTCCTACATCAAGGGAATCACTCTACTGTAAGACGTTTCAACCATTGGGGATGTGGGTGTTTTGATACTTAGTTTGAGAGTTCAACTCCTGGATTCAGTTTTCACTGCACTGAAGACCTCAAGTCCATGTAAAACATGACCAAAACATGATATTTTAAAACCTAGTGGCGATAAATAATTAAAAAATATATATATATATATTTTGAGGTGATGCAAACATCCACTTGCTTCCTTGCTCTCAACAGCTAAACTCTTGTTTCAATCCAGAATTACCTTAATATTGTGATGACGACAACCCCCATGATCGTTCCTAATTGTTGGAGAGTCAAGGGGATGTCATCACGGCACTTTTGACAATGTGTATCGGTGTTCATTTTGGGGTAATTGTGTTGTACATGTTCTGAAAAGGGAAGGGTGTGATTATTCCACGACATTAACCATTTATGATAATGATATTTGCACAGAATGTCGTGCACGGGGAACTTTTCTGTTATTAAGCTGATGAGTTATGCTGTTGGTGGTACATTTATATTGCTGTGGTACATCTGATAAGACCACTCAAGGGCATCTGGTGGATTTTATGTGTTGTAAATATCTCAAAGTTTCACTGACCGATGGAAATCTAAAGTCCTACACAATTGTGAAAGATGTTTCAGCACTTACTCATTTCATTTTATTGAATTTGCATTTTATATAGTTTTATCAGAGAAATTTATAGCCATGAAATCTTTCATCTCAACAAAGGTTCTCATCTGAAGAACCATTTTTTGAATAATAAGAAATTAAACAATTTTGGGAGCTCCCAAGATAAAATAGTATAAATGTGACGACGTTGGTTCAGATTTTAGTGGTGGAGAAAAACACAAAAAACATGTAAAGTTTAATCAGGTTCTACTCGTTTATATAGAAAAACGCATTCTAGCTGTCAGTCAATGGCAACATCAGTCATTTCGAAACAAGAATGTCTGAAGGAAAGATGAGGGCACACACAAAAGATTGCTGTGAAGACCACAAACAGTGGTTTGCTGAAAATGCATCCTCTAGAAAGGGTTGCTGAAAACAAGTACTCCTCGCCCTCCAGCATTTATACACTATTCTCAAACATCATTTCATAGTCTCGTTGTCAAAGCAATCCGTTTTGTTTACCAAATCTATAAAAATCTTATGGTATAATGACGTCTGTCCAAATGAACGTTGGACGTCTGATAACGACGTCGACTGAGGGCTGCTTGAACCAACACAGATACGGTATGTCAAAATCAAACCAACCATAAATCCTCTTCTACAGCTTTGACGTCCAAACAATGTCTGCAGTGAGGAGAGAATAGAGGCTTTAATTTGAAATGATGCCAGCCAAACCCCAGCAGGGCTTTTAAAGCCTTGTATGGTCACAAATGAGAGTTCCTGGACAATGGTTTTATATGGATTCTGATGGTTCCATTTGTAAATGCATCAAATGTCCAAATCGTTCGTTCTGTGTTCGAATGCTTTGTGAAACGTCTGTTCAGTGAACTGCATGGTCTGCAACGCGGGTTAAACTACAAGAGAACATCAAGGTAATGCTTGGAAAAGTGTGCACACAAGCTGCGGTTCACTAGAACATTTCAGAAGCGTGACCTTCCAAATACTTCCGCTCAGAAAGCAGTATTCGGAACTGGGCCCCCTTCCCCTCTGGATTTGAACTATGGTCTGGGGACTGATCAGCTGACCATAATGTCCTAGCAGGGCTCAGAATGGTACAGGCGATGCCATAAGAGCATCTCATCCTACAAGGAACCATGAACTGATGCAGGGCTTGGGTGATGTGCTCAGACGAGCTCAAGGAATGCTAGGAAACGCACTTTGAAGAACATGGGGCCTAGGATAGAGCCTTGTGGGACCTCGAACAGGAAGCAGAGTATAAAGCAGAATCCTTAAATGTGCTCCAGGTCCGAGAGAAAGACCTCATGGTCCGCCATATTAAAGGATCTTTTCTTTCCCTACACCACCTCTCGTTAAAGGTCATTTAGCTCTTTAGCAACTAGCTTATATGTGGGATCTAACATAAAACGATGGTACGGCCATGCATGCTGAAGTTTTAGAAGTAGTGGCTTTTTTTCATCTTGTTTCTCAAAGATTCTTTTCTAAGTGAGTTGTGTCTCTTCCAGGTGTGGCCGATGGTGTCGGGGGTTGGCGGGACTATGGTGTGGACCCTTCTCAGTTCTCTGGGACGCTCATGAGAACCTGTGAGAGACTGGTCAAAGAGGGACGGTTTGTGCCCAGCAGCCCTGTGGGAATCCTCACAACCAGCTACTACGAGTTGCTGCAGAATAAAGTACCGCTCTTAGGTGAGCATTTAAACAGGCTCATGGAAAGTAGGGATGCACCGAAAAATGTAAGAAAGCGCCAAAAATAAAAGCCGAAACTGTCACCACGCCTCTCCCATCCTCCCGTCTCATTCACGAGGTCATTGCGCATCAAACAGTATGTCGGCGGTTTGGAAGCACTTTTCAGATGAGGACAGCAAAGTTCCAATATTTTTGGATTATTTTTCTTCTGTTTGTGCTCTGGTACAGTAATTTAAAATTAAAGTTAAAAAAGCAGCTAGCACTTTTGTTACAGAAAGAAATTTAATGTAGTTTTGTTTTAATACAAACAAAAATTAAATATTTTAAACATTTTTTAATGAGGCCATTTTTGGGTTCGGTATCGGTTTTTAGCCAAGTGCATCCAAAATGTTCGGTTTCGTTTTTGGCTTTCCAAATGCAAACCTTTTGGGAAGCCACATTTCCCACAAGCTGATCCAAGGGAATTCTTAAAAAGTCTTTTAACGTACTGAAAGCAGACCAAAGCGCTCTGGGACCACCTCTTTTTTTCGGTGTGCAACACAGTCAACCGTACCACATTGCAAAAGAACTTTATGGCTATCCACTATAAAAAGAGAGCTTCAATGTGAACGTTGTGGTATGAATATAATGCAACCAGAACAGAACTCAGAACCAGTTTTGAACTAAACCTGCTTCCATGGTCCGCTGTGGCATTACGGGATAGTTTTTGCCACAATTATAAGCAGTAAACTTTTATTAACGGTTTTAGAAGTGGTCACAAGGGACGGAGTGCTCCTCTTGTTAGTCCCATTGTATTTTCCCGCACTTTAATTTGAAAGTGTCAATGAGCAGTTTTTCCTGCTTGACGCTAATGAGAGTTGTAGATGTCACATGACACAACGTGCTACACAATGGCACAGAAATGCTACACCGCATCATTGCGTTGGGTGACGTCAGGGAATTGGGTTGACGTTGAGTGACGTCACGCAAACACCACAATTACGCAACACTCGCAGCATACATGCAACATATTTCTACGGTGGATTCATTACCTTGATGAGACTTACACAGAACTCTTTGATGCAGACTTTTTAGGTCCTGTACCAGACCAAATGGTCTCAGCATCACAACGACAACCCTAACAGATCAGTTGTTGCCCCTCCCTAATTAACCAAATCTCAGGAGTAAGAGCTCGCTAACGTTTAGTTAAACAACACTATTGTCAAAAACAACGGAGACTGACCCTTTCAATCAGGTATGTCACGTCAATAGGAATCCAACTATTCAACAAAAAAACAACAAAAAAAAAAAACAGAATAACTTCAAAGAAGCCAAGAGGCGCTTCGGATTTGTGGGACCAGGCGTCTTTCATGATGAACCTCCAGGAATGACTTTGGACGTCTCGAATTGATCCTGAGAATAGAATTGAAGAATGATGCTACTCCTGGATGGGATCCTAAAGTTTGTGACATCAGAAAAATGGCTTTCTGAGACTTATTTTTAAAGAGTATTAACAATTTGGGCTGATCCTCAATATAGAGCCGTTACAAACAAAAACTAATTCACAAGCTATTAAAAAAAACCTTTCTCTGGCTTTAATTAAGAAGCAATTGTGCAAATGCTTTGTCCTGCTCACATTCGGCCATGCTTAGGTAAACAGACAGGAAGGGGTTAAATATCATCAGTTTTTAGAGTGACGCACATTATCGTTGAGGTTTGCATTTCCACAAAATGTGAAAAAGATCCAGTGTTTTCCCTCACAATTGTTGTTTCATCAGTTTTAATAATTGGCCACTTTATTAGGTACACCTCACCAGTACTCGGATTACCCATGTTTGCTTTTAGAATTACAGTGTTGTCTATTTAGTGATGATGGGTTATTTTTGCATTTTTATTCACACAACACGTGTTCACTGGATATTGTCTCGTTTTCTAACAAATGTCAGAATCCTAGAGCTTGGATGTAAACCCCACAAGTTTGGGAGTTTTTTTTGATACTTAAATCCCCTTCCTTCTCCATTTCGATGTCGACGAACCTTAGAAAGTTGTCTTTGCCAGTAATTTTAAGAGTGTTTTTCATCATTTGTTAATTGTGATGAACAGAATCTACTTGTGCTTGAGTAAAAGTAAGTGATTGGTTGAACCCTTTAAGTTGCTTTTGCACAATTGCTCAGTTGCGTGCCGGGACATGCTTGATTCGTGGATCCTCAGTAAAACTGGAGAATGAACGTTATGTTCTGGAACAATTAGGAGTGCGGTTTTATTTTTCCTGACTTCGTTTGCCTTGAAAACGCCTTGGCTCGGTTTCCTCAGGATGAGATCAAACCCAGAGCTGAAATGAGTCATCGTGCAGCACCGTTCCCTCAAAAACACTCCGAATGTGTCACATGGCTGCAGTTAAAGTGTGAAAAAATGATGCACAGACACTATAAACGTCAACAAGATTCTCACGAAGGGTTCCTTGCTTTCTTTCAGGAAGCAGTACAGCCTGCATTGTGGTACTAGACAGAGAGAGCCACCAGCTGCACACGGCAAACTTGGGAGACTCTGGCTTCCTGGTGGTCCGAGGGGGGGAGGTGGTGCACAGATCTGATGAACAGCAGCACTATTTCAACACACCCTTCCAGCTCTCGATCGCCCCTCCGGAGGCAGTGGGCTCTGTGCTCAGTGACAGGTAAGACTTTATTTTTTTTTTTTTTTGTTCGCTATGCAGCAGCATTGTGCCCCGACCTAGAGCTGAGTGATGCATAATCCGTTGGTGAGCATGATTAGATCCTCGCACTGCGAGCCAGGTTATTAGCGTGGCTGGATTACCAGTTACCTGCTGGGAATCTCTGCAACTCTCTCCTGGAACATTGCAGCACTTAATGAAAGAGTTACGATGTCTGTTCTCCTCCCATTTTCTGACAGAAACCATGCAACAAGCTTCAGATCCTTTGATAGAGTTATTATTTAGACGATTTAGATTATTTAGATTATTGTGCGAACGTACAGGCTAGTGGTCTTGTTTGATTGATGACAAGTGTGGTCGGTTTGAAGTTTCTATGAGGTCGACAAGCCAACATAATAACAATAATATTATAGAATAATTGTAATACTGTTATACATCAAAGTTCTGAAACTTCTTTTTTTTGATTATTTTTGTCCCAAAATAGTAAATGATCTGAAAAAGATTTAACTTTATAATTGTATAATAACTGAATATTTGTTTACACATTTTAATTTTTGTTATTTATTAAAAACGTGTATATTCTCTCATTTCAGACATTGTCAAAATGAAAAGAAAAGCTCTGGGGAAAACAATTAAAACAGATTTGTTTCTGTACTCCAAAAACAGCATATTGTTTTGGGCAAAGAACGGGTTTTACACAAACAATTCATTAGGGAGTCATAGTAAAATCCGGTAAAAATTATTGTTTTATAACAATGAACGTGTTTTATGACCTTGCATGTGCCGCAACTTGCTGTTACCAAATATTGAACATTTCAAAATGCCAATAGAGGCTCTTTGCTCTTTTCCATATGTAGGGTGAAACCACTTGAGTGATACGGACCAGGCAAATTTTATCAGTGCTCTCACCTTTTACATTATTTTCAGTTGTCTGATAGACGTGTCAAAGTGTTTCCCCTACCGTTGGATAAGGGGGCACCCCACCCTTTTAAGACTGGCAAGCACCCTAAACCCCCTTAAAAAAGTTTAGAAGAAATATTTTACCATGCATGAAGAAGGACTATGTGTTTCGCACATGGATTAAATGCTCAAATCACGATTCCGAAGCAGAATTTACTCACTACCCCTCCCCCTCCTGTCCCAAGATTTAGTTAATATAGAAAACCAGAATTTCACCTAAAAACTGAAAATTGCAATCAACAACTAAACCCAAAATGCAATCATTAGCTTGGCCTTTAATGCCTCTCTTAAAGACTGTCAACTGGATCAGTGAAGGGCCTCACGTTGAGAATTCAAAGATTATACTGCAGGTACAAGGTTTTAGGCCTCAAACAATGGCTACTCCAAACAGAATTGATTAGTACAGACTAAACTTTAAACTTAATCTGAAGCTGGAATGAAAATCAAGCAGATTTGTTCTAGTTTCTCAGTGATCCATGTCGGATAAACATGACCCTAATTAAGTGAATTACAGTAAATTCATCACACTCCCTTCCACTTTAAGCAACATCCGTTCACTTTTAATCTATCTGACACATGCCATGGCTGCCAAGCTAATGAAGACAACAATAGCACAGCCTCCGTAAATCCTGACTTAAGCCGGTTTTTCTTTGACAATGAGCCGGTCATAGAACTTTGAGTCCAGAGCTAGCCTTCGGTTTGCAGGGTGTAAGTCTTTAAAAACCGTTCCCTAATGGTTTCCACTCCTTAATTTCTCAGAATCTTTTATTCAAACACGTGTCAGGTTTACGCCGCCTGACCTGGGGCCAAATTGGCACAGACTGGAGGACTGACAGCCAGTTTTTCGTAGAGGGCTCAGCGTCTGCCTCAAGCTTCCTAGAATTGAACACAAAGTCTCGCAGCAGATCTGAACCTTTCTGGATGTTTCATATGCTGATAAGGATCAAGAATAAACTTAATCTACTCAAAAAAAATAACGGTTTATTAAACCGTAAAGACAACTTTATTTGATAGGTCTGCTATCTTTGTACTTTGAACATTTTATGCTTTGACGCCTAGAAAGAAATGTTTTTAGAACTTATTGCTTAAACTATTTACTCTCTGGGTCTGGTACTTCCAAGTTGGTGCAAAATGTGGGAATGTAAAATCCTGCAAATGTATAATATTTAGTCTCAAGGCCTTAAACGGTCAAACTCTTCTGAGATAACGTTTAATCCAGACTCAAAGGGAAATGCCATTCTTGACTTATTGACCTCAAAGGGTACTGAGAGTGACACTGATCCAATCTGAGGTGTGCAGATGATCGTGTAGGTCTTTAAAGACCTGGACACACAAAGACGACGATTGGCCATCGGGCTTCAATGGGAAGCATAGGTTAGGTGTGTTCTGGGGAACACCTCTCGAAGCTTGTCGGGCTTGATGTGGCCATCGGTGAAAGAGAGCGCTCTGTTTGGCTGTTCAGACATCGAATTCGTGCACTTGGTTGATTGAACGCAAAGTAGACAATGGAGTCAAGAGGCTCACTGTTTACACTGTTCTCCCGTGGAATCAACCGTGGCTGTGTGAGCTGAACAGTTTGATTCAAGGCAGGCCAGTGTTGAGCATTTAAACAGAATAATGCTAAACAAACGTTCATGCAAAAACAATCACCTTCTTCCGGGTTCAGTTCTTGGAATGAAAATACATGCCATCTGCAGGTTTGGAGGGGGATATCTGTGTGAGGCACATGCACGGAAAGCACCTTCTAGTTTGTAGTTGGGCGCCTTTGAGCAACTTTCGTCGGTGCTAGTTGTTTGGCATTGGGTTGGTGTGCAGGGGCCTTAAAGGAGAAGGCATTGGGGCATGCGTGGTTGGGGCCGCATTGTTTTTTCTTAATGGCATTAATGCTTTCTTTTCTACATTGCACTTTATTTGCTCACTAGAGTAAGCTAGCTTTGATTCATTTAAATCTGCTGCTTTCCCACAGCCCAGAGGCTGCTGACAGCTCATCCTTCGATGTCCAGTTGGGAGACATTATACTCACAGCTACAGATGGTCTCTTCGACAACATGCCGGACTACATGATCTTACAAGAACTCAAAAAGCTCAAGGTAACGGAACTTCTTCAAACAGCCACTCGTCAAAATACCTGTACCCCGGCGACAAACAAAATAACCCACCCCTTTTTTTTCAGAATACCAACTACGAAAGCATTCAGCAAACAGCCAAGAGTATCGCAGAACAGGCCCATGTTTTAGCATACGACCCCAATTACATGTCTCCATTTGCACAGTTTGCGTGTGACAACGGATTGAATGTTAGAGGTGAGATTCTTGGCCTCTTTCAACATCTAGATGATGCTTCTCTCTGCAGTTCTCAACGCTCAAATAAATATATGTTTCCTTCTCTATCTTTATGAGAATTACCAATTGTTTTGAATGTTATTTTGCAACAGTTGTTTTGTTTTACTGCCAAAGTAAACATTTTTAAGGGGGCTAATAAGATCAAAAACGTCCTTAAAAGAAAAAAAAAGCAATATTTTATGTTAATCATAGAGGGAAGGGTCTTTTGTCTTCAACCATATGTCCTTAATTTTGAATCATAGTAGCCTAAACCCTTGTCTTTAGTGTATCTGAACTAAAGTGTATCCTCTCTCCCTTTTCTCTTAGGAGGAAAGCCTGATGACATCACTGTCCTGCTGTCAATCGTTGCCGAGTACACAGACTAACCCTCGCAAGGGCTGCACAATGCTTCTCTTGTCGTCTTCCTCTCGGCCACCGGACTGCAGCTGTTCTCCTGCTGGCAGGATTGAGGGCTGTTTGAGTTTGGTTTCTAGCTGGGAATTTGGAAACCTGACGTGTTCCTTGTTTTCTTCAGCCTTAAAAAGACTATAACTCTGCATGATGTCAGGCTTGAAGATAAGAGAGATGTGGAATTGTGCTTGACAAGGGCTACAAGTAGCATTGAATTTTCTCCAGTACATCTGGAAGATTGAGTGTTCGGTTCGTAGATGTGGCCAAAAATGGAAAATGAATGATGAGACGGCCAAGAGAATGTAGAGAATATTTGACGTTTCCAAATCAAGATGAAACATCCCTCGATGGATGGAGGTTTATGTTTGCTAAATGCCGAAGGAGATGCCCTCAATCCTTGAAATGGCACATTTCACCTGTTTACCTTCTGTTTAAAGAGACACTCGATCTGTGTCCCCTTGAGAGACGTCTGCTGAGGCTATTGCCACGTATGACTACTACAATCTCTTCTCCAGCTAATGGACTGTTTGTATTGAGGAATAAGTCATTCGAAAATGTTACAGCAGCGGCTGTGTTTGATGTATACGCCCCAAATGAACATTCAATCATTTATCAGCCCTCCATCTGTTCCAAATCAGTTTTCAATATGCGAAGAGTATTTGTTATACGCCGTGGTACTGTATTTTCATGTGCCATGGATGACACTCTTCAGAACATGAAAAAGAATCAGAGCGTTTGAAACGTCTTGAGTAAAAGAAATCGCACGGTATTAATTCCTTTAATCTCAGCCATATAAATGCCTTTACTTAGAAATATTATTGAACGGACAGCACTTTTTGCAGATCACGTTCGATGCGTGTTTGTAAAATTCAGCGCAAGGGACCGCTCTGATGTTTACTTGGAAAGCGTTTCCCTTTATTTATTGATTTAAAACAGTGTTACTCCACCCTTGGAGTTCTCAACAGACTGCAGAGGATTGTGGGGAGTGTTGGGTGGAACAAAACAATCCCCGTAAACCACTTTTGAAGAGCTTCACATGTTTGTGGTGTGAATGAGAAAGTGAGGGTGTGCGGATGAGAGGGGAACGTTTCAGCATGTAGATATTCGTAAACCTGGCTGTATATTTATTTACGACACGAATGCATTTGGAAGCTGTAGGCTTACACCTCAGATGTGAGTGAGATTATATTTGATAAATGTGTGGTTTGTGTTAAAATATTATTTTATTGTTTTGTATAAAGTTAATTGTAAACTATCCCTCGAGGTGTTTACGCACAAAGCTAATGCTAGCATCTGTGAATGCTTTCAGTACGTCATGGATCACGTGAACGAAATAAAGTTATATTTTTATAAAGTTTTGTTTTTACTTGAAATGCATCTGCATCTCCTAAACGTAACCCTGTTTAGCATAGTTGTAATGTCATGTTCAATGCTCAGTGGGTGGGGCTTTTCCTGCTCAGATTTTTCTGGAAGTAAACTAAAGCTGTACAAAATAAGCAATTCAGCTAGAGAAGTTCCAGTAGATATAGACATTTAAGAAGAAAAAAATAGTCCCAAGAATTAATTCATGTGATGAAGATAAATGATCCATCCCCGGTTTCTACTTTTAAACATTGCTCATGTTCTTTATGCACACATTTCACTTCCCAACTAAACACTTTCAGCTCTCCCTACAGTTTGAGGTGTAAAGTTTATTTAAAGCAAGCAAGGCTGAAATATTGAGCACATTACTGTCACCAGTAAGTGGTTGAATATGAGATTTGTGAGTCCACGGTCAGCAAATACAGTTTAATGGTTGTGACCCAAACATCTCCAGCATGAACTAATGCAATAACGATTGACTGCAGCTCAAATAACAAAACACTTCCAACGGGAAACGAAACTCAATTATTCTTTTTCGAACAGTGATCCAATTTGACACAATCTCTCGTAAACACAGCTTGTGCTTTCTTTGGAAAACGTGGTTGGTTATGTATGGAGCATCAGTAATTCCTGCTCTTTTACACGAGACTTGAGCCGCGGTGAGTAAAGGCTTCCTCTGACTCACCAGCGGACACTCGGTGCTCGGGAATGTGTTTGTTTGGGATTTGATTCATCTTCTCCAAGGTGACCAACCCCAACAGAACAAGTGTTTAGGTAGACATTCCTCAACAGAAAGTGAATCCTGCCTTCTAATGTTCTCCTAAAAGTACTGTTTTATTGCAAACTACTAGCTTTTACATCGTTAAATGACAACATGCACCAATGAGAACTCAACGAAAAAATATTCAAGGAACATCAAGAGTTAATATTACATTGTGTTGAACCATTTTGTGAGCCAATGCTGTGAGTCCAGGCATTCTAGTCGAGGGTGTTGGCTGTGTTGGGTTGGGTTACGTTGTTACCTGAGCGTCTCCTGTGTTCCTACATCATCCTCTGTGTCACTGGCACAGACCAAGCTCGGTAATTCAGCAATCTGACCATCTCCTCCATTACGTACAGCACCAAAAAGCAGCGAACGAATCTGAAATAAGAGCTCAGGGTTGAAAATGCAAGCATCACAGGGTTTTTTTGACCAAAACACAGCTTGGTTATGTGTAAGCATATCTGCACAAGAAACAAGAATACGTTTTGGTTGGGTTCCCAAAGTACATTTTTACTTGATTCGCCAGGAAACCGTACTATCAAGCAAAGAGTTGTGTGAAAACTAAAATAAAATAAAAAGTATGTTTGCAAAGGATTCTCTAATTGTCGCTTCTCCACTGCGTGACACTGGTACAGTTCAGTGCGGTGGAACGGACACCATTTCTGTAACTCGCTTTGAGGAGGTTCTAGAACTGACACCAATCTCTTGATTGGCTGAGCAAGCATGACGTACGCGAGTGCTGATTGGTCCAAGAGAGTCATCATTGCTTGCACCATTGAACCGCAAAAATTACTTTTACTCGTTTAATCCAAACACAATTTCATGAAACAACACTCTAATCAATATTCAACTAGAATATTCTAATAGAAGCAATATTGGAACCGAAGCAATGTTCAACTTAAAACACACACCTTAAAAGTGGCTGGTGTTACTGGAGTGGTCAAAGCCGACTGAGGAGGAAACCGTGGATTGGGCAGGATCTCTGGAGAAGCTTGAAGCTGAACCATCTTCCTCATAAGAGAGGATGGATTAAACACTTCACTGTTCTGGCTGGAGGCCACACAATCTCCATCGCTGATGCTCATGGGCTCCTGGGGTGTTGCAGATGCTGTGGTCTTGGGGATTTCAGCTGGACAATCTTCTCTGGAACACACAGAGATTCACCGAAACTGTAGCAGTTGTCGATCAGATGTTCATCAATGCTCAGGAAATTCAGTTGATTAGTTTTGTTTTCATTTTTCTGAACTATTGACCAATCTGGAGGTCAATATGTTATGACTACCTTTAAGGGATGGTTCACTACGGGGTTACATGAGTGTGAAAATAACAGAACTGCATTTTTAGAATAAAAACATGTAAATTGTCTCCAAATAAACTCGAATTTTCTCAAATGCCATTATGAATCACTCTCATGGCTGATCAGATTGTGATACTTTGCTTTAATGTTACTTTGTGTTTACACGGAAAGGTCTTGAGGTACTGGCTTTATTACAGGCGGTAGTCAACGGGTAAGGTTTGGTTCAACTTTATTGAGTTTCTTCTCATTGTTAAATCAAAGTGTGATAGTTGAAAAAATAAATAATCAAAATCATAGGCTTCAAACAAAACCTGTGTCTCAATAAACAAGGTAAAGAGTGCTTGATGGCAAAACCTCATCTGATCACCGAGCTTCATGTTCCAATATCTCTCCAAAACACTCTCCAGAAACCTCGTTCCTCTCTATAGACGTACATGACGCTTGGCTCTCGAAAGCCACAGGGAATCACTCCCACGGTTCCATTAATCTACCATGGCTCGAGTAAACTTAAAACACTCCAAACTCATTTCAATAAGGGTTTGACAAGAAGCAGTCAAACCTTAAGCTGCTCTGCTTTTTCTCCTCACGATCACAATATGGCACTCCTCTTCTTGGTTGTATTCTTTATTTTTACTTAAATTTTTTGGTACAAATGAGTCTCTACATGTGTATCATTCGTGTGACTGACTGTAGGACATCCTGACATCTGCCGATTTATACACCTGCGCCTGTGATTAAACTAATTACTTGCTAATCAACTGACAGGTGTCCTCCGTTCTCAATTAACTCCCAGCTCAAAAACTGACCTTACTCCACCTTATCAACTCTGTACCTTTTATATAAAACTAAAAAATGTTTAAATAACTCTCTCTACAAACATCTGCATGAATTCAAATAACACTTCCACATCATTCACCAATAGAACTCATATAATAAATTAATTTCCACTCAATAGTCCAAGGTGGATGGGCCATCACAGTGTTGAGTACATATAGCTCAGAAACGTTGCTTAAAAATTATTTGTAATAACTAAGTTGAGAAAAGTTAAGTGGATAGAGGTTTGATCAAAGAGGAACTTGTATGGAATCAAGTTGGACTCGGGTTCATTTATCATGTCAAAAATGTAAAAGATTTTGCAAAAAGATGGTTTATTATGTTATTTCAATACGTATTTGCAAAGTTTCCTTAACAAAATGTCAAACAATTGCAACACTCATTTTGATCTGTAAAATCTACAGTCAGATTTACATTTCTATCTACCTTTGCGTTCAAGTGACAATAAACATATGTTTTTTGTTTGTAATTTTCAGTTTAATATTGAATTATCAGTTCTCTATTTACATTTGCGAGACATTTTTTGCAACATAATATAGCCCATGGTTTCTGCGGGTCCTTTTCAAGACCATTTAGAATCAAATTTAAGACCTATATCATACTTATGCTTACCTAACAAAATGCCATAAATGAACTATAAAATCTATTTTTTTTAAATCACTGGAAAGGAATTGCATTAAAGCTATCAAAAAAAAATTACCACACTTTCTCCACTAACATCTTATAAAAATTGTAAAAGTGCCAGAGGTAAAGGAAACAGAATAAATTTTACATTTGACTGATTTGTTTGCTGATATTTCAGTATCATGACTGAAAAGAATTTCAGATTAGCAACCAACTGGTTCTGAAGGATCAGCAAACAATAATTTAAACATTAAACATGCCGTACCGTACATGAGGAAATATTGTGAAACTTTTCCTTTAGGATTAGTAACATGTTCAGACCTATATAGCATTTATGACATGAACTCTTAACACAAAACAATGGATTTTTTTTTCAATTGTGCCAATTTGTGTTTTATAAATTTATATGTATATTATTTTTTGTGATTTTAGTCACATTTTTACACAAATATATGTATTTTTTACATGAAAACTAATTTTTTCGTCATTTTAAAACCTGTAATTTTTTGTGGTTGCTATGGCAGCCATCTTTATTAAACAACCAAATGTGCCGGCTCACGCAGTGCATGCAGGGAAATCTGTCTCAAGCAGACTCGATTTGAAGTGTGTTGGAAAACTAAGAGCTGTGAAAAACGTATATTTCATTAAATTTGAGACTTTTTAAGACCTAAAATTTGTTTTGTTTAACTTGTAGACTTTAAAAAAAGAATTTAGGACCCTGATAACCTCAAATTGACTTAAAAGTTGAGATTAAATGTTGATAAAAGGTGGATTCCAAGTTAGATTTGTATTTTGAACATTTCACAAAAATCATTAGATAATAGTGAACTCAACGACAATTCCACATACACTGATTTAAACTGAAACATTTGTTCTCGTTGCTGTGCTGTGGCATGCAAAGAAATATTTGTTCTGCTGCCCAGAGTTTAGAACATGCTCTGGCTCCGCCCCCGTGGCCAGCGATTCACAAGCTGGGAGGTATGCATTCAACCCCTTTCCCTCTGTGTGTTTTGTTCGCGTCTCTCCATGTCCTCTCCGGTTCCTCACGCATCCCTGCACGTGTTTTATTCATCAGATCAACAAGAGCCTAGGTCACTTTTGCGAAATATATATGTAGAAGAATTATTTGCAAACCTTCAGGTTTGGTGACACTTTAAAACAAGTTCAATTGAATTCCTTCAATGGCAAACTAAGATATTTTTTTCTACTGCTCGTGTTAAATTCATAAATTTGATATCGTGATTGCAAGCCTGGTGTTTATCTGCAAAAGGATGGATGCTGATACTTTAAGAGTACGTGGATAACTTAGCTGCTCCAACATCTATTTAATGGAGAAAAGCACACAGCGGAACCAGAAGCTGCAGATGTTGATCCTTTGACTTTACTCTCTGCAGCTCTTTTGACTTTGCCCTCGCAGAATCAAAGAAAAAGGCCAAAAAGCTTTGATAGACAAGAATCATTGCAGATAAAACGTCAGCAGTGACGTCAGGTGCATGGCACGGGTGCCCCAGATGTTTGTTTCTGCTCGGTATGTACACACTGGCCCTGATACTAGAACAAATACCATGAAGAGGTGAGGACAAGTTTATGCTGTCATCGAGATGATTTAGAGAGATAACCAGCATTTCACAACTCCGCCTGTACTTGAGGAGCACAGAACCTAGCAGTGAACTCTCGAAGTGTCAATGGAAGAAGATAGGGGTGTAACGGTACGCTAAAATCGTATTCGGTTCGGTACAGTGTCTTGGAGAGCTCGGTTTGGTTAATTTTCGGTACAAAAAAAACTTAAAAAATCTTTATTCTTAATTCTTGCACAAAATAAATAAAAGTGACACATTTGGGTGATATTTTAAATAAATTGCACTCTTTATAAAGAAATACACATTTTTTAAATAAAACATTAAATACTGCAACTAGTTAGGACCTGAAAACTTTTAACACTAGCAACAGCTTCAGCTTGTGTATCAACAAAACTAACTATTTAAGTTTTAAGTTTTTGGCTAAAAAGATGAACCAATCCACATTTTCTGAAGAGAGCACAGATCTGGTTGCAGTGACAATATCTCCAGCAGTAGAAAATGTTAGATGTGTTGTCTGCCCGATCTCCGTGGAACAATGTTGGCATACAACTTTAAATTTATCCACTCGTCTATCCCCGTTATGCATTTTAACAGAGAAGCCAACGTGTTCCCAAACAGGAGACCGTAGTGAGGTGGGGAGGGTCTTCAAGCTCTGGCTTCTCTTTCGCTGTTGCCATTTCTCACAGCTACTCGTGCAGCTCTACTGTGCGTCACTCAATAGCGTCCGTGCAGAAACTCGCCTAGGAACAATGTTCCGCTGCGCTTAATATCGCGCTAATAATAAATTAATATTATTTAATTTAAAAAATATACCGAAACGGTACGCAAGTGTACCGAACCGAACAGGCCGCACCGAAACGGTTCAATACATCCCCGTGAACCGTTACACCCCTAGAAGAAGAGTTTTGCTTTTATTAAATATTGTTATCAATTGAACATCTAGGTTCAAAATCCTTTTGATTGATCTGTTATGCGGTCTCACACGAGAATATAGCACCACTCCTAAAATCCTGCTCTCCGCAGGTTTCCAAAGGTAGAATTTAAGAGTTTGGAAAAATGCAAACATGAACTCGATTAAACCGAAATACCCAGGAGGAGGTCGAGATGAGTTCTCCTGGTCTGGTTCTGTCAGGGTGGACAACACAACATGGGCCTCCAGCGTCATGTCTTTCACTGTGAAGGATACAGGCCTGAAAGAGATTTTACAGATTAATATTGAGGCGCAGCTAACTCACAGAATTTACTCAGGATTAGAAATTACAAGCTCTTCACTGCATATTTATGAACATCCAGAGCATTTCACAACCAAATAAAGTTCATCTCTGGTAGGTTTACTCTAACAATAAGTGGAACGTACTGTCCAGCGCCACCAAACTGACAGGACACTGGTAAAGCGTACGACTCTGCAAACGACAGCAGCCCCTAAAAGGAATCAAACGAAAAGCATCGGTGTGGTTATTTATAAACAGAGCATCGCTTATCCGTTTGAACATAAACATAGCTAGAATGTAGCTGATCCAAATGGCTTTTCAATGTAAGTACCAGGGCTTGTCGAGACCCCGTGGTGTAGTGGATAGGGTGCTCGACATATGCGTGGTTCCCGAGTCCCAGTCTCTCCCCTCTCTCTTGTTCCCATTCACTTCCTGTCTCATCTTCATTATGCTTTCAAATAAAGGCCAAAAATAAAAATAAAAAATTGTATCCGGTCTCACACTTCTTCTTTTCCTTTCGGCTGTTCCCAGATTAGAATCATCCGTTTCCACCTGACTCTGTCCCCAGTATCCTCTACTCTTGCACCAACTACCTTCATGTCCTCTTTCAGCACATCCATACATCTCGTCTTTGGTCTTCCTCTTGACCTCTTGCCTGGCATCTCCATCTCTAACATCCTTCTACCAATATAACCACTATCCCTCCTCTGCACATGTCCAAACCATCTCAACCTGGCCTTTCCGAAACAACCAACCTGAGCTGTTCCTCTGATGTGCTCGTTCCTAATCTTGTCCATCCTCGTCACTCCTAAACTGAACCTCAACACCCTCATCGCTGCCTCTTGTCTCTTCCTCACTGCCCATACATCATAGCTGCTCTAACTAAGCAAAACAAACACATAAACCCTTGCCCCAAACCCAAACTAATAGAACAATCATCGTTTTCGTAATTCTGAAGTAAATCTTGAACAATTATGAACCAGCTATTTCCTTTTCCAAAATAAAGCTCTAATTTTCCTGTGGCCTTTTGCAAATATATTTTGGTGTACTTTCATGCGTCTTGCATCAATTCTTAAATGAATATACCACTAGAAACATATAACGTCGCTTTGGTAATTAATTTACGATTCAAAAAACCTAAACAATTAGAAGGAACAATTTAGACCAGTCAAAACGGATTTACCCAGCATTTTTTTCACAAGGGACACACTGATCTGTACAGATGCTGCTGACCCCGTCTCGGAGAAGGTCAGTCATGTGTGCCTAGTGCACAGTGTGCTGTCCAGCGGTATAACTCACTCCGACAGGTTTTTCTGGTCAGAGTCCAAGCATCTGTCCCACTGCATCAGTGCCTGACACCAGTGCACTGAAGCCTGCCAAAGAGTTACGCCACTAGCCCTCAAAGCCAATGTACAGACAAAATCAGGGTTGGTTGGTTACAATCACAACATGATCTGGTGCCACTAGGATCATGGTCAAAGGTCGGGCAAGAGGAATCGCCTTGAACTAGAAATAAAAATAACTTTTTCTCAAACAAAATGTTTCATTGCTTTCTAGAGGCGTTTTTTAGAAAGAGTTTCAATTATTCAAAGGATCTCTGCTTTAAAACAAATATAAAGCTTAATAAAGTAATCATTTAGTTCATTTTAACCTGATTGTGTCTTATGTTCCGCTTTGGATTCTCTCTTTAGAAATACTATACTCCTTTTCACCACAAGTAGCTGCCTTTTCCAAACAACAATAACATCTGTATTTGAGGACAACTAGCTGATGTTTATAGATGAGGAACATAACTATCCTTCTGTCTGGCTCAATATTTTATAGAGTACTGCGTAAAAACTTGTATTCTTTCAAAAATTATTTTCATCAATGAACAAAATGCAGAGAATGGACTGAGACCCCCCCACACCCCCTCTGCCCTTGAACTCTTCCATGATGGATTACCATCTGCCTGTAAACCTGACCAAATCTCCAAACATTGGCTGGAACTCTTTTATAAAGACCACACTTCTCCACAGAGCAGATGGGTGTAGCAGGATCCCAACGGTTTCTTCCATGACTCCTGGACATCTTTCAGTTTTGAATTAGCTTCATGGGTCTTGCATCTGCTGCACAGGTTTCCTTGCTGCAGAATAACTACCTTGTGTCTTGTCTGTGTGCCCAAATCTTGCAATGACCAGAAAACCTCACCTTGGAAGCAATGTTCGGCTATTGCGCCCCAGTTTAAAGCCTCCTACACAGCTGTTTCTGTTCAAGTTCATTACTGGGTTTCAATCGACGTGCAATTTTGATGCTCTTTGATATAACTGGTTGATCCTACGCCTGACCATAATCCCAGAAAATCCCTGACGGTGTGCAAATGAACCTATATAAATTGTTGATTTGCTTTTTCCAAATTTACATTTATGTATTTAGCAGACGCTTTTATCCAAAGCGACTTACATTGGGAGTAAACATCAAGTAGTTTGGTACAAAGTGGATTGATCAGAAGACATACACGTAGAACACTTTCAAGCTAGTACAGAAAATGAATTCGAATCAGTGCTTCAGAGGTTTTTTTTTTTTTTAGTAAGTAAGTGCTTATGTTAAGTTAGTAAGTAAGTAGGTTAAGTTAGTAAGTGCTCTCGAAAAAGTAGAGTTTTTAGCTGCTTTTTGAAGGTGTAAAGAGATTCAGCTTTCCGTAATGGGACGGCAATGGAATTCCACCAGCCAGGAACTGTGAAAGAGAAGGTCCTGGTGAGAGATTTTTTGAGAAAAATCTCTCACCAGGACCTTCTCCTTTACAAAGTACGCAATCATTAGTTACATTTCTGAAAGCATTCTTTGTTTACAGCATTTTTCCTACAACCTGTATGTTCAAAAACCATTTGAAACTACTGGGTTCATTTAATTTACCTTCCATGGTTCGTTGTGGTCCAAAGGAAACATGAAATTTAGTGGTAAAGATACATTTAGTTTTGTTTTAGTATATAGTTCTTAGCTGTTCTATTTAATGTTTTCTGTCTGTTCACTCAGATAGAGCTATTCACTACTCACCTCGATGATGGTTGACTCTTAGCAACGAGTTCTAATTCATTTGGAAGGTTTGCCCATCATGGGTACTTCGTGTTTATTTTATAAATAAAGTGAATCGAGTATTTGAGTTAAGCACTTTCCTAACATCATGATTTTTTACACAGTGATGAGCAAAAGGAACAGATCATCTCTGTACATTCAGTTCACACTGGTGACACTTCCTCTGAATGCTATTCGCTGTAAATGATACTGAATGAATGCTACATCGACTGCGCGGCGGGACAGAAATAAGTGCCTATAAAAATGATCTGGACTGTTTTCAGCAGCACGCATCTAATAAAATACTCACACAAGCGGAAAACACCTATAATGCGGGACACTCACTCTCAGTTCCTTGAGGCAGAAGGTCACAGATGAATCTTCTCCAATCTGAAAAACGTCAAACTCATCGGGATGCAGCGTCATCGCTGTGTTCATGCCTTTGAAGCAGTCTGATAACACACAGACAAGATCTTATCAAGAGGATACAGGGTAGCAAACTAAGGAAATATTTATTTTTCCCAGGCATAACAGAAGGCTAAATAAATCGTAATATCTATAATATTTACAAGACATCTTAGCTTAGCATTGATCATTGAATACAATGAGACCAGTAGCATTTTGATCAAAATTATTAAGGTTTTCATATTGATACTGCATTTAAAACTCTTTTAAAGTTACATCTTGATGTAAAGTTTCACTTTCTATGTTGACCAACAGAAAGTGGAATATAGATTTAATATTGTTAGGAACTCGAAGGGTCCTTAATATACACCCTTCAGATACCGTAAGTCCTACTTTCTACTGAATTTTGAGGATGCATCGCGACCATCTTCTGTAGCCTCAGATGTCCCACAATGCGTTGCTTTATTTTTTTTTTCTTTTCATTAGAATCAACACAAAAAACACACTTGAATTTGTATTTACATGTAAGTAACAATTTTTTGTAGCGAATTGTAAAACATATCTTTATTTTAACCGTTTATTGTAAACATTAACATACGCAGCCAACTAAATGTTAACAAAGTATTGGTGGATGACATGTTTCCAGACGCAGACGAAGGAGTTTATAACACTTATGAAAACAGAATGAAGCTCGACCGTCATACTGGTTTAATGTACACACAACATAAAATAGAAAAAAATCTCAGAGGGAACATGTTTTAATACAATGTATTCAGAATTAAAAAAAAGACAAAAAATAAATAAATAAAGAAATAGAACAATTAAAAATAAACCCTAAAGCACTAGAAAATAAATTAAACAATGAAAGAACAGTGATCTTAAAAATATATCAGACGCAAAACATAAATAAAAAAAGAATCACTTAAAGAAAAATTTAATTAATAACAAGAACGTTTCATTCATTCATTTCGGGACCCAAACTACTGATCCAGCTTGTGGCGCTAGTGAGAACCTGGATTGGGACACAGCCGGACATTCTGCCACTCTTTCTAGAGTTTTCCTCACCCGTCCTTAACCACACAGTAAACCAATGCAGTCCTCTAGTGGAGGCTGTGTGCAAATACATCTAGAATGCATAGAACTTCCAAACGGAGCCAGAGGAGAGGTTTCTTACCACTTTCTTCTTCATAGAAGGTCCTCATTGTGACTTTAAGAGCCGAAATGGAAAGTGTGACCTCTTCTTGTGAAACTGGGAAATGCACCACTATGCCACCTAGCAATCTGAAATTGGAAAAGGGGGATACGATGTGAAATATTTTTGCGAAATTGCATCATTGTTGGCACTTACTTGGACCGGGCCATCAGCATGTTTGGACAAAGGTGAGATGGGAAAACAGCCTGAAGAGCTTCGCTTTCCTGATACCTCAAATTGTAGGTCTTGGTTATCCCTAAAGTCGACATACGACAAGATGTGAAGCAGCATTCTTTTCATGCTCTTGTCAAAGCATCAGGAGCACTTCTTCAGATGCAAAAGAGCCCACCGTGTCTGCAGCGGAAGTGAAATATCACTCGGTTGTCTGAGCTTTTGATGGTTATCTCACACCTGTCCACACTTCGCTCTCGACACAACACAGCGCGGAACATGGGAAGCACACACTGAACATTATGATAAAAAGATCAGTAACATCAATTTCACAAGTTTTGAACATTCTTTCAGAAACTAGTGTTGAATGTGAAGAAGATCTGGGAGAAAGTGAAGGACACTTGGTTTCTACCAAAACTCATCATCCATGTCTTAATGGACCCAATTCCTTGAAGCTCTATGCATAATTCTTGACCAAATCTGAAGGCTACACATATTATGAACCTCAGCATCTGCTAAATTCTGGCTACCACCAAATTAACATCCTGATTACATGAGCGACAGCATTTGACTCTTTATAATTGGTTGAAACCTTCAACCAATCAAGTCTCTTTGCTACACCCTTGCATCATTTGCGATTATTGTGATATTCCAAGATGGTGGAGGCTGGCAACCCCCAGTATGGAGCAAAGAAGACCCTTCAGCTCTACATAGACACTTTGTCTATGTTATATAGAGTCAATGGTTCATCCCACCCCTTCAGCTTGGCCCCCCACTTTGTTCAAAAAGAGAATTGTGACACCAGTTTGCCTCATGTGAACACTACAAAAAATTAAGAAGAAAGATAATGACAGTAGAGATGGTTTGATTAACTTTAAACAGTGATTTAAAAAAAAAGTTTACCTTCAGGTTCAGTTTACATTTTACTGCTTGAGAATTGTTCTGTGTCTCCAGACCTCGTACATACTTCCAGAAAAACAGTGGGCTGAAGGAGAAACAGGCATATGCTGACTGATAGGAGTTCACTGTCCTTATTGCCAGCTTAAAAAGGGAAAAAATAGAACTCTTTAGAAACAAAAGTCACTTAACACTTAATTTACATATTAAATTGTAGGATTATTTCTGGCCAGATATTTGCTCTCCAATTCAGACAGTGTTACTTAATGTTGTCAAATTGTAATAATAATTTGAATGTGATTTTAAGAAAATATTCGTAATTATCGCAACCATATACTGTCCAAGATAACCTGACTAAACAAATAAAACTCACCCCTACTTCCAAAGGATCCAACCAAATTTCATCTCCAATTCTAGACAGAGCAAGAATTGCTTTGCCAAAGACTAAAACATGGGAATAAATGTTGATTAACTTTATGAAAGTAATTATTTAAACATTTGTAAATACAAAACGTTGACGTAGGTTAACGTTACCTTTAATTCCATTGCCCTCGATGACACACTTCATTTTATTTATTTTCTTATTCATACATCAAGGAGATCAAGATAAATTACACGTGTAATTCTTATTTCAATCTAAAAACGTAATATTAAACGAATACTTCAAGAATGCAATTCATCAATTCATCTCCTCACTTTTTGAGAGCGGGAAAAAGTTGGAGCGCTGCGCGCCCTCTCTTGTGTCAAATTGAAAAAACGTGTATATCACGAGCTATAGGCTGTAATAAATTCCCGTTCATTTAAAACTTATTAGCTTGCTGAATTTATTCGTTTTAAAACACCGCAATTATCTTGCGTAATGAAACGTAACGTTGTATAGAATGGGGAACTAAAGTCCATGACCATCGTTTCGGAGGAGGGATTAAAATGTAACACTAAAATACTCGCGTTTCGAAATATAAACAACCATCTGCCAGTAGTTTCGTATGTTATATACGAATGCTGTTGCGTCTAAAATAAAACATCTGTTTCTACAAAATTTTGCCAACATTTTGAATGCTTTTGATGTTTTGAAGTGTCTGACCATAAATGAACTCGTGAAAACGGTTTTATCATCATGGCTTGTGAAGAATGGCAGGTCGCTGGGCGTCGTAAAAAAGCAGCTAAAAGAGGAAAGCAAGCTTTAAATCCCAATTCATATCAGGTCTCTCTCTGCAAAACAGACGAACAGAAGATAAGAAATGCAATGTGAGAGTGTGTTACTTTACATAAGCGCAGCACTGTTTGTAACAAATAATCCATGAAGCATTGGTTTCCGATATTGTCGTGTTTCCATAGGGTAGATTAACACAGCTCGCTCAAAGCCAAAACAAAACGCAAACCATGCAACTACATAAATCTTGAGCCAGTCCCAAATTATAACACCTTTTGTTAATTTAGCTGAAATGTTTCAATTCACAGGAATGAGCTCAGAGTGGAAACTTTCTGGATGGAATGGAAAGGTGAAGATTAACAGAAACTCTGTCCATAAATGCAACAGTACAAGTAGTATTCTCAGTCACAGAGTTTTCATTTTTATTTTCAGACATCTTGTCTGATCATCTTCTCCCAAACACTGATGGGCCTCTTAAGAACTGTGTTTGCTATGGTCTGGGTCCCTTTGCTTCCTGTGTGTCCAGTCGATATCAACTTGCAATGTTACTGTTACTTCTAGAAACACTCCAGGTATGTGCATTTAATTTATATACACGTAAAAATGAGGAAAAAAAGATGGACAAATAATTTTCCTACTGTTGGAATCAATAGCAATTGGCTTTTTGTTTGTAAGTACTGTACTGTAGATTATTTTGTGTTTATTTACAAAGTGTCATGAATATAGCTAAAATGCAGATGTTTTGTTCCTCAGATCCCAATGAGTAACTGTTGTGTGTATGACCCCGTATTCTCTCCATCAGAGTGTGACTCTCTCAAAGAGCTCGGCTTTACTGTGTTGACTGAAAATGAGGTACCTCAAAAACTCGCAAATATCTTTTTGTGAAAGTAAAAACTATATTAGAACATGGTTGAAATATAGTAATAATGTGGTTGACACATGGAAAATATAACCCCAGTGTTCTAAATGGAAGCTTTAGAAAAACTCCTAGAAGGTCAAACAAGGAATGCACCAGAGGACATAAAACTACCCACAGAAGAAACTGTATTGTTACGTAAGCTGCAACTTTGTGATTAGGAACAATTTGCTTGATTGCAGAGAGAGAAGGGGTTGCCTGCTTTAGTTCTAGGAACACTTCAAAAATATTTTTCTTTTGGAAGAAACTAATCAAAGTTAATTTAAATGTATTTTCAAATGTCCATTTTTCAACTGTACCATATACTTTTTTTAATCAATACTTTTAGGAAGGAAAAAGAGCAGTTCATCACTCGACTCTGTTCTACCTGATGCATTGTGGGAAGGCTTTGTACAATAATCTTCTGTGGAGAAATTGGATGCTTCAGACTTTACCTAAAATAGCAATTATTGGCAACAGTTTTCATGGAATTCAAGAAAGGCAAGTTTTTTGTGTGTATGGCTCACACCACGAACAGTGAAACCATCTCCGTTCTTCAACATCTAGAATATAAATGGAACTGACACCACTTTAACTCATATTTATGGTCACATTCATAGGATGCTACAAAGAGAACTTGAAAGAGACTACAGTTTCTTATCGACCGTATCCTTTACTTTGTACCAAATGCACACTTTAGTAATTTATGTAAATGCAGTGGATTGTTGTGCTCCTACAAATTGTTGAGTGATTATGTTGTGCAGTGACTGATCGAATAAAATGCTTAGTGTCCCTTGACTCAGAACTGGCTCTAGGTGATTGGTGTCTGTGAGGAGACAGCTCTTCCCTGCTCACCGAGATTCTTGGACGTATTCAACGACACATCCCTCGTTTGCTTCCCTCTGGAGAATCTGGAAAAACTAACCGAGCACACCTGGATTGACCCTCGTGAGCCACTGTACCAGCACTGTCAGGACCTCGAGATTATCCAGAGACTGAAACAGAACTGAACACATCATTGTTTCATACCTTTTGGGGAAAAAAGTGGATTATTTGGTATTTATTTTTATATCACAGTAATTAAAATTATGTTATAATCCCAAATTTAGTCGGGTTGTTTTTTTTTGGGACTCGTCCCTTTAAATGTAAACGGATGGTTTTGATGAGCATTTTTACACTAAGCAAGCAACCTAAAATTAATTTAGACTAATTTAAACATCAAACAGACCACCCTTGTGGAGGTCATCAACCACTGTGCAAAAGTATTGTAACCTCATGGGTTGAAGATTTACCATTGCCTTATAAGGGCCATTGAAAATAAATGGGAAAAAGACTATGTAGATAGATTATTTATGTTAATCATAGTAACAACTTACATTTTTAGGATAGTACTGACGATAGCAACCACATTAATTAAACTATCATACCCTTGGTAAATGATAAACATATGGGGGTTGGTTTTATAACATATAGTGACAAAGGTAGCATGTCACTGACTCCTCCATAGCAACCATACTTTATCCTAGCAACCAATTTGGCATAACCATAGCTCAGATTTGGGAAACCGTAAAGACATGGGGGTTGCTTGTATCATGCATGGGGACATCGTCCCCATGCATGATACAATTAGAAAATCATAGGGGTTTGTGTGTGGTATCTTTTATGTGGTGCAGTGGCATTGAGAACATTTTTGCATTCAAACTTTAGCCATCTAGTTAATGTTTGTGCTTTAACAATGCACAATTAGATCTTCTATATGAATCTGACTTATGTGCATATTTCTCATTGCAAGTCTTTGGGGTAGAAAATATTCAACAACAAAATGAATTGTTCAAACACTTTATTTAATCCAAATGTTTACAAAAAAATATCAGTAAAATTGTAAGTAATCTCTTAACTTTTGATCCATTGCTTCTTTCTTATTCTTTTCCATTTTCCACTAACGATTCTGCCTGCCCTTCACTTGACATTGGAACAATACTTGGTTCTGATTGGCTGACATCTGGAACAACACTGGGGCTCTCTGATTCGTGCATATTCTCTTCTGCTTCTGTTTTCACGGGACAATCTCCACTGTTCATCTGTGATCGATCCAGTTTCTCACAAGCTTGTTCATCGCAAGTCTGTTCCCCATTGGTGGCTTTTTCGGTCACCTCCGTGTGATTGGTGGTAGTCTCTGGAGCTTCCTTTCCAGTCATCAATTTCTTTTTGGTCTTTTCTGCCTCTTCGGCAGCTCTCTTCTCTTTCAGCTTCTCTTTGAACTCCATCATTCTTGTACTTAAGTAACGTGAGGTAACATGAAAACATTAGTATCTGAACGCAGGTAAATGTGAAATTCCTAAGAGGGATTTGGAGAAATTAATTAACCTGATGTTTACTTTCTGAACTATGGGGGAAACCCTGAGGAATCTGACACATTAAAAAGGCGCAGTTTAATAAAAACAACAGTTAATAAATAAAAATCTATTTATTATTATTTTCATATAGAGAATTATCCTAAATACGGATGATTTTTTTTTCCCACCGTGTGTAGCAGTGCTTTAAATGAGGTAAGTGCGCTACCTGTAGGAACTCTTGAGGATGCCGTTAACCAAAGCAAGTTGCTCCAGAGTTGTGTCCTGAGAGGGAATCAAACCCTGCAAGTAGGAAGACATACAACTGTATGAATACAGAACAGTTTCGAATTGTTGAATAATGGCAGAAAAACGCAGATTATTCGGTGAACCTCTAATCAGGACAGTGGAACACAACAAGCTAAAATATAACTTTTCAGGGACACTTTCCTTTTTGTTTTCTCCTAATTGTTCATTTATATTTATCTAATTAGGGTTTGTGAAGCCTTTCCCAGCTCTCCTGAGTTCAATCACTACCGTGTAGTCCCACCAGCTGAACCAAATGCAATGCGTCTTTTATTTAAATTACAAAAACCATGTCAAGGCCCATGTCCATATACATTTAAAAATCTCAAAGAATGCTAGTTTTACAGTAACAAGATACCACTATTAGCATAATAACGTTAGCTTTACACAATAGACTTGTGTATTGGACGTCAAATGTTCAAAAACATCCAAAACTACCAGGAGTGATGCATTTGCTGATCCTTTTGGAACCAAATACAGCTTTGTGATGGTGTCCCGGAATATATTTTCAGCCCTTACTATATACAAGGGGACTAAGAAGAAGGTATAATTGAGAGAAATGGATACACGTGCTGGAAATGGCACTATCCAACCAAAACGTTGCAATTTTATTTTCAGTTTTAATCAACGGTTTACCTCAGCTGGTATTTCAATCAGATCTGTTCCTCCCTGACGTATCGAGCGCTCCACACGCACCGCCTGCTGGGTAACGTTCCTCAGGAAGTCAGAGCTGCACTTGGTCTGAGGATGGTCTTCACCGCACTGTGAAACCCCACAGACAGACTCTCAAAACAAGATCAGAACGTGATGATAATCAAGCATTCAAACGGCAATCTGGACCTTGTTTTGGAAGATGCTGTGAGCTTCTCTCTCATGGTTCATAGCTGCTCTGTAATCCCCACACACACACAGTCTCTGAGCCAGCAGATGATAACTGGAGGGTGGAGAAACACAGAAAATGCTGAGATTCTGTAGACAAACAGGAAACGGAGGTAAACCAAAGCAATAAATCCATACATGAGAGCCGTGGTGAGGTCTGAATCTCCTCTGAATGAGCGGCTGAGCTTCAGAGCACTCTGCAGAAACCCCACAGACTGTTCTCCCTGAAGAACCAGACCTAGAGATGCCTAAGAGAGAGGAACAAAGATGTTATGGTGCTTGGGAGTACAAATATGAACACATTACACCTGTTCTAGAACTCTTTGGATTTTTGGAGTGTTCACATGTCATGTATAATTCGATCATTTTGATTTTTCTTCGTCATCACGGTTCCCTTAAGAGGCATAGTTTCGCCTTTATGAAACTTCCCTTTTAAAAAAAAAAGCTTTAAAAAACTAAAGTCAGTTATTTATTTAGCAATCGTTTTATGGGAGAAAACATCAAGAGGTTGGCAAGGATAAAGCAAAAGTAAGCAAACCTGCACATCACTGTGGAGGAACATTTAGGTCTTTTGCCTGTAGGCTGGTGAATTTTTAAAGTCTTTGAAATAACTTTGTAACCCTTTCCAGCTCCATGTAAATGAACAGTTCATGCTCGTAGATCTTCTTAAAGCTGTTTAAGAATTTCTTTAAAATTCTAGAAGCTGGAAAAATAACAATTAAAAAAAATCTGAACAAAAAAAGTAAGTGAACCCTCTGAATTAATAACTGGTGGACCTCCTTTGTTGACTTCAACCAGGTGCTTTACGGAATAATCCTCATGTAAAATGAACAATTCTTGCTTTTTTTCCAAAATTCTTCTTGAATTTTTCTTGGATCAGATTTTTTTCTGTAAATATCTTAAGAAACTCAAAAATTAAAAAAATATACAATTATACATATATATGTATAAACTACATTTTGTGAGATTTAAAATTATTTTTAGAAACACGTGTCCAAAAATATAAAAACAAAAAAATTCAGATCCCAAAAAAATGTAATAAAGCTTGTGGAAAAAGTAAGTAAACCTTTCTGTTACTAAAAATAATATTTCTGAATACTGTATTATTCCACGGTATTTCTTAAGTTACCTGAGATGTACAACTTACGTCGATGATGCTGGTGTAAGGATGGTCTGCTCCGTGAACAGTCAGCAGAAGTAGTTTAGCGCGGTACAAACATCGCTGAGCCAGAGCCGTTTCACCACCAGCCAAGAGATACACAGACAACAAAACCTGCAAGAAAACAACTCATCATATTAAGATTCTGGGGTAAATCACTGCAAGCGAAACTAATGATGAGAACGAGAGGTAATTCTCCGGTGGATCAGAATAATGGGGAAACAATACGGTTGCATTGGTTACAGTGGTTTCATTCTGTGACCTGAAGAAGATAAAGCCTTGTATGGAGCAGTGGATGGTGTAAGGGACGCTGTAGGGACATAACTTTCCTCAGGAGCAAACTACTGCAGAATGAACGGTGCCGTCTTTCATTAACTGGAACTGGTATGATTGGCTGACAAAAGGAGGTTATTTGCATGCTTCCACAGCAACATAATGTCAGATACTCTAGGTTTATAATCTGTAATTAGTGCTTGTGTGTTCTTTTGGAGGACTTACGTATTGCTGGATGGTGTTTGGATGATCAAAGCCCAGGACTCGCTCACTGATGATCACCACCCTCAGCTGAACACTGCGAGCCTATCAAATCACAGATGAGAATCAGTGCAAACCATGAAGAACCGAGAGGAGTTTTAATGTGGATTGAAAAAAAGTGATGTTATCAAAATAAACTTTAAAAGGATTTAAGCCTCCTTTTCGCTCACAAAAATAAACAATCCCTGTTCCTTATATTTTGGAAACATTGTTTGTTGACAGCGTTTGCTAAACAACATAACATACTGCAACACTGACGCTCACCTCAGCGGGACGGCCCTGGACATAGGCGGCTTTTGCCAGCAGACTGAGACAGCGACAGGCTTCGGGATGAAGATCATCACACACGCGGGTGAACAGATACGAGGCTTCTTTCAACTGATCGTACGCCTTCTCCAGTAAACCTACGGGACAAATTAGACATTTCCATCACAAACAACTGTTTTATTACCGTTTACCATCAAACATTGCGGTTTTGTTTTTTGCAGTTAATGAGTTAAAAGTTTCAGACTTTAGTTTTCAAGACCTTTAGTCTCTTGACAGCACCTCATTGGTAACAAACGCCATTGTTTTTGTTTCCTCGACTGCTTGGGAAGTAAACAATGCTGGGAGACTGGGTTGATTTTGTCCCTTGCATCTTTTTTATATCATTTGTGATAATCGCGTAAGATGCACATTGCAAAAGACGCACAAATTACAAACTACTCCAAGTTTAACCGAGAGCTGCCTTGAAAAAAACAGACACACGCCAACCCATAATGCCACATGCAAACTAGTAAGTTGACAAGTAATAGAGTTCATTGGGATCCGGAGCGACCCCACCTCCTCGGACCACTTTTTAGTACCAACTAAAGCTCAACATGGAACTAAACAAGTCAAGAGTGAAAGTCCATCCCAATTCAGAACCCATTACCTTTGCGAAGACTGTTCTCCGCTGCCATGAGGGTCCGTGTGGCGTCGCTGGTCGTCATGGTTATGTGCTTAACGACTGGGAGGATGTTGAGCACATCGTCAGAGGAAATGGGTGCCTTGTTGCGGTTGTCAAGTGCGTATTCTCGGAGGCGGAGCTACAGGAACAAACAAAACGTTATGAGAAACAAGACATTTCTTAAAAGTCTTTCACATTGCCATCATTTGTAAATATAAAAGAACAGTAGATATCTCTTATGTGTATTATAGATACAGTTGTAAGTTTACAAATTTTCTGATTTCCGGGCCATATTTCAGAAAATATGAATGATAACGCAAAAGAATTTTCCTACTTATAGTTAGTAGTAGGGCGAAGCCATTTATTGTCAAACAACTGTTTATTCCTTTTAAATCATAAAAAAACTATGAAAAATATGAATAATAAATGAAGAATAATCCTGCCAAGGAGTGACTAGTCAAAAAAATACCTGAATGCCCGTCTTCAAGCACATCTCTCTCAGCAGTGAGATCTTCTGGAGGCCGTACTGCTCTACCAGATGCTCCACACTTGAACTGATAAAAAAAAAAAATAAATAAATAAATAAAGAACATCGTTAAAAGAGTTAAGTCCAAATAAAAGTGTGATCTACATAGAAAAAGCACATTTAAACGATGACAAAACGTTACTAAACAGACCACAGGGACTTCATACTCACCCGAGTGCTTCGTGAAGTCTATATGTCTCCCGTGCATCCTGACCAATCAGACTCCACAGTTCATTCCCAGCGAGGGCAGTCCATGCTGTGATCTCAGAAGCCCCACCCCCTCCTCGGCCACGCCTCTTGGATCTCTTCTTAGGCTCCTCCCCATTGGATGCAGAACTAAAGTGAGGCACTAGTAGGCAGCAAAGGAAGTGACTGACAGCCGCTGACAGGTTTGATGTCTCCACTCCCTGAACAACAAAAAAATACTTAATTTGTGGTGTTTGTCTGCACTGATTGTACATTAAATCAAAATATATCTTCAGAAAATAAACAAGCAACTATACGATGGCTCAGAGCCTTTGATGCTCACTTCTTTCACAAGTGTGAATATTTTGCATTTATTTTAGTTAAAATATGCCCCACAAAAAATGATTTGCTTTTGAAAAATGAAAGGTTTTTTTCATAGCCCCTTCTTATTTGAAAACACTAAGAATTGGAAACTACCTCAAAACATGGAGAGGTTTTTGCTAACTGCAAACTCTTGAGTGACAGAAGGCAGAAGCTGAAGTACTACTAAGTAATTTCTGCACTCAACAGTTACTGCCTTTTCCTTGTAGAGCAGTCTAGCATACGGCTAAAGGCTAATGCACACGAATGGCTGGTAATGAGGCTATTCACACCAGACTGTCGTCATCCTCAGTCTGGTGTGAATAGCCTCATTACCAGCCATTGTAATGTTACCATACCAAAAAAAAACAAAGCAATAAAACGGTAACATTTTAAGTAACCACTTTCGTTATGACCAAGTTTCTAACTCTTTATGCTAGGAGGTTAAGTTTGGTTTGCAATAAATCCTCTTAAATAAATGTGACTTGTATGAATGGTGTAATAAAACGCAGGTAAACGCACCTGAATGTATCCATGGAAGAAGCGCTGAGCACAGCGAACCACAATCTCCGTCAACGCCAGTCTCTAAAAGATATGAGTTCAAAGATTTTTTGTGTATTTTTGTGGAAGAAGGCTAACAAAAGCAGGACTAGCAATGGAACAGACTCATGAATATTTATGTCACAAATACACGTCATGACCAGTCACAGCCAGCGAAGCAGATTTATAACCCGGAAAATTGAATTCAATCTGGTTTTATGGTCTCCGTTAAATTTAATTTAACGGAGACCATAATTTAAAAAAAAATCATTGAAGAATATCTTGAAGGACCTTGGCCTGCAACCAGCCTAGGAACGGAGGGGTAAATGTTGATAGACAATTTCTGAAAAGTAAATATCCTGGGTTTGTTTGACAGACTGTAAAGGAAACATTATGGAATAAGCTGCAAAAGCAATTTCCGAAACCGATTGAGCAAATAAGGATTTTAAAATACCATCTCATATAAAATACCAACAGGTCTCGTTTTAATGCATTTTTTTTAGGTTTATGGTTCATTTCTCACCGTAATGTGTCTCAGCTGATGTTTGAATTCTGATTGGCTGATGGATGAGACCAGGTGACCAAGATAACGCAGGTTTATTCCTTTCTGATGGAGCGCCTGGCGTAAAGAAGCTCCGTCCATTGGTCCATCAGCTCCATCAATGCAGTCACTCATCTGAATTGATTAACAAAGCTATTTTAGACCATTTTGGGTTATTTTTACTATCTAAGACCATAATAAAAGACCCAGTATATCTGAGTTTTCAGCATTGGTACGTCTACCACTTGACATTTCATTAGGAACTCTCTTGGCAGTTTACTCAAATGAGGAGTACCCCAAGGTTCAATCTTAGGCCCAACACTTTTGAATATGTCCATGCATCCCCTGGGAGACATTATTAAGTAACATACCATCATTAATGTGTAGTAATGACTATTTCTACACAGGTTAGAAATTCTGGAAGTAATAATGGACTCTGTTTGTTGAAACAAATAAATTCAGTACTCAAAGACTAAACTAAAGAATATTCTTGGATTGTCTGATCCTTTCATAACCTCTACCTAAACCTGCGATGTCTAGACTTTAATTGGTACAGAATTCTCATGTGAGGTTGTTAACCTGGACCAGGAACTATGACCATATTACCCCAGTCCTGGCAACCCTTCCCTGACTCCCAATTTTTATAGCTTATGAGGCATTACCTGGACAAGCCCCTTGGTTTATTCTCCCCTTGGTCCCCTTTTTTTTAGCAGATTTTCCAACACAAGCTGTTCTTTGTTCTAATCTCAAGTAGAGGGATGTCCGGCGTTTGATGTTGCGTGTCGGTATTGGAATGAGCTGCTCCCAGATATTCATTTGGTATGTTTTTTAAGCTTAAACTCAAGAATTGTTTATTTTCAAATGCCTTTCATGCATTACAATTGCTTTGAGTGTGATTTATTTCTATGGTTTGTGGGCTTTTTAACCATGTTGTATATTGTTTTTTGTATACAGGACAATGGCAGCATCCTGTGGGAAACTTTATGCTATTTTATGTCAGTGAAGCTGATTTCTTGCTTTCAAGGACATATATGACAGAGCATATTCCAACGATGAAACTGGATGTTGAGAAATTCAGATAAATGCATATATGTTTCATTTCCTCTACGCTAAAATGTCTAGGTTTCAGTTTTTTAAATGTTTTCAAAGCACTCACAAATGCAGGAATCTGTTCGTTTATGATAAAAGAAGCAGCTTCCTTTAATAGTCTCTTCTGCAGCTCCACTGAATCACTTTCTGAGCTGGGAAACTCAACTCCTGTCAGAAGAGAAAAATATTCATCATCACTCTGAAGATGCAAGACCGTATACAATAGCAATAAAGATTAGCATAAGTACCAGTACTTCACTAGGTATTTTTTTACTTAAGATGATGGTCGGAATAAACGATGAATAAAGGCACTTTAAGCATTGCATCTCCTGACCTGGAGAGAAAACGTTGGGGTTGAAACGCATCTCAAAGATGATGTCACTGACGGATCCGACATCTCTGCAGGCTTTTCTTACTGCGTCGATGTTCACAGAATCCCCTGATGGCATGCAATGCAGAGAAGAAAAATAATTCTGCAAATTTGTTCAACACAAGTGTAAATTACAAAATATAAAATTCATTGTATTTGTGACATCACCCATAGGTTTCTAATGAAATGACAGGAGGCTTAAACTGGGCAACTGTAGATGAATATAATGATTGTAAATAAATCTCATGTATATGTGTTTCTAGAACTTAGATTATGGAGGGAAGGGAAAATCTGAGAGGCAAGGAATGTGACTGTCTCAAGTGTACCGTGAATTTACGGCTGATAGTGGTAGCAAATGGCCAGAAGACACAGTTTCGAACTGCCCTTAGCTAAAGATTTCAAGGAATGGCTTGTATTCGCTCATTTACCATTTGGTAATTTTTGAATTATTTGGAGGGATTTAATTGGATGATTTAGGAATTATTTGCATATTATATCAAATAGGATCTAGTTAAAAAGACCAGGGAAGGCGGTGGAGATCAGAAGAAGCTATGCTGACCATGCTGTGAACAAACCCATGCTAAACTCCTCAATAAATATTTGGAAAGTATTTGATTATTTAACTTTAAGATTTTAAACAACACAAAGAGGGCACAAAGATGGGAGACGGGTTAGTAAAGGTCTATTTAACTTAACGAACAGAAAACCTAACAAAAATGAATTAGAAATCTTGTATAATCAGGCACTAAATCAGTTTTATTTCTTTTGAAAGGTAGTTATTTTAACTGGTTAGTAGTGAGCAGGTGCAGCAGAGCAATCCGCCTCAAGAGGCCAGCCACAGAACTGAAATTTCAGTCAACGGTTAATAGAATCAATTAAATGCACTTATAAAGGATAATAACAAGGGTTTGTTGCTGTGCAGTGGGTGCAAGCAGGTTAGAAAAACCAGAAGTGCTAGGTTTTTTCTGCAAAAATTTCACTGAAACAGCAATCCTCAACTTTTAGTCGTCATTTTTAGAAATTCATTTAAAGATCAAGTGTTAGGTGATTAGAGTCCAGCCTATAGCGCTCCTGTTTACTGCCCTCTACAGGCGGAATATAGTTTGCATGAGTGTGGTCAATATTTCATACTGTGGTCAACAGTGATGGAAGGCACCATATATTTGCTTTTATGTCTGATCTATGTATTTTGAAATTATAATTTCATAAAGCTGGGTATTAGCTAATATACTCTACGGTCACATTTAGAAAGCGACAAATGTGTTGCTGGGAAACCAGACGTGAAGATGGCATGAGCATATTTTGTCATGCCACATCTGACATAAAATACTTGAAAAAATTCTCACCACTTTCAGTCCCAACATGTGCCAAAAATAAAGCTTCTGTCAGAATAAGCTTCACTTTTGGCTTCTATTCAAAGACCTTAAATTCCTGCTTTGTTTTTTTTTTGGTCAAACACTGGCTCTTGATCACAAGAGAGGCACACATCTTTGGGCTTTCCTCTTTGTTCACCTCATAATTTTGCAAGTTTAACCATCCTTTTTAAATAAACCGCTATGTTCTCTCACACACTCACCAGTATCCAGGCCTCCGCTCTCTTCTACATGAGCCTTCACCCGCTGTGAGAACTGAGAATGTCTGCAGAGACAGAACCATCTTCAGGAGCATTTCAACTCAAAGTCTGAGGCTTGTAAAATATTTACATAAAGAGTGAAAGAAAGTTCGGAAAGCTACTTTTATATTTTTGTGCTGTTTATCGGTGAAATAATATTAATGGGTGGCGGCTGGTCAGTAGAGGGCGCTAGCGTGCTACCTTTACAACACACTCCTCTTTGAACTAAATGTGAATAGAACTTTAAAGTGTGTAAATTTAAATTAGCTTCTGATTGAGATTGTTTGTGCAAACTTGAGGACAAGGTCATAGACTCGTAGACTGGTGTTCTACCCTAGCTCATATGGAGTAGCAGCATTCGAGTTTAACGTACCTGCCTGGACTCACACAAACACCCATTTTCTTGTTATGTCACCTCTAGCGCTGTGGCAGTCAAAGCTTTAGGCATCGGAGTGTTGCTGGATGCAGCGTCTAGATTTCAGTTGTAGCAAAGACTTTCCTGTACCTTTGTATCATGCTCGACGATAGATGTTAGCATATTCGTGATTTTCAAAATCAATTTGGGTCTATCCAAAAATAGCGTAACTGAGGAAAAACAATTATTTAGTTTTTGGGCCTGCCATAGTGTTTCGACCCTCCCGAAGCACAAACTCTCGGTAAAATGTGAGCATGGTATCTGATCTCATTTAAATATTAGCACGAGATTGGCAGAAAAAGAAGTATTTGGTCAGCGATTGGTATTTGGCCTGAGCTTGTGACCCTTTTGGCCTGCCATAGCATTTTGATGCAAAAACCAAACTCTCAGAAAAAAATACTGACCTTTTTAAAATATCAACATCATTTTTGGGTTTACATCCCAAAACGCTTTTTAAAAATTGCTAATTAAGTTCTCACCAACGCATCAAACTCACTTGTGCTGAATAAATGCCTTCACGAGCTCCGGCCGCAACCGACACAACCCATGTAGAAACCGTCTTGGAAAACCTCCATCTTTGTTTCCCCTTTCCTCTCCCTCTTCCACTTGAAAGTTGGCGTCTGCAGGCATCGTACGATACACATCCAAGAGATAATACCTCCCATCTGCTCCCAGAATCCCTTGCGCATCCACCGAGGTGAACAGTGGCATCTGGTGTCCGCTGGGACCCAGAACGGCATGTCTCTGCAGAGACAGCACCTTTGCCGACTGAGCCAAAAGCTCCAGGAGTTTTCTTCTAGACGGATTCTCCATTAATACAGCATTGAATCCATACAGAAGACCATTGGGATGCTCGGTGTTCTCCGGACCTTGAAGCCCGGGTGCTAACCCCTGCGCCGACAGGCGAATACCCCGGTAGTCAGCCAGAGCGGTGGGGATGGTGTGAAGGTTTTGGAGATCCCCATCCAGGTCGCTGTACGCCTGGACGGATCGAAGCTCAAGGCGTTGGGCGGCTCGGTGTCCTCGCTCTCCACCCAACCAAGCTTCTCGGTGCACGGGGACGCTCAGGAAAACCCCCCCGTGTAAGAACGCTGGGTCCTCTTGAGAGCCAACAACAGGGTCCACAAAGCCGTCGATCACCCGCTCTGCAGCTCGAGAGACAGCCCACGAGAATGCACTGTTCACCTGGACCACACAGAGAAAAAGGGGCCGAGAGGTTAGGAATAGTGTATTTTTAAAGCAGTAATAAAGCTTTTCCCATTAATAAAGTTCCCTCTATGTTTCTTCTCAGCAAAAACCCTAGCCTCGCGGCAGAACACGGATTACTTTCCACTACAGCTGAGCCTCTTGCTTTTTCCCCTAGGTTTGCAGTCAGACCTGGAGAAGAGCCCGGTCTCTGGCGATCCTCTCTTCCAAACTCCTCTGAGGAAGATCTCTGGCCTCCTGGAGCTCCTTGTTCCAGTCTGGGGCCTAACTCACACAAATAGCAACATGTAAATAAAAATGCTCACTGATCGCGTGAGTGTGTGACATCTGAACATCGCACCTGTGCGCTCAACTCCTGTTCCAACTCGAGTCGGCCGCTGAAGCTGGAGCTGTGAGTGTGAGGCGAGGTGAAGCCCAGCCAGGTGAGAGTGTGGTACGGAGTGGGCAGCACTTCCTCAAGAGGCTGGGGCCGTCTTTAAGAATAGACATAATGTGATGAGATTTTACCTGCACTTTGGAGACAACCGGTGCTATTTTATATTCAATTAAAACCAAGTAATAATAATAATTTAACAGAAAAATTCAGCTTTAATTACCTTAAACATTTGTCAGCTAAACAATGCTATGAAATTAAGGAAGGGGGAGGGGCAGCAACCGGACTCAAGAGTCCAAGATATAAAGAGAACAGATTACTTAATGCATCAACACTGCCCCCTAGTGGATGTATGAACAGTTCAAACTAGACCCAGCCTTCTTTCTGGTCCAAACACTTTTCAAACTCATTCTTTCTAAAGATGGTTTGTTATATAAACAGTTTCAATAGTTGGTTAAAAATAGTTGTAAAATATTGTGATGCATATGACAATAATATAATATATCGCTAGTAAAATTCAGTTGTAAATAACTACTCGTGAAAGTATATTTAGTAGGGGTGTAACGGTTCACGGGGATGTATTGAACTGTTTCGGTGCGGCCTGTTCGGTTCGGTACACTTGCGTACCGTTTCGGTATATTTTTTTTTAATTAAATAATATAAATTTATTATTAGCGCGATATTAAGCGCAGCGGAACATTGTTCCTAGGCGAGTTTCCGCACGGACGCTATTGAGTGACACACAGTAGAGCTGCACGGGTAGCTGTGAGAAATGGCAACAGCGAAAGAGAAGCCAGAGCTTGAAGACCCTCCCACCTCACTACGGTCTCCTGTACTTTGGCTTCTCTGTTAAAATACATAACGGGGATAGACTGGTGGATAAATGTAAAGTTGTATGCCGACATTGTTCCACGGAGATCGGGCAAACAACACATCAAACATTTTCTACTGCTGGAGATATTGCCACTGCAACCAGATCTGTGCTCTCTTCAGAAAATGTGGATAGGTTCATCTTTTTAGCCAAAAACTAAAGATTATGTAAGTTCTTATTGTTTTGTACCGAAAATGAACCGAACCGAGCTCTCCAAGACACTGTACCGAACCGAATACGATTTTAGCGTACCGTTACACCCCAAATATTTAGATATATCTTTTATTACAATTGAGACTCGTTTGTGGAGATCTACAAATATTTACCCATGGAAGAATTTGACGAATTGTTAATACACAGACGTATACACATTGCAGATATCTTCAATCAAGCTATGACAGATTCCAATCTAAATGTGTATTTATTCAACGTTTTGGGTTTTCGTGAACAATACAAAGAAACACTAATATTGAATTTTATAAGAGCTCAGGACTCAAACTGAGCGTGTGTGAAAACCCCATAAGCTTGATTTCATCCAGTATGTCGCATCACCTGAGTCTCTGTGCGCTGAGATTGTGTTTGAACTGAGGGCTGATGTGGGACAGCAGGTCGCTCAGACAGTGACACACTGGAGTTGACTGAGCAGGACGAGGGTCAAACACCTCCAGAGTCGACCTGAAATGCAACATTTATGTATGAAACAACATATTCTGATCATTCATGCTGCAAATCTGTACAGCTGCACTCCAACTAAGCTGAAGAGACATCTCAAGGATGATCCGTGGAAACAGGAAACACCTAAGATCAATTCTGAATTAAGTGCAGGTGATTTCCCTTTTTCTAATTCTCAGAATTGACTTTAGATCAAATTTCCACCCTGCAAAACAATTAAAAAAACTACAGAATTCAGTAAATTACTTGTTAAGGTAAAATCCTCTTGAGCAGGAAGTGATGTCATACTGCTTCCCCTCCAGGCTCTGAACGCTGATATAAAAGAAGTCCCCCTGCAGTTTCCGGAAACCGGGCGGCGGGTTCCAGATACTGAGAGACAGGTCCAGCAGGAAACTAGGAGCCTTTGAGAGATTCATTTATTAGAAGCTCAGAAAACAAGACCGTTGTGTGTGTGCGTGTGTGTGTGTGTGTGTCATACATCGCTGTGTGTGTTTGTTGGCAGCAGATGGACCAGGGGAGGAGCCTCTGTAACCCCAGGCAGGATGTAGGCAGGAGGGGGCGGTGCTTCAGTAGACTGTTCCGACTTATTATTGGCCCGTCTGTTCTTTGAGGTATGCACAGTGGGAGGTACTTCTGACAAATAATAATAATAATACATCCGTTTTGATAAAAAAACAGCAGGGGCTTTATTTACTTTTGCACAATATTATAATTAAAAATTTAATTTAGAAGTAAAATCCTTACAAACCTACACTCAACACATACGATAATAAAATTGAAATAATGAAGTTTTTAACAGAAGCTGTGAATCCACTATGAAAATGAGGCCCGCGTCCCCTTTACTGAGACACTGAGTGGCAAAACAAGTGATAAAATAGCTGTTTAACACATATTTAAGTGCCTGAGGTCAAAATAATGGGACTCCAGCTTTCCAAGGATGTAGAAACTTGATCTCCTGACATTTCTACATTTCAAAAGCCTCGATGCTTGGCCATTGCATTAACCCCAAACTGGGCTCTGGGTCTGCATTCACAGCCCTGAAGCTACTGCTTTGTTCATTTGGCTGTGTGTTTATGATATTGTACTGCTGAACGATAAACAGTTTTAAACAAACAAACTTGGCAAAAGACATGAAATGAACTGTGCATCACTAAGAGCATGCATGAGCGCAAGCAGTGGTGTGTGAGGGTGAGTGTTGTCACCAGGCGTCTGTGTGAGTGTCGGGAGTACAGCGGGTGATCGGCCCTCCAGCAGAGCATCCTGGCCTCCGGCAGATTTCAGCAGCTCATAGACACGAGCGAGATGGGTCTGAGCAGACCGTGGAGTGTATCCCTCTAAATAAAACAACAACAACAAGCTGAGAATGAACTCCATCTACATCCATATTTGGACAATCCTTTGCGACCGATATCTTAATAGATTTGACTCTGTATTGTGACTAGTGCAAAAGTTGTCGTGTCTAGTTTAATTGTATTAAAAAGAATCAATTAAAATTATAGTGAAGTTACAGAAGCCAGTGTTACTCCAGTTTTAATCAGAGAGACTACAGTGAAATGCTAAAATGCAATAGTTCTAATCACACATATGGATTTTAACCCATCCCAAATACACTTGAGAGCTGGAACTCTTTAAATATTTTATTTTAAATACAAAAAAGTTAAACGTGTTTAAGAAAAAAATTACATTGATACAACGCATCAAAATACAATTAAGTCAGCCAACATTGTGTAATACTGTAAGTGTTGTATAAAAGAGTCATCCTTTTTGGCTTTTTACAAATTACATTTACACAAAAATAATTCACCGTAATGCGTTAAACCACTAATATTCTTAGAAACACCCATTTAAAACATATAAGAGCTGTTATAAGAACAGGTGCCCTTTCAGTCAACAAATAATTATTGAAATTGCTTCATGAATACATTTTTTACTAAGCAAAGTGTACTATATACTGTTCTCACTGCAAATTTAAGCTAAACCATTTAAAATATTGATAAAATCCACATAAAACACTGAAAAAAGCATTTATTGCTTGTCCCCAGTCTCTGATGCTACACTTAAGATCTTTTATATTTGTTTGTTTCATATATCTACACTTGCTTTGATTTAAAAAAAATAGTCATTAAAGAATAACAAGAGTAATACATTTAATAAAATGTGTAAATAAGTTACTTAAGGTGGACCAATACCCATTTGGAATTCTTACGCGAGTTTGCTATTGGAATCCATTTTGAAATCAGGTAAAAAAAAAAAAAAAGTACAACAAGCACATGGCACACATTTGGTGGAAATGTTCATTATTTATTTATCGGTAAAACTAATGACTAGGAAATCTACGGATGATAAACTGGGTGTGTGCTGTAAGATCAAACATGATATAAAGTGTAAAACTTTGATTTATACTCATTCCTCATGAGATCAACGGTTTCCCACACTTCTTCATAAGCAGCGCAACCATGTGACTCACCAAACGATTACTACTGGAACATGCAAAACCAGTTCAACCAAATCCAAGTGGAAAAGCATCCCTCAAACCCAGCAGAGTGCTAATAACGGTTCACCCGATCATCTTGACTTTCTTGCAGTGCTTAGATCAGTTGTTAAAATTACTTGCTGGGGCTTGGAACGCTTGATAAAATTCGATGTGTAAAGATTTGCAACTATCCTCTGGGAAACACAGATGAAGGTGTTTAAAAATCTTTTATTATCCCCCATTTACCTTCCACCAGTCGCAGAGTGACCCCGGCTCTGAAGCCCTTGACCTCCCGGAGCTCCATCATGGGCTCCAGGGTCACCCCGGACAGAGCCAGAGCGAGGGAGGTGCGTGGAGCCACCTCATCTTGTCCCAAAACAGCCACGATGACGTCCTGGACGAGCCAGAACCCATGAACCTGAGCAGAGAAACCCGCCAAAAATATCAGCCAACATATCGGTTTCCTTATTAGGCAACATATCTTCGGTATGGCTTGACTCAGAAGCTAGGAGTTTGATAAAGGCTAAGTTTTTAACCAAAATTCCCACCCGGTGATTGGTCTGTAACCATTAACATCTTGAAGGATGTGGTGCGATGACGCACTGGTTGAATAAAATACTGATACAAAGCACATTTCATTTGGAAAGTGAAATCACCTGCAACTCAAAGGCTTCAACACCTGCACCCTGGATCTTAACAGGAAATGATGCATCGTCTTCTACCAAGCTTCCAACAGCCGCTGGTTTACCATCGGCTGAACTCAAGATCTCTGCAGAGAGAAGCACAAGCGCATTCTTCAGTGTGGGTTCAAAAATCTGCTTCGAGCCAAAACAAGCGTTACATAAGAGAATGTTCTGTCCTGATGTCATGAAAGAACAAGATTGAAGACAGACCCGGGGTTCCATCCCATGGTACAGCAATATTGAACAATTAAGCGGAATGGAAAAATACTTTTTATAATGTTCGCTTGCTCTTCACAGCAATACAAACGTACCACCAACAGCGTAACTCATCTAAGTTAACTTAATCCCTGAACACTTTGCTGTGTTTCATTTCAGAACATGCACAGCCTAATTAAACACATAATACAAAATGGTACATTACACAAAAAACCTGTATAACACAGGTAATAGAAATCTGACAAGTGAAGTGATTGATTTATTTTCAATCTAAGCCAATGGTAAATATTTAACCCCTTCTAGAACCCAGGGTTCAAATACTTTTGCACAGACCGATACACTCCACAAGTTTGGTCAGATCCAAGTTTCTACGAGGTTCTCAGTTTGAGAAGTTTAACAAAGTTTAACTGTGTTAATGGAAAATTTCCCAACATTCGCTCTGATTTCCGGGAATTCTTTTAATGGTACCAGTCTGAAAAGATATAGCAACCCGAGTCAAAGCAATGTTTTGCAAAGCTTGTCGGCTGTAGTTCAAACAGTCCAGGAGGAGATGAATATCATGTTGGCTTTTACAATGCTCTTAGGAGCATAGCGGCATTTTAGCTTCACCTCGAAAAATCTAAATTTCACGTAGAGTAATTGTCGAGGGTGTTAAAGTAACAACGCCGCTTTTCAAATGAACTTTGTTGCTTTTTAAAATGCTCCGCTGGTCATGTGATCGGTCATGTTTCCACATGGACTTTGAACACACATGCTCTAAATGTTTTGTTTTTAGCGCAATGGAGAAGTTGCAGGAGTTGGGTCGTTTGGATAGAGAAATGACCTTTGCCTATGGTAGGGCGTGGCATAAGCTTGATGTGATTGGCTGCTAAATTACTTTCACCAATGAGGAACTCCAACTATTCAGAAACTACTCAAACTAAAACATAGTTGCGTACTTTGTTATACATTGCTCAATAATCTGCATTTGATGCACATGTGACCCTTCATTCAAACCATTATTGAACTGAAAAGGTCCAAAATTCCTTTAAAATAATACAAATGTGGAACCCATCACTCCATTTCACATGAAGATCTCCAAAAATTCTCAACAAAATTCTAGGCAAATGTGAAATTAGGCACCTTTGTTAGTGGCTAAATAAATAAATAAAAATCACTTATATTTCTACCTAAAAGATCCAACCGTTGACTAAATGAGAACTAAAGAGTGTAGTGTGCAGGTCTGGGACTTGACCAAACGGCGCATAGATAAAGGTGAGATCATATTAAAGTCCACAAAGATTCATCCCATCTCGAGTGAAAGCTTCCAGAAGCTTAATATCCCCAATAACAGCAAGACTCAACTTGATCCGGCTTGCACTTGTCCAGACACTTTCCAAAGCTTTCGTATTAAAGTAGCCAAAAATGCTAATGCTGCCTTCCCTACTTGTTCCAAACATGATCTAGAGCACAGAACAAGATTAACTGAAGAACACTGGACCCAAGAATCCATTGACTTCCACTACTTTTGCCCAAACTACAAAGTCATTAGTCGATGAGCTTTAAAATATCGTTTTCGGGTTCATCTAAGAGATGATTGGGATGAGTAAACGGTGAGTCAGCCTTTCAATCCTGTGTGAATATACTTGTGACCCGTGGTTACAGAAAAACATGATCAATCATGGTAATCTCAACAGGTTGTGCTGTTTAACCATAATCGGATTAGCCCGAGTTATTGCAATAGTTTGAAGAATGAGTTGAATTCGATGAATGCTGAGAACCCGTCTTGACATCAATCATCTTTTACTTCATCACTCTGCTTGTTCACACAAAAACTCTGTCTCTTCAGTTGGATTAGTACCAAGAGTGACTTTCACTGCTGGTCGTGGTAAGTCGCTAACTGGCATTCCCATTATCCTCTTCTTTGGAAATGACGAACAACGAATCTGGCCTGGAATCCAGTTACCTTTAGAATCTAAAGGATTTACCCTTTGTCAACTTTTGTCACTTTTCTTGCACGTCATCGCCAATGGTCAGTCGATCTGGTCACTGCGTTTTTATGGTCAGAGTCCAGAGAAACACGGCAATTAATAAATTTAAGACTTCCATACTCATCCCGCCATTTCCACTTTCATCGACAAACATTTACACAGTGTTCTGGACGACAAATCAGTTTTTAGAGGGAAAGGATTTCCATTTAAAAAAGTAGACATTTAAAACATTTAGTAAGGATCTTAAACTATGAACATGTGCTTTTAATTTGTAATTGGGGCTTCGCATTTGCAATCGCAAAGCCAGGCTGCATAAAAACATGGATGTAGTGTCTGTGACGTTATCCATAGGTTTCCAATCAAGGGTTTGCAGGCTCAAATTGTGCGTCTCACACTTTCATAGCGACGGAATACAAGAAACGGGAAAGCAGTTGCGCAGCACAAATCCTCTCTCAACATTTTTGTCATAAAGCTGTGATTTGGCCTGTTATCAGCCACCAACAATATAAACCGCTCGAAATCCTTAATTATTTCAATGTTCTATTTGCCGTTTTCTACCACAAACGCCATCTTCAGACAGGGAGCGTCATTGCATCAATATTTCCTCAGCCCAGACGAAGAGCACAAGAGCCCCGTTTTAATTTCTTTATGTCTCTGTATGTTAGCAATATTTCTAGATATAATGCACCCCTCAAAAACCCATCATTGTCAGACTTTGTTGATTCTGCATGACAACCTCGTGTCGATGTGCTCAATCCTGCTAGAAACTGTCTTTCACAACCGAGTTTGGCTGTTCCTCACCAACCTCCAAACCTCCTACAGAGCTGTTTCTGTTTGAGTTCATGATTGAAGTTCAATACCAGTTGTTTGGTGTGGAACAGGTTGATCGTACAACTATCTATTAACCGACAAAATTCCTGAGATTGCATGTAAGAATTGATGTTGTTTGAAGGCAAAAGATATTAACACCAGATATTGATTTGCTCACTGTAAACTTAAATTAAACAATCGTTGTGTATGTCTCTGGAAAATAAATGAAGTTTGAAGAATCTCCCAAAAACTGTGGGAGAATTTAAAGTGTGAACATTAACCTGCAAAAGTTTAAAACCTACATGTTTGACACCAGAGAGTTCAGTGGCCAAATACAAACCAGCAGAACATCAGGAAGAGGTTTGAAGATTGATTCATCACTTTTAAAAAAAAACCCTTTAGGCTGGCTAGAAAACGTAGAAACTTTGAGTAAATCAGCAGGAATGGTGGAGAGAGAGCTAGAAAGAGACTTCAGTGAGTCACAACAAGTGAAGGCGTCCCTACCCACAATCCTCCGGTCTCCGTTCGCCTTCCTGCCCGTGTCCCTCATGTCGCGCTCGGTCTCCGGAAGAGTTCGACTGTTTTCGAGAGCTGTCGGTGGCTCTGGTGCTTCAGAGAAACCCCAAGCTTAGCTTTGACTCTTTGGGGGTTGTAGTCTCCCGGTGTGGCCGCTCCCCAAACTCTCTTTCACTCTCCACCTTCACGGGAGGCGGGATCAGTCGGTGAAGGAGGTGTCCGTGAGTTTTTAATGGAGTTTTTCCCTCCCCTTCAGAAAGCCCTCAGGTCAGGGTGGATCCTACACTTACTCAACAGTACACAAACCCATACACTCCACACAGCTTTTCATTCATCCACAAATGCACACTTATCTACAGATCCATAAATAAGAAAATGAAACTCTCTTTATCTTTTTTGTCTTGACATTTAGGAAAAAAATGTCATGTGGCTAAATGGCCTGGAGACTACTGTAACTTGCTCCTCAAAGGAAGGTAAAGCCTGGTTATACTTCCGCAAAATGTCTATTCATGGTCTAGACTTTGCATAGATGCAGTCTCCCAAAATGTGTAACTTTAACCCAGTTTATACATCTCCATCTAGTCTATGTGCATAGTATAGGGTGACCATAGGGCGCGGCCTCGAGACAAATTCAGACAGGCTTCTTGGAGGTTGATGAACATGCTTTATTATGTGTCAATGGTGCAAAATTAACTTCTGTAATAAAATGAAAAACTGGTAGCAAAATAATAGCTCTCATAGAGCTTTGTCAAATAAATAAATAATATGAAATAACGTTCTAAATGTGAATTCTTCTATTAGAGAATCCAGCTTCACCAATATAATCTCTTAACAACTGTAATAAAATAAATAATAGAAGAGTCTATCAAAGATACTAGATTAACCAAAAGGATCTATACTTTTCATCGTTCAATTACCAGTAGCCGTAGTATTGTGTTCAAAACGCCGGCCAAGCGTAATGGTCCAATGAAAAAGAGTGAACACCAGACATTTATAAAACATGTCCGCGCAAAAGAGGATGCTTGGCCGCCCTAGCATAGTAGCCTGCCTGCAATATCGCTTCACTGTTAAAATATAAGCGAATACGTGTATGCAGGCAGACAGATGTCATTAATATAAATGCTAGTTATGTCCATTCCAAATAAAGGTATATGTAGAGCATCTTGAAACCCAGTCTGGAGAGACCTTGTTGATCCAGTATAACTACTTTGTGACTAGTTGCTACTTACCATGTCCAGAAACTGTCTTACTCAACCTCTTCTTGGGAGCAGAGTTTCGCTGTTCCTCACCAGGTCTTTGCTGACAGAAATATAAATATAAATGGAGGTTGAAACCTCCCACCCCTCTCACACCGACGGTACTGGAACAAATAGGATGTGGCATCATACTCCTACTTGTCTTCTGACAGGACATCCTACTCTTGTTTCCAGACTCCCCCGTCTCGTATCATAAAACGTTTACGGAGGTCATAAAACTCCCTGCAGAAGAAAATCAAATTCTTTAAATGCTGAGGTCCGTCATGTTTTGAGAGTCAGTTACTGAGAATCTTGGCTGTGCCGTTGAGAACAAGATGGATGCCCAGTGCTCCAAAGATTACAGATTTCTGGGAAGAGTTGTTTACTGGGTTTTCCAATGTATGGAGGCATCATCAGGGAAATGTTTGAGCACCTCATTCCTCCGCTAATGAGCTTCATGGAGATCTCACTTTCAAAGAAACCAAAATCTGGTTCAATCATACTGTTCTTAGTAGTCCATCCATGAGAACTTCTAGAGTATTGTTTAGAGAAGGAGCATATGCCTGTATGCCAACCATACAAATGCATTGGGCTTCCATTACACCTTTGATTGCATGCAGTATTCGTGCAAAAGGAGTCAAGCTTGGAATGAAAATGTGTTTCACAAAAGGCACATTTCCATTTTGAAATACTGATTTTATCTACTCTTACAAATTCCAAAACAATAGGGAATTAAAAGCTTCAAATAAACAACCATTAAACTAGATTGAACCCGTTGCACAGTACTCTAACATACTGAAAGTCCATTTTGAACTGTTCAGCGAATTGAGAAAAAGGTTTTAAATGCAAATTTACTTTAAGAAAACACTCCTAGGTTCCCAAGTATGATCACAGCAGTAATTATCTACTTAAGTAGAAGTGAGTGGGAGTAACCGATGTGTGTTGCATAACTCTCTCTTCACACACCTCCTCGTCTGCGAGGAACTCGGAAAGCTGTTTTTCCTCAATGCTTCTTTGTATTCAATCCCTGCACAAACTACCGAGTCGCTGCGTCTCAGCTCAAGTGTGACAGCAGCGTTCAGGATGAACCTCAGACCATTCACCAGACATCTCGGTTACGTAACCTGCATCTCTGCAGCGGCGGCTTTTCCACTTGTTGGGTTTCTTAAAACGAACGCCAAAGGTATTTGTTAGAAAACCAGTGTTCTTCTGTCTACTTTTGCTGAAAACTTCAGCTCATGCATGCAGACGTTATTTTGAGTGATCAATAGGTTTGCATTGCATTGCATGCAGTTGCCTGGAAGAGGATGGAGACGGCACATGAAAGTCTAAATTTGCATTATTTAAATAAAAGCATCTTCATAGGCTCTGCACAAATGGGACTAGTTTCCCAGAGATGGAGTCATGACATTTGTTTTATATGCAATAACTAAAAATACAACATTTTTTTTTAGTTATGAGGCCCTCTTTCTTATGTTTTGGAGGGATAGAGGTGAAGAGTTTAGTTTTAGGGAGGGGCTGATGAACTCACTTAACCGGTTAAGAAATATTCCACGGATCGGCTCTCGCTCCCAAATTTCCCCAAACACATTCTCCCTGTTTCCATTATAGACAGAACATTTCTGATGTAAAGTTTTAGGGAAACGCAAAAGAAATTAAAATCATTGTTTTGTGTGACCAGCCTTCAAAACAGCAGGAATTCTTCTAGATAAACCTGCACAGGGTTTTTGGAGAGCCAACCACAGATCTTCCGTCTCATCACGTAATTCTCTGTTGGGGACTAACACTTCCATCACATCTTCATGCAAAAGATAGTTAATGCCTTGGACTGTGTTTGGGGTCATTGTTTTGTCCAATCATTTTGTGTCTCTGAAGCTATTGCATGGTGGATAAGAATCAACATCATTAATCCTGAGCAAATCTTCACGTCCTGCAAAAATGCCCCCCCCCAAACTTTCAAGATACCTTCACCGTGCTTAACTGTTGTTCGCAGACACTCAAGCGCTTCGTTGGAGCAAATTGCATTCTGTTGGTTTAGTGAATATTTAAACTGTTTAGTCTTATTCCGTTTCAAAGGTATGGATTTTTGCCTACTTTGCATTTTGCAAATGTACAAAAATAAACAATCATTATTTTTACAATTTTGCATTCACAACTTTTGCAAAGCACTGTATGTAAAAAAAGACAAAGGAATGACAGCAGAGAGGCAACAAATTGATAAAAAGAGGGGTTTATTTGTTCTGGAGACTCAAAACATACACAATAGTCCATTTCAAGGTGGTCACAAGTCCATTCAATCCTTTTCTAATTGCACTTGTGTCCAGTGAATAAAAAGCAGAGTTCTGTGTCAGATGGGTGGCCAGATTTTACTAACGTCTGCATGAAGAGACTCAGGGATCCACTGAAGATAAGCTGACAGCAGATCTAGGAGAAGAAACATGAAAAAAATAAACATTATTTCTTTCAATCTATTTCAATTTCAAACGGTACAACATTGATTTTCTTAAATGTATGAGATGAATGTATTTTAAAGCATCCTGCATTTTTAGGGTCCATCCTCCCATGTTACTGTTTTTTTTTACAGCAACAAGGCTTTATTTTAAGAAAGAAACAAGTGTGAAAGAAAATGGAACGTTGTGCATTGAAAAAAAAAAGCAAGTAAAAGCTTAAATGTCAAATGCGAAAGCCACACAAATAAATATTGGGTTAAAGTTCCCCATGTTTATAGGAGTTATATAAACTGACCCCCAATCCCCTCTGATTTTCCATAGCTGAGAAAGTGATACGTCAAGTTGGTTGCTATGGAGGGGTCAGTGACATAATACAGTGTCCCATTTCTCAATTTTATTTGAATTAATTTTATCATTTATCAAAGCTGAAATAGATTAAAGAAAATTTGGTTGCTAGGGAAAACAGTTTGGTTGCTAGGGAGCTGTAAATGATGAAACAATTTTTAAAATGTATTATTATTACAGTTTCAATGTTTTTTGCAAAGTTTGGTAGCTGTGGTCCATGATGAAACAAAAAGGGGACCCAGAACTGAACCCTGAGGCACACCCAAAGCGATCTGGACCAGAATAATGGAACAGGAGCAACTGTAAGGTCCCCGACAACCAACAAAATCAGAAACAAATAGAAGAAATTACAAATTTGAACTTACATTTATCATCTTTCTCCCAGACAGCTTCTAAAGATGCTCTGTTGTCCACCTTCTCCGACACCAGCTTTGCCAGAAGAGCTTCAGTGCGCGGCTGCAGCCTGAGAACAACACCATCAGGTCATTCATCATTCAGTTTTGTTCATCTCGATGAGGGAAAGTACGTGTGAGATCTCACTTGGCCCAGGTCTTCAACATGGTCGAGGCGGAGGACAGCAAACAAGTGCTGAACTGCTGAATCCTGGGACAAACCTGAAAACGTTTGACCAGAGATGAAAATCAGAAATATGCTGAGCTGTGCGCTGACGTTGAATTAGAAACCTCTCTTCACATTTATTGACACTCTACCTGGCCGTCCAAGAAAAACTTAGCAAACAGCTTGTAGCGCTCAAGGCTTTCTGGGTAATCCATCTCAATGGAAGGAAGTTTCCAACCGACTCTATCTGTGGAACGAGAGAGATCCTTAACAATGACTTTACATCGTGTGACACACCACACAAACAGAAGCAAACATACAGAAAGTGCTCTGCTGATGACATCGGACTCTGCCAATCAGGGGACAGAACCAGGGGGCGGGGTTTTCCTCCGGAGCACTGAAGTGACAGTATTCTGGGAGGAGTTTTGGGATCCATTCGGCCTGAACGGCACAAACACCTGTGGGAAAATACACGTTATTTATGAATCTAGTGCAAAAAATAAGTCAATAACAATGTATTATTCAGTAAAAAATAAAATAGAGCACAGGATCTGTGAAAATACTGTCAAAGGTCCTCGTCAGACGTTGACAGTAGAGAAGTACTCAATCTACTTTAACTACATATTAAATCAGATTTTATAACTTGTACTTTCAATTTTACTTGCGTAAAGTACCTTTCTAAATTTTTCACAAGCTGCTAGAGATCCCAAAAAATTATTAATGAGACAAAAGGCAGAGAGCGGTGTATGGAGCTCTGTCTAACTTTCAGGGAAATGCAGAGCAGGAACGAAAGAGAGTTAATCTCTGTCCTGCAGTTCAACAGCAAAATTCACCCAGTATTCAATTATCTGTATACACAGGATTAATTATAAACAGGAAGTGATGTATTCAACCAGATAAAATGCTTTTTGCATTTGTTTTTGTTGCATTTGTGTGTTTTAAGGTTCTTAAAAGTGAAATCAATAGGTCATCACAAAAATCATAATCGACAAAGAAAACGAATGAGTGGGAATTGAACATGAAATTGTAGAGACTAAACCCAGGTACAGAGAAAAAACAAACCTCTCATGTACATCTTGGTGGTCTCCATGATCTCCTGATACACAACGAACTCCGGAAGAGTCTTGTGAAGGGCAGACGAGGGATGAATGAACACTGGATCGTCCAGCAGCGGAGTCTGATTAGCAAAATACACAACATTATTTCCAATAAAACTTCCAGAAGCAGCCAATCTATCTTTCTTATATTACCCCCCTCCTTCCTCAAATGTAATTAATTGAACTATAGGAACAGAAACTATTATTAGTTTGTATTGTAGCACCTTGTATGCGTTCCTCCACTTGGGGTCGAGCAGCTCCTCGGCCTGCACTCTCCTTGCGACGTGATCTCCCAAACCAGCCAGAACCAGCTGGCGTAAACACAGCACCTGAGCCTCGGTGGGCGGAGCCAACTTATTATCCAGGTACACGCCGGCCTCGGAGCAGACTGCGTTCACTGCGACACACAGAGAGACAGATGAGCAAACCACACGACTGGATCGAGCAATTCGGACCGTGACCACAGACCGCCTCCATAGCAACCAGACTGTTTAATCAATTTCACTTTCTTAGCTAAGGAATGTCATGAAAGATATTGGTGCTGGTTTATATCACTCATATTGACATGGGGAACCTTGGTAACCAATACATTTTGATCATTAAAACAGTTTTAAAAGTCAGCGTTTGTGTGCATCTGGCTGGAGGCTTGTGTACCTGCATTAGTGAGCTGTCCTCTTAATCTTCGTATTTCCAGCATTGCCTTGAAGCGAAGCCCATTATCCTCACAGAACTGAGGAGTGCAGCCCCCAAACTCACAAGCACCGACGGCTCCTGGAAACACACCAATAATGCAAACAAAACACAGCAATAACGCACAGCTTACGGCAAACAGAGTGTCTTTATAAACCTAAAACAATACGTTTCAGTTGAGGTTTTAAAATGCTTAAAGTATAACTTTAGCATTAAAAACATTGGAATTCCAAAATAAAAAGCTAGTTTTACCCAGTAAAACCATTAGATCCCCCAGGAGAAGAGACTGTCCTTGTCCAGCCCAGACCCTCCTCATCTGAGCTGATCTAGCTTTCTTCCCAGCCATCTTTGAGTTTTCCTCTTCACTTCCCGCAGGCCTGAGACACACACAAAAAAATTAAAGTTACACAGGGCCCTTTAAAGTAAAAAGGTGCTACTCAAAGGGGATGTTATTGAAAATATTTAACATACCCCATTACAAAAGACTCTGGAAGCAAGGTACAACAGAAAATGTAGCTTTATTTAGCTTTAAGCACTGAAGATGCTTACAGCTAACAAAACTCCATTGGGAGAGAAAGGTGAGGGAATTAAAAGAGACCAGATGTGTGTCAGGGACTTTAAGGAGCTAGCACATTCCTAGTTGTGATGTAACTTCCTGTTTGTGATGTAACTTCCTGTTCTATCTCAGATATTTTTTATTACAAGGATTTCACATAATTTTGTGTCATAAAGTGATTTCATATGCAACATTAAACATAAACTGCATTTACAGTTGACTAAACATCTAGTAGTCTTGCATCATCTCTATACTCATCCCTTTGATCTCTCAATCTCCCTTTAATGGCACAAATATTACATTCGGTGGCAGTGTGTTAGCGCGTTGTCTGAACCGTATCGCGTGTGTTGTGTGATGGTGAAGAACCTGTCGTAATTCAGGAAGATCTCTCGGACAGTCATGGCAGCCACTATAGTGATTATGTACGCCATACAGCCATGTTGACGCCCCAGTGCTAACATCTTAGCATAGCGTGGTGACACTGGGAATGCTGCCATCGCACGGCCCAGAGGGGTGATGGGACATGAAAGCCCCGCCCTTTCTAACTCACCAAAGCTATAGAACACACAAAGAGAAGGATATCATTGCCCAATTTGCATAATGTACATTTTTTTAATGTTTTATTCAATGCCAATGGACATAACTTGGAGTAACTTGGCAATACTGGCTAGATAACAGATAGCTTGTAAAAAAAATATAATAAAATAATAAAATATATGAGCTAATACAGCTCACTATGCTCTGAGCAAAAGAGAATCATGAGGAGCTGGATGGAGAGCTCAGAGACCGAATTGAGATCTGGTCATTGCTACAAAAGTATTTCTGCTGCACTTAAGAGCCCAGTGGCCCCCATAATCCTCAAATATAGAATGATCAAAATGACCAAAGCCCGTCCTAGAGCTGGCAGTCTGGCCAAACTGAGCTATCATTGGAGAAGAGCCTTGGTGAGAGAGGTCAAGCAGAACCCTACGATCACCAGCCATGTTTCCACTCCAATATGCTAATTACATCTATAAACAAAACTGGAATATCACTTAAAATTCAGAGAATCCATCCAAAGAGTCCGAGAGAACAAAGTCGACACTTCCTGATAAACTATTGCCAAATATCAAAAGAAAAATGGAAGTTGCCCCATTAGAAGACCTTTACCAAATGTATTACGTTGGTTCCTCCAATAATGTCAAAAAGTTGACAAATCTCAAGTTTATTTAAATAAATTTTTTTAATTCTTCGATACGCATTGTATAAAAAAAAGCGAATAACTGCAAAAATGTAATTTTTGGGGGTTAAATACATTTAAAAAGTATTATTTTGAGACTTTTACAACATTTAAAAAAGAAAAACAGAATAGATTAAAAGATGCAAAACGGAACTGTACCGTCCCCGTCGTGGGGGCTCTTCCAGCGCTCGAAGAGAAATCAGAAGCTTTTCAGCCGCGATCAGAGCGTCCCCTGATGGAGCAGTGGGAAACGGGAAATTCACCACCTAAAACAAACAAACGACCTGAGATTTAAAGTTAACGTTTCCTAACAATGTGATCTAAAATCTACTAGTATTTTTAAGATGATTCGTCTCGATAATGGACAAGAGACTAGCGTTGCTAATTAACTAATTTGGTCTCCACCTGAAACTAGTTTAGCGAAACTTTATTTATTCTTTTAAAGAAATTAAGAAATGATCTTTAAACTCATTTGTAAGTGAAAGTAAAGGAAACCTTCTCAATGTTGAGATCTTTCATCTGAAGGACAAGGTCGTCAACGGGTCGGCGCGTGATTTCAGCCTCAGAGAATAAACTGAAGTCGCCGAACACAGCAGACGAGTAAAGCCTGTAGATTCAAACAAATTAAAACATAGGTTCAAGTTGTTCAAGTATACCATATGGTATTGAACCACTAGAGGTCGCTTTTAAAAAAAAACAAAAAAATAAAACCTTGATGTCTATACAATCAAACCACTTGGATCTGGGAAAGTTGTTTGGTTACACAATTTGTTTTAAAATGATAATTCCATCATTTGTTTCCCTCAATGACCTGGAAACTGATTAAGAGAAACATGCAAAAACATCACATTCTGATAAATTATTGAGGAAAAAAACTGGTGTTTCAGTTATATTGTCCAACATCGAAACTTCCATTAAACAAACAACCTTTAATCTAAAAAAAAAAAAACATCTAACCTATAGCAGTGACCCGGCTCTGTTCGTCCCGCCCTTCCAGCTCTCTGATTGGCTGAAGCTTGTGAAATCCAGGTGACTTTAAACGAAGAGACGCCGGTCACTCTGTCGTAGAACCTCATCTTCACGCGGCCACAGTCCACCACGTATTTGATTCCAGGGATCGTCAGAGAGGTTTCGGCAACGTTTGTTGCGACCACACACAGGCGGGCACCAGGGGGAGGAGGTCGAAACACCTGAAAACACCACACACAGATGATATCAGATATAAACATCGCTGTAACTGTGTGTATGGGCAGATTTAGCTTGTTGTCATCTTTGGAAAACTTGAAAATCCTCCAAAGACACCCAAGGTTGTTGTTTTGAACATTGGTAAACTCTCAAAATTAGGGAACATCCATTTATAGTCATTGGATAGTGGTCTGTTTGCTATGGGCAGTTACATGTGGTTTGTAGCATTTATAAACGATATCTATGATAACAAAAACAAAAAAAGCTTAGTTTTGTCGCCTAATTTGTCGCAAAATTTACAGCAAATGCAAAAATATGTCAGCAAATGAAGTAGTGGAACTGTGAGATACATATTTAATATCTCATATGACTTCCATGAAGAACCGCATCCATGCAGTTTGGCAAAGATACATACAATTTATTGATAACGTCATCAGGTATGGCAAAGAAAGCAGTCTTGTGTGCCCACCAGAGTTCATCAATATTATTCAGTTTCGTCTTCCATGCTTTCTCTTTCATTCTGCACCAGACATACTCGATGATGTTCATGTCTGGTGACTGGGCTGGCCATTCCTGGAGCATCTTCACCTTGATTTGATGTATATATGGAAGCATGCACCATCCTGCTGCAGAATTTGGCCTTCTTTTATGGTTGGGAATATAAGAGGTTGCACCCTGCAGATCTCTCAAAACCCAGACCATAGTCACCAAGTAAATTAATTTGAAAACAAAAGCTGGAATATTTACGTCTGCTGCAGCACTAACCTTCGCCTGCTGCTCAGGTGCCAGTAGTGAGTAGAGAGGTAGAACATAGAGTGGGATAGACGGATCCGACTTCTCCTCTGCACACAAAGCCACTGTTAAACACACTCTGTGCATGAAGCCCAGACTATTATCTCAATACGTAAAATCCAAATGCCTTTATATTCATGGTACAAGTGTAAAAAGTTTACCCTGCCCAGCGTCTGGATGATCGCCCAGCTCCAGCTCTAGATCGGAACCTTCATCATCCTCTTCATCAATACCAGCCTGCCGATCTTCATCCCCCTCGTCCACAGGCAGAGCAGAGTAATTGTCCAGACTGATCTTTGGCAGGGACTAAACAAAAAGGAAATACCGCCTGAATCCTTACTAACAAAATATCAACTATTACTAAAACACAGTTTTCAGTTTAATATGTGACTGCTTAAATTTGACCAGTGTCTTCATACCACATTCTTCTTTTTCCGTGTTCTTTTTGACTTCTTCCCATCTTCCGTTTCCATCGAATCTGTAATTAGTCCGTTACATGATGTTAATTCACACTGAAATGATACGAGCAGTTTTCTGTGGGAAAAGTTATATAGAGCTTAATCGATAGAACAAACAAAGACATTTCAATGTGATTTTAATTATAAAACATTTATGAAAATATTAAATTAAAAATGTAGCATGCGGACAAATGTGCAAGTCAACTTTTGTACAAATATGTTAAGGCATTTTCAATATAGCTAATTTCTGACAAAATCCCAAATGTCCAACGTTGAATATACAAGACCTTGGCAACACCAATGTTATGTCAAAATAATATGGAATGATTAGCCCCCCCAAAAAATCCTTTAATATATCCTGAACACTTGGGGGCACTGTGCTGAAACAGCAGATGATCTCGGACAATGGTTATTATAATATCCACCAAGTTTGGTCTTTTTATACCAAAGAATTCCTAGATATATCTTTACAATCATTTTCAACACACAAAGTTCAAAAGTTATTTGCATACACAACAACTTTGGACAAGTGGTGGCGCTAGAGAATGAGAGAGTTGGTCAGGTGAGAGAGCTGTATCAGTGTGATAAATTTCATAATTTTGTGCAATAGACTGATGAAATGGCGAAAACGGAAGAAAATTAGGAAAACCAACAGAAACAATATGTACCTTGGCCTCTAATAACTCAGAAATCTCTACATCAAAGCATGATCAAAGACATTTCTACCATGAGGAAATTACTTTGAACCCCTAAGCTCTGAGGAATAAATCGTCATCAAACTTTTTTAAAACTACTTTCTCAGAAATCTTTCAATCAGGGGAAACCTACATGAAAACTACATTAGCAAAGAACTACAGCATGCGTAAAATTAAAAGTAACCCCAAGAAAATTTAACAGGTTTAACATACCTGTGTGCTCTCGGTTAGGCCTATAAGGGAACGCTTTTCTCAGTCGACGACACACCGAGTGGACTTCAGCTTGACCCGTCAGAAACACCAGGATCCCTCCTGCAACACACAAACACGAGCTTACAGAATACTGCAGCAGTGAATACAGGATCACGCAGGATGGGTTAGGCTTCAGACCTGTCGGCAGCATGCGGTGAATCTTGCAGATCTTGCGGAAAGCTTCTCCTGTGTAGTCGTCTAACGGCGTGCGTTTATTAAAGTGAACAGTCACGGCAAACTGACGGGCCTCCACCTAAATACATACACACACACACAAAACAGTTTATAGCAAAAATACATATTTTATATACGTATAATACAAAAATACATATTTCTGTGCCCAAGTTATGGCTTATTTTAGGGAATTTATTTTGTACCAATAATTCGAACAAACATTTCGCAAAACAAATTAAAAATGTACAAAAGGTAACAAGACTATTGTGAAAACAAACAAAAAAACTTCAAACCTTCAAATAAACTCACTTTTTCAAATGCCAGTGATCTAGTGTTCGCACATTCGTTTACGATTCAAAAGCCTCCAAATATATATATATATATATATATATATATATATATATATATATATATATATATATATATATATGCTGACCACTAGGGGGCACTGTGTGAAAACCCATTCAGGGACCCTCTGATCGGTGTAAATTAACATCTTCCAAATTTGGTCAACTAAAATATTCAAGAGACATAGCCTTACAACAATTTCTGCTGACGGGCCTCAGCTTTAGCATTAGTTTGCCTAATTGCTATTGCTAATCAACCTCAAACGACTCTGGAAATACAAAGTCGACAAAAAGCACAATTAATAAGTGGAAGCATAACACTGTGCAATGCAGAGTTCTGACTGCTCGCAGAGATTTGCACTGAATTATCATGTGCATGGGAACGAGAGGGAACTTTACAGTCACTAGATGTTATTAATGAGAATACATTAATAAAAGATAAAAGCACAGACTCATCGATTGACCTTGATGACCGGTGGAGGCGTGCGGAAGAGTTTCTTGTTCTCTGTGAAATCTTCTACACGCAGCGTCGCTGACATGATGATCAGCTTCATGGGGAGGCCTTTCTGTCAGTCACAGATTTGACTCAGAAGTAAGGATAAAAACAGCAATAAGCAAAAATAAAAAAGGGTCTGGAGCAGTGAATCTCGGAGTGCATCTCTGACCTTGTTTCGGAGCGGGACGATGCGGGAGAGCAGGCCGATCAGGATATCCGTGTACACACTGCGCTCGTGAGCCTCATCTATGATAACAACGCTGTACTTCTTCAGCAGGAAATCCTGAAAAAGATGAAAGTGTTGTCAACTTCTTGTCATTTCAAGATAGTAGAGCTAGGACTGTGGGTTCTATTCTTAGAGAAACCGTATCCGTCAAAATGTATTACAAATAATAATTTCACCAGCTATAAAGGAGCCAGGGAACGGGTTGACATTATTTCAATTAATTTTTCTTTTGGGAATGGTCTTAAAGTTACTTAAAAATAAACAAATTTGGAAAAAAAAACGTTTGAATTGAGTTTATCAATTAACCAATTGATTAATTAATCGATGTGCTTGAATGAAAATGGATAGAATTCATAGAATGCGCACTCGCCCTCTGAGTTTCTGTAAGAATGCGTGCAGCTCACCCCCCCCACCTTCCTCTCGCATTTACCGTTTCAATCCTCTCGCGTTTACATCAGCAGTTTTAACAAAGTGGCTTAACTTCTTGCGCCCCTGCAACACATGTGTAGGTTTCGTTGTAGGTCTCCAAAATTTAGACCTCCAAAATGAAACAGTTTTGAAGAAAAAAGGGACTTTCCCACAGTTAAGCACAGCGGTGGGAGTGTAATGGTCTCTTTGTTTGGTTCTGGGAACATCTGCATATAAGCAAAACGAAATTTCACAGTTTCTTAAGATGTTTCCGAAGAGTAAAAGATACAGAGAAACAGTATAGGGCCTAAAATGGAACCCTGGGGAACCCCGTAAGGAATAGGTGCTGGTAGCGGTCTAACCAGACATGGTTTAAATCACACCTCTGTCTATTGCTTAAAACATTTTCATGTACAAAATAAATCAATAGGGAAATAATTGGGAGCAAACTTCAAGTCGGTTCTTGACAGTAAACTGAGCTAAAAAGTCATGTTTGTGCGTGTCAGTCACCTTCTGTATTTCTTTCAGCAGGACGCCGTCTGTCATGAACTTGATCTTCGTGTTTTCCGTCACATTCCCCTCGTACCTGATCTGATAAGACACCACCCTGAGCACACAGCACACATCATCTACTTCAGTTTACGGCTTGATGCAGCACATGCATCAAGACTGTGGAGTTAAAGGAGTAAAGGCCCCTCTGAACAGGTTTTTAACATTCGATTTGTAGGTCAGGGTTGTTGTGAACCTTGGTTAACAAGTACACATTCAAACCTCCTGGTTTTGTTTGACAGATTGTGATGCATATATAAGAGGCCACCTGAAAAAACTGAACCAGCACTTTTCAAAAGCACCTAAGTTAACAGCAAAGAGTGAAATCCGACGCTGTATATCAGGGGTCACCAAGTTCAACTCTAGAGAGCTGTTACCCTGCAGGGTTTAGCTGAAACCTTAATCAAACACACCTGAAGCAGCTAAATAAAGTGTCAACACCACCCCACCAAGACTCAACAGGGAACTTTTACACCTCAGTATGGGTCTGGTGATCATTGTTAGCAATGAGAGCACAGTCAAACAGCTGCACATTTCGTAATGCCAAAATAAAGTGCAAAGTCACTGTTTACTACTGTGGATGCCTCGCTACTCACCGTACAAGACCTGGTAACATTACAATGATCTTTTGCCAAAAAAAAACACAACAACAACAACAATAATAAAGCCTTGGAGGGGCTGATCCTTATTGGGATACCTTCATAAAAATAAGGGTTTTGGTGGAAGCATTGATTATCCCCATTGTTTACTCAGGTAAATGTTGATTAAATGCTACAGTATTAATTGACACATATTTAGAATGCAATTGGTGGCAAAAAGCCTTTTTTTTTACAGATCATTTCCAGTTTAAAACTTGTACCTGTCAGGAAGATTCATCTCGGTGGCGACACGGTGAGACATGCTGATAGCCGCCACTCTCCTGGGCTCTGTCACACCGATGATGCCACCAGCACTGAGGAACATTCACAAAGATACCCAAAATGTATAGTGGATTGTGGATATATATAGTGGAATAATTTCATTTGAAGCTAATTTGGAATATGGTTGTCATTTAGTTAGAAACCACGAAAGCTAGTTCTGGTTTATGAGGTTTCAAGAATCCTTGAAACGTTTTGAAATATTTTATGTATTGCTTGCCACACAAACTGAACGATCTTTACCTGGCGTATCCGGCCTCATAGAGGAATTGCGGCACCTGTGTGGTCTTCCCACTGCCCGTCTCTCCACACAGAACTACACATTCGTTCTCCCTCACCGCCTCCATGATCATCTGCTCCTCAGCTAGGACCGGAAGCTGCAGCCGCACCGCCTGATGCGTTCACATGCAATAAAAAATAAAAACAAGACTGATGCCCATACAAGAAGAACACAATATAACAAGTCTCACTAACTTTAGAGCTTAAATAAGTAATAAATAATAAATAATGATTGACTTTCCCATTTCCATTAATAAAAATAAGGAATAATACAATCAATAAAAAAAAATCCCTAGCATATAGATCTGCTTATTTGGTTGCTAGGGAAAAAGTTTGGTTGCTATGGGGGAGTCAATGACATAATATAATGTTAGCCATGTCACGGTGAGTAAAATAAACCGACCCCCATGTCACTATCATTTATCAAACCTTGGTTGCTAGGGAAAACAATTTGGTTGCTAGGGAGCTGTCAGTGGTGTTGTAAGTTGATACAGTGAATAAAACAAATGATGTGCCATTATAAGTTAATGGTACATCTTTAACCCTTTCTAGAAAATAGGGTTCAAATACTTTTACACAGTGGTTAGTGATAACTGATAACCTCCACAAGTGTGGTCAGTTTGAAGTTTCTACGAGGTTCTGAGGTTGAGTTGCAGTTTTTCAAAGTTTGACCACAAGTCAATGTAAACTTGACCAGAATTCTCAGTGATTTGACAAGCCAACACAATGAAGCGTAGTTATGTCTTGACCAATCAGCAAACAGGATGTCAACGTTAAAATATATGGAAATGTTAGTCCCCTAGAACTCCTGCCAAATTTAAATCCCTTAAATAAAATGGATAGTTAGGTGTTTCAGTACCTGAATCTCAGGGAGCCTATCCACAGGAATAAACACAGCAGGTTTACACTCGTCCTTCTTTTGCATTTCCACATTTTCACTCTTCTTCTCTTCTTCCACGTGTTCCTTTCGTTCCTCCACCTTCTCCTCTATTAGCACCTGAAGGTCTTCTGAGTCAGTTTTCTGCACCACTTCATCAGATAAGTCTGATTCTTCACCTGAGTCTTCATCTTCTGATGAGCGTAACTTCTTGTCTTCCTCCTCATGCTCTTCTTCATCCCTCTCTCTCCTCCGCTTTCGGTTTGCTCCACTCAAACTGCTGATCTTGACCGTCGATACATCACCATCCTGATCTTCATTCGCAGATCTGCAGCAAAGGTTTAGTCAGGGTTTACTGTCTTCCTCTAGTGGGTGCAAATAACTTAATCATAAATTAGTTTTTAGTTTACCCATTAAAAATATACTACATTCATTTGTTGTTAAATTATCAATAGTGATAATAATGCTATTATGATTAATGAAAATATTATTATGTTAGCATGATTTAGCATTGTGCTAACACAAATTGGCATTACAATAATGATTTTGCAGGAATTAGCATGATTGTAGCAGGACTTATCGTGTGTTTTACTGAATGAGCATGTCATAAACATGACAATAGTATGATACTAGCATGATGCTAACAAGAATTAGCATGTAAGTAACATGACATTAATGTTAGCATGAATTAGTATGTTTATTGCAAAAATTAGCTTGATGCTTTCATTAATTAGCATGTCATTAACATGACACTAATATGCGGTTAGCATGAATTGGAATGATTGTACCAGGAATTATAATGATGTCATGATGTTAGCATGAATTAGCATGATGCTAATATAAATTGGCACTAGACTAACACTACTACAACTCATAACTAACATTACTCTTTTGCAATTCATGTTAGCATCATGCTATCGCATGCTGATGTTTTTATCACAATATTTATAAATGCCACAAACCAAATGCTATCAAGAATTAGCATGATGCTAGCATTGATAAGCATTGTATTAGCACGACAATGGCATTAATAAGCTTCTTAACGTGAATAAAGAACAAATTAGCTTGTAACAATTATGAAGCTAGCACAAACTAATATATAAAAAAGATGAGATAACATGGATTAACATGATGCTAAATGAAAAATGTAATTTGCACAATGCTTGCATAAAATCTAATTAACATTTAGCATTTCTAAGAATATCAGTAACATGGTCTTGTCTGACTCATTCGTCACCATGTTGTTTAAATCACAGTTAGTTATTAGGATGATGCTAGCATGGATAAGCACAGCATTAGCATGATGCTGGATGTAAGTTCAGATATAATAAGTCCTGCGTGGTTATTAATTACACTCTCACTCTTTGGTGTGGTAGAGCTTTTCACCGGTTCCCAGTTTGGACGTGGTATAAAGCAGCTTGAGCTGTGCCTCTGGGAGCTGCACTTCAGCCAGTTTAGAAAAGACCTCTGCTCTCTGCGGAGAATGAGGAACATTGTTTAACAAACAGCCAATATCTCAGTCAATCAAGTGGGTCTTGAGCAACTAGTTCTTTTAGAACACTTCAAGGTTTCAGACATCCGTCATTCTCTCCCCTTACTTTTGCCTTCTTCTCTTTCTGCTCCAGAACTTTCTCCAGGTTCTTCCTCTCTTTCCTCGTCAGAGCTTTTTTCTTGGGCAGAATTTTCTCAACTCTCTGCTTCTTGGTTTTGGTGCCAGGAAGAACGAGGGCGTTGCAGTCGTCGACTCCTTTGAGCTCGACTCCATCTGTTTCAAAACAGCATACGAATTAACGAACATTCATTGCACTTTATTGAGCATAAAATGACAGAAAATGTATTTTCTCCATAAAACAACCCTTGATACACAGGACCGTAAACATGTAAGCTTACGTGGATGAAACAAAAATAAATATTTACCTTTAATGCAAGCAAAAAACAAGCTGATCATTGAATTGTGTGCAGCCTAACATCAGAGATCTCACCTTGTATCTCGACCTGCACCTGGGTTTTTGGGTCTTCATCCCTGGTCTGCACAGTTGAGCTCTGCTGTCGGCCTTTCCAGTTGTGTCTCTTTCTCAATCTTCCCATTGCAACATGAGATCTTCGCTAAGTACAGCCACACATACAGATGTTTTGAATTGGGATTCCAGCCTTCTGTCACAAACAGGAGCATCTTTTGTCTGTCCATTCACTGATCACTTAAACTTACTTATTCCTAGATAGGGTCATCGAAATCTGCTGGATCAGGACAACAGCCAGCAATGCATAATAACATAGAAATCTAATCTAAAAACTTTTATTTGAATTCTTTGTAAAGGTTAAAAGTACATATATTTGTAAAAATGCAAGAAGCCATCATCTATACACCGGCACTGTATGTTTATTCTGCAATGATTTTACAAACCGGTTCCCAGCATCCTTAAATGATATTTTAAACACGTTGAGCAAATGTAACAACTAAGGATAAACAATATAGGGCAAATAGAAATATTGGCATAAAATATATACAATTAAAAGCACATTTTATGCTCTTTGGTTCACAAAGGTTATTTTGCTGTAACGTTTTACATTTTGCCAATGTTTACCTACCGAAACTTCATTACATAGTAACTCTGTACAGTTTGACAGAAATTGACGTATAAGACCAAATGTAAAATGACGTTCTAACATATTTGTGTTAAATAACTTAAAAATGTGTCTGTGTACCTCTCATTTAGAAACAAAATCGAAAAGACTCACGTGTGGATCCTGTAGTGATAATGTGCAGCTTTGAAATAAGACCGATGCGAACAACGTTCGATAAAATGTTCCGCTTGTCTTTGGTGTAAAACAAATACCTGCATCGTTAGAATCTGTTTACAAACCTTTCAAAGTTATTTTAAAAATACTCTGTTGTCACAATTGCGTTTTATACATATCCACAATCTACTTTAAATTATATATAGTGGCAGCGAAAGACAGGCAAAAATGTACGTTATTGCGGATGTTAAATTTCAATACAGAATCATAAATAAACATGTAAAAGAAAATAAGATAATTATAACATAATTCTTTTTTTAAAAAGAAAGCTGTATTTATTTTTCTTTGATATATAAGAAATAAAACACACCAAAAAAATGTAGTAAAATTGTTTATTTGACTGTTTACAAAAAAATTAAGTGACTACAAAACATTACAAAAATAGTTTCTCTCTCGTTTCCCCTTACTGGGGTAATTTACAGTAAAATAAAACCCTTTTCATGCTGCATTACCATCATAGCAGTTTCCTGTTTCAAATGTTAAAAACTTAATGTTTAAAACACATGACCGACAGTTGATAACAGAGAAGGAAGTGTGCAGAAAAGCTGATTATGATTGTGACACAACGAGTCAAAAGTGTAACATTTCTTTCCTATAAATAATGAGTCAACACACCCAGGTGTCAGCAAAGGCTCTGACTGCATTAAATTATACAGGACCCCCTTGAGCTGTTGTGAGAACAGCTTGACCAGAAGAAAGAGTCAATAAAACTGATACACATGGGGGTGCAAATTCATTATATTATCGTGGTATGTTCAAACATTTAAAAAATACTTGGATTTTTCAAAATCTAAAAATGGCCCACTACTCTCACAGTGGGATCTTTTGTTCCTGAAACTTAAGTATAAACTGCAAAATACACAAACATTAAAATATCAGAGAAATGCATTTTTGAAAAATATTATGACATTAATAGTTAGGAATAATAGGAAGCACATCACAAAATAACATAAGTAGAAATAAATAAAAATGTCTTTATATAATCAATATTAGAGGAATGTTCCCAAGCTACATGCTTCTGTCTTTCAGCATAACATACTCGTCACCACATTGTGGCGCATTCTCGTCCTCAGCCGCTAAACTCTCTGCCGCAGTTCGCTGCGCCTCCCGCGCCAGCCGTTCAAATCGGCGAAGGAAGAGGATAACAGCGGCGAGGAGGAGGAGCTGGAGGCCGGTGAAGATAAAGAGACTGATCTGTGATGCCAGAGCGAGATCACAGAGCCAATAGCGACACGAGTCTAGCAGCTCTTGCTCGGCTAGGAACATGATAAGGCGCCCCCTCAGGTGAGCGGGAGAACTACAGCTCACATTCCTGAAACACAACACTCACATTTTAACCTACACAATCCAAACATGAGTCTCGCCACTGATTCCCATTTCATTTCAAACTTATTCCATGATGTATAACAATCATTTTGAGAGCGCAGGGGGCGTTATAGTAGATTTATGGAAAGCCATTGAGGTCACAACACATGGAAGTCTATTTTTGGAGCATCTTTTAAAAACTAATTCAGAATAGGATTTGTTTCATTTTATTTAAAGTAGAATGTGAAAACGTATCACATGGGGTTCCATTTCCTGTTTGTCACCACACTGTGCTTCTAAGAAAATAATGTATGTGGTCAACAGCCAAAACAGGCTCCAGCAGACCCCGTTGACCCTAAAAAATAGTAGAATTAGACATGTATCGTAGACTCACCGTGCAAACTCTTGGCCCCGGTTTTTGATAAGCCAAGCTCGGAAGCTCAGGATGGCACAATCGCATGCCCATGGGTTTCCATGCATGCTGGCACGCCGCAGAGCAGGCAGGGTCTCAAGGAGACCAGGGGGCACAGACGTCAAATGGTTATCATTCAGCAAGAGTTCAGAGGTCACCGCCGGGAAGGATGAGGGAAGCGAAGCTGTGGTTAGGCCGCGGTGACTGCAGTTCACAACACCAGACACACACGAGCAAATCTTAGGACAGGAACTCTCTGTCAGTGACATCACACTGAACAAGAGGCTGAACACCACGGCAGGGATCCTCATGGCAGGAAACTCACTGGAGAGACACACAGAGCTTAGGCAAATGAAAACCAGAGTGTGTGCATTTCACGAGCCCAAGTCCATGCCTATGTTCGGGAGCATGGGAGCTAGCAGCACTCAAGCATTTCCTTAAGAAACGGTTATTTTGTCTAGGTTTAGCTAATAGTGTTGTTTTTACTGAAGATAAACGCATAGAATGTCTCACTCTGGATGTGTTTAGGCTTTCCAGAACAGTTTCATTTTGCACAAAACACATTACTTCATCATAACATCATTACATCCGCCAGAGGAGAGCGTATAGGCAGTTCATCTACAGGCATGTTGTTCTCACAGGTTGTAGGAAGAATAACATTGAAGGAAGTAATACATGACAAATGCACTGAATTTAACACAATTTGTTTTTGAGTGCAAAAATGAATATTAAGAGACTCACCAGCGTTTCTGTTTGATTGTCGGTATCAGTCACAGAAGAGGAGCATCAGACGCAGCTGACACTTGCTGATAAATCCCCCCTCTCTCTCTCTCTCTCTCTCTCTCTCTCACTCACTCAGTTTCTCCACCCCACACACTCACTGTCGCTCCCTCTCTCTAAACATCTAAGTATATATATATATAATATATATATATATATATATGAATTATTTGTTTCCAAATGCTATAAATAAATAAATAAATAAAAAGGTAAAATGAATTAAAAAAATTAACACACAATGTAAATAGGCAAATAAGTAAAAAAAAGGTAAATAAAATAAAATAAAACCGCACATAAATAAGTAAATAAATGTATAAATGAATAAATAAATAGGTAAATAAACAAATAAATTTGTATAAAAGTGGGTAATAATATAAAAGTAAATAAATGGGCAAATGAATAAATAAGTAACTAAATAGGTAAATAAACAAAAAAATAAATGAATAAAGAGATAGATAAAAAATATGTGGATAAATAAGTAAATAAGCAGTTAAATAAATAAATAAGTAAATAAATGGGTAAATAGATAAATGTTACATTGAAGGCAAAGGGGATTTCTTTCCCAAAAGAATGCTTGCATTAAAATAATTTACCAGTAATACTTTTATACTATAGAAAATAAGATAATTACTGTCCAATAACAAAAAAATGTAATCAGCATTTTTATGTAAAACATAAATCAAAGTAATTTGTTCATTTATTTAGACATTTATAATGTACACAAAGAAGACACCACCACAACAACCGCTTATAAATTACTATTCACATTTATTAGCAAGCTTTACTTCAAGATTTACATAAACAACTGACATAATCATATAAATTATTAAATTATTAACAGCCAAAAACACTGATAATGTTATAGTTTATCCTGCATATCATATTACCCTGCTTATTACTGTGATAAAACCAGTAAAGTTGTCCATCTGAACCAAGTATGTTTAAATATTTACAACTGGAGCTCTAGAGTCACATTCACTACGCAATACAAATATTCCTTTGAGTTTACTGCATGCATCTGTGCCACACGATCCTAAGGTGTCCAAGAACAATATGCTAATTGTTAGTTGGACACATTCCGTGGGACTGATGCACACAAATAAATCAAATAAATTTTATCGACGTTTAGTTCAAGCACCGTAAACTCCAACTGCATTAAAAAGAGCGTCTGACAATCACAGAGTCTCTTCAACTCGCTCGGCAAATAAAACATCATAAATTAAAAGCCATTAGAAGTTTATTTAAATTAATTAATCACTAAGTTATGCGCGTTCCTTGTATATGACGGAGCACAGCTGGAGACCTGATATTACATCTTTGCAGAATGCTTTGGGTTCACATCCGAGGGCTGCAGACTGGGGTGTTTATATGTGAGAGTGCGTCACTGGTCCTTGTCGTGCATCTGTTGCTGCATCCTCTGCAGCATCTCCTGCATTCGTTTCAGCTGCACAAGCCGAACACGGAAATACAAGTGTCATATACCAGAAATATGAATGGTTTTATTCAAATAACACCTTTTTTGCAACTTTCCAACTAATGACTTGAGCTTTTTAAATCTATTCAAACACTGGGTCTGGTGATTAGCTTAGCAGCATTAGCTTAGCTTAGCATAGATCGCTGAATCTGATTAAACATATTCAAAATGTTAGATTCAAAATTTTTCCTGATTTAAACTCGATTTCCATGGTTAAAATGAACATGCTAAAAGCTAATAGGCTAACTTGCATCAGGGTTAGAGATAAGGATTGGCATCTTGTCAAAATCGAGCAAAATACAATCTTAGGTGCTTGTTTAAGTGTATAACCTACATTTCTTTGGTTTCAGTGTTTTATAACACTTATATAATGTTTAAAGTAGTTGTAAAAATAAAAAAATTAAAGTAATAATACTTTGTTACTGTATTTCCTGAACGACTTTGGATGTACTATGTATTTATATTTCTTTCTGCATTAACTTATCTTTGTTTTCTTCATAAAATGTATAGTTTTACTCAGATACGTACTACAAAAACACTGTCTGCAGCTGTAGTTATTAACGTACCTCCTCATCCTTCATCTTGATGAGTTTCTCAGTCTCTACATCTGGTGTCGGCAGAGGCAGGATGGGTAATGGACTGTCCGAGCGCTTCTCCTGTGCAAGTTTACTACAAAACACATTTGAAACATAGAGATGTTATATTTTCTGAAATTTAAAACCGAAATGGTTCAAATGTTGTGAAAATTTGCACCCATTTTTATACCATGGCAACCTCAGCATGCATTTAAAGCAGGAAGTGCCAAAATGGTGTTGAGACTCACAAACGACAACAGATTATGAAGTAAATCACAAGAGTATGTGTGAGTGAGGCCAACCTGGTCATCTCCTGGATGCAGTGCGCTCTGTAGTTTTCGTAATGCACGTCACACGTCACATCTTTCAGGTCGTGCATGTGCGAGCGGATCAGCATGTTCCTCAGCTTCACAAAGTCACAGTGAGACTGGTTCTCCACTGAGAGAAAAGAGAAGAAGATTCATGCATCTTCAGTTTTTAAGGCTTTTTAATCTCTTTACCATTTGCAAAGGGGTGTCCCAATTCTTTTTTAGCGAAAGGAAGGGTTTAAGACTAAAAGGTTTGTCCTTGCTCAAAACAAGATGTCCGTCAGTGCCCACAAATGTAAATATATTTGACATTTTAGAAAAATAATTGTGTTATGTTAGATTTCATGTCCCATGTCAATATATAGGTCAGAAAAGGTAATTTAAATTGATAAAAAAACGTTGGTTTACATGAAATACATGAATAATTGTTATTCTAATACCATTAATGCTACACAGTAAATTCACATCGGGCCCATAGTTTACATTTTACAGGAATATATCGTCAGCCCTTACTCGTTTTCAGGGGCTAAGGGGAAGGGGTAACACATTCACACACATACACTGTGCGAGAATATTCAGTACTGTTTAAATGACTCACACATTTGAATCGTGTTTATGTTTGTGTCCGTTTCCACAGATTCGTACATATGTTATGTGTGTTATTATTCCAGTCATGTTTGTGTTTATATGTTTTCCTCTGGATGCTGACCTTCAACAATCCCCCAGGGGTAAAGCCGCCCTCTCACCCTCTGACCGCGGGCTTCCACCACGGTATTACTGCCGATGACCGCAAACGGAGTGCATTCCTGCAGGACCAACAGACAAATATGATGCACAAATGAACTGTGAGGTTTTAATGAAGAATCACTGCTTCTCTGTCCACAAACTTCCCAAATTTCTGTGGAATCCTCTTCTTTACAATACAATAAACAATTGTATGTTCTGATTCAAACAATGCAAAAAAAGACATTTTTAAAGGAACCTGCTTTCATTTTTTTTGGTCTTGAGAACAAAAACAAGAAAAAAGAAGAACACAAAGCGTGTCCATGTTGGTGTCATTTAGGAGAAATTAAGATTTCACAGTTTTGTTCAAAATTAGGTTTTCACTGGCTCTGTTAGTTTTAGCACATGGCTGCTTGTTTATACTGGCCATGTGCTTTCCTGTATTTTATTTTGCAGCATTCCATCAGTCCAAAGCACCTGCTGCTATGTTTCTGCACTCCAACGTCTATATTTTCGTTCGTTCTTGTTCCCAAGCCACAGGTACAGCTTTTTGGCTAGAATTCTTCCATGAAGACCACTGCATCTACAATCCTCAACGTTGCCCATTTCTTTGTGATTCTTGAGCTCTTGCCATCTGCTTTGAGACCTTGTTAACAACTACTTTAGATTTTTTTTAATGTACAAAACCTGACCAACACTTGAAGAATGCGTACAAAATGCGAGATGTTTTTGTGACCTTCAGCTCTTTGTCCATCTGTTTGAACTCCTCTTCTTCTTCTGAGTCACACTCGGGAAACTGATAGACTTTAATCCCGAAATGCTCGATTTCATCTCGTACCTGATGAAAAAACAGAAAAAACTCTTTCTTTCGTTTGCCCTTTACACATGGAAATATCCTGCAGCTGTTTATATGCCAAGAGAAGCATGTTTACTAAATGTTAAAGAAAAAAGCGTCCAACCCTGCAATTCCAACCAAAAGATTTTAAACTACAAGCCATTTTAGTTTTGGATTTATTGGGCAAGAACACAGGAAAGTTGTGAGCTGTAAGAGGTATTAGCTCTTTCTGCATGTTTTAGCTCTGTGATTGGTTGTTTTCTTTAAACGTATGCCGTAGACTACCCGATGTATCATAGATCATTGTGGGGGCGGTTGGGGCTAATCGCCATCGCTAGGTCACCCAACCAGACCAAAACCAAGACTCTTTTAAAGACTGGAACTTTCCCTTGTTGCGGTTCCAACTGTGCATTACGTGCCTTGTGCTTTAGTTTGCGTTTGCTCAATAACGAGCCTTTGTTAGAGTAGCGTCGGCTTTCTGAGATCCGGCGTTCAAGCTTTCGAGAGTCAAACCGGTGAGCGGGAGATTAATGAATCCGCACAAAGGAGCAATAAAGCTTGACAGACGTCTTCTGCTTCTCACAACTTTACCCTTAACACAAGTAATTCCCTCACCCGGTCCTTGAGCTTCTTGACCTCCGTCGGGGTCAGACAGTCAGCTTTGGAGATCAGAGGAATGATGTTGACCTTCTCGTGGAGAGCCTTCATGAACTCCACATCCACCGGACGCAAACTGCGCACCAGGAGAGAAATAAATGTGCACAGTAGAAGCCAAAAGCATAAAATTGGCATTTAATCTTTGGTCTCAAAGGGTTCATTTGTCAAGACATTTAAACCAAACGACTGCTATTTCGAAACGGTTTAATGCAAATGAACCTTTTGACCAAAAGAGACAGAACTCTGTGATGTACCCGTGTCCGAAGGGAGGGATGAAGTAGAGGCAGCAGTGCACTCTGTTGTCCAGAATGTTCTTCCGGTTGAGGCCGCTCTCGTCTCTGAAGTACTGCTCAAACTGCTGCTCGATGTAGTCTGTGATCGCCTTCCAGCTGCACAAACAAAAGCACCTTGCTCACACGAAACTGCGGTCACTGTTTGTTTCAGAGCTGCTTCTCTGAATGGCGGCCGGTGATGTGTCGGGCAAAAGATGCAGCTCCAAGATTTTCTTTTGGTTGCAGCTCAAGGCAGAACTTCGTTTTGGAGAATTTCTGCATATAGAGAAAAGCTCTGTCCTCTCAGAAACTTTAGCAAGGGCCCAGAGACCCCAGTGTAGTGAAGGAGCAGAGGTGGGGCACTTTATTTAAATCATCAACAGATGATAACCAGAGGGAACCAGTTAGAGAGCCGGGCGGCTCCCGGCTCCTCCTGAACTTTGTTTAAAAAAATGCCAATTATTGGAACCCAGGTTTGCATTCAGTGACAAGACAAATACAGCTGATGTGGGTCTTGTTTTATCTGATCGAAAGGCAGGAGAACTCCTCTTGAGGAATTGGGGAAAACATCCGTTCCTTCTGAAGGAATCTTCTCAAAAGACATGGCAGACACTCACCGAGAGAAGAAATCTGATCAGTCTCAGTTTTTAATGCCAATCTTCCTTGAGGACATGTTGTCGGAGCATTGAATTTGGTTCTGTGGATTTATTTGCAACTTGTGCAATGTTTGATTCAAATATGTACACAATTTATAACACTGTAACACAAAAAAAAGAGTCATTTTTGCGAAGATGTAGTAAAATAAAGTTATAAAGTATAAAGTTTAGCACTAAGTAAAGAGCCTTTCAGCAATCTATGAAAAGAGCTGTCACTAGGTGGCAGAGACAGGCCAAACATATAGAAAACACTCAAAAACAAAAGAAAGAATGATGCACATTCTTGCAGCATAAATAACATTGAAACCACGTTCACAACACAGTCTTTCAAGGAGATGTTAAAAGAGACAAAGCAGAAAGGGAACTATTTATTGTTCCGTCACAGCCGAGGAATCTGAAGCAACTGTGTGATGCTATCATGTCAATATGAACTCTCAGAGGAAGCAGAATCGAGAAGGAAAAATGAGGTCCAACCAGGTACTAGCAAGTTGTACCTAATAAAATGGCCAGTGTTGGTTCTTCAGAAACAGGCGAAATCTCACCATTCATTGTTATTGACTGCGTCCCCGAAGCCTGGCGTGTCTACGATGGTCAGCTTGAGTTTCACTCCTTTCTCCTCGATGTCCACTGTGTGTTTGGTGATTTCCACGGTCTGGTTAATACGCTCTGTTACATCACACCAACAGAGAAAGTTTAGACAAAAAATGTCCAATTTTCATTCTTTTTTTTTTTACCTACAAGAGTTTCTAATGTGAAACATTAGAGGGCGCTACTCTTTCACTTTCAAACCTTCTGCATTGAGAAGTTTCCTGTCTTTGTAGAGATCAGTGAGGAAGAGACTGTTCACTAGAGTAGATTTGCCGAGACCAGATTCCCCTGAAACACAAATTATAGACATTGTATATCGTTTTGTAATAGAAAAATATTTCGAATCCTATCATCTGTAAGTTACACGACAACAGGAAGTTACAAGTTGCTTTAAAAAGCAGCAGAACTAGGTTCTTCTCTTTTGCTCTCCAGATCCTGAGGGACCTTCTTTGTTCTCAATGCAACGTGTGTTAGGCTGATACCATCTCTAATGTGTACGCTAAATAAAGCTATGTTCAATCTTCCTAAACCTTGCTTTCAGAGTCTTCTTACTTGGTTTTTGAACGAATATTCAACACTTCTGGAGAGACAGAAAGTAAACGATCAAAGCCATTCCCTCCACGACTAGCAAAGATCGGTTGAAATATGGGTGTTAAACATCACGAGTTAATTCAAAGGTGTTAAATTACTAAAATAAGAAAAGGAACTCTCAACCCTGTGTTACAAAGTGGTTAAATCGGGTAAAAAACAGGTGGTTTAAAAACGCAACACATGTTTTCTGTGTAGTAGTAATCACACATTCAGTTAGAATAAAAGAGCTGATCTCAGATCTACCTGCCACCATCAGAGTGAAGTCGAAGCCCTTCTTCACTGACTTCCTGTGAACCTGATTGGGAAGTGTGGCAAAGCCGACATACTGCTTATCCTGGAAGAAACAATAAATTCATAGATTTTAAAAGAAGTGTTGGTTTAAAATTTGTATTGGAAATAATCTGATTGGAGATTGTTTGAGGACAAAAAGCAAACAAAATAAAATTTTTAGAAAGTAATTGTGAAAAAATGCAATCATGAGTCAGAAAATAATAGCATATTTAATACAATGGAATTTAATACAATGGAATTTAATTAAACTACACATTTAATAGGAAAAGATGGCATACGGCTACATAATTTAATGTTTAAGACACAATATAGTTGATATTCCCTTGCTTTACTAAATCACCAAATTTTACTTTGAATTTATTGTAAAATAAACGTTTTAAATGAGGGTGCTATAAATATATAAACAGAGAAAGTTGTAAAGAATATTGGCTTGTTCGGGTGTTTGTTAAGGAAACAATGAAAAAAGATGACAAATAAACGAAATGCAGCTCACTGCGCGGAAATCGTATATTGATGACGGAACTGAACTCAATATCCCAGCATGCTAAGAGACGCGCATGCGCACTGTGTTTGTAAACGGCGTTCCGATAGTTAAAAAAAATAAAAATAAATATATAGAGAAGACAAACGAAGAGATAACCTAAAGTTGCATTCGAAAGAATCGAGGCTAAGCGTTCTAAATATATAAGCTAATGCTTGCTAACCAAACAATAATTTATATCTCTTTCTGAACCGTCTTTGGCACGGAAATCATGTTTACTTGCACACAATTTCTTAGAATTTACTTGCTTTTGATGTTTATAACCGTTACTAATTACCAGACATTACTATGCGTTACGTTTGACACTACTTTGTAAATTGTAAAATTACTTTAATTTAAAAATGTGTTGGACCCACATTTCGATCATTTGGAACGGATGTATATTCAAAGTTTTGAGTGTAAAACCTAGAAAGGCGAAAAGTTACTTTACTAGAAAAGGCAATACAATTTTAGATTCAATGCTAAGTAACAAAGTCTATGAATAAAAACAAGTTTATGCAATAAAATCTTGGTTTGTAATACATTGAATACAACATTTCCCAACACAACCCATAGTAATGAAGAAACAGGAGAGGTATAAATAAAATAACGTGCAAAACGTGTGGTATGTAAACACATTAATAGCTACACAAAAGTGAATAAATTCAATGACGTGTTCTGCCTGACAGAAACAAGCATCCATTGAAGAGTAAATGTTTATTCAGTGATCTATATCTTTAAGGCCAAGCCTCTAAGCCTCGATAGACTGGCACACAAATAACCCAGTCTCCTGCAGATCCACCAACTGTGCCGGAAACCACTCATACAGTAACCTCTGAAACACTGCTATTACTGACCGTTAGAAAGCTCAAGCTCTCAGCAGAAGCAGCTCTGTCTCCTGGCAAACCCAGGCCATATTTACATAGACTGAAAGAGCCACTGAACACTCTCAAACTTGGCCAAACTCGACCCATTCCAGTGCCAGAGCATCTCAGAAGCCTTCACAGTATTTCCGCTGTTCATCATGCGAGAAAGAGAAACCCTGCTGCATCAAAATCGTGCAAGGGGAAGAGAAAAGATGCATCTCCACGGAGCATTCCATTGTCCACATTTCCTTTAAAGATGTTCCAGATTTTTTCTGTTGGAGTAAATCTGTAATATTTAGAAGAATTTTGGAAACCTGCAGCTTTTTGGCTTTCATAACGAAATATATCAGGAAATAAACATTTACAGTTGTACTTGTATGGCAAACAAAATCTTGGCCATTTTTCTAAAAATATGAACGATGACGCAAAATATGTGTGAACACTTTTTAAATCATAATGGCAACAGAAACTATTTCTGGAATGTCATTTGGATCATTATTTTACCTACTTGCCACAAGCCAATTTAAGGTGAAGGAAAGCTGATTTTAAACATTCGCAGACTTATTTACTTGCATGTGTGCACCCGTTAAAAAGTGATTACATAAAAGAAGCCAATCAAAATCAAGAAAACAGAGCTACCACCACCATCACGACTTCGTGCTCCTCAAACATCTGTCTATAACAAGATTCAAAGAGACTGGACCTTCTGTCGGGTGGTTCTGGTTCGCGGACACAGAAGCTTCTCCACCAGCTTCTCCTGCAGCATCATGGTGTCCATCGTGGCCTCCAGACTTCAGGAGACCCTGTCTGTAAGAGGGAGCTTTGGTTCCTAGACTTAAACCACGGTTTGATCACCCCGCACCCCCTTTAATGATCTCACTTCTCTCTTTTGATAGTTTGGATCATCCCAGTGCACCGTGTTCAGACAGGCAGACAGAGGAATCCCCACATGACTGAGAGAAAGAGCAGGAGCACAAAAGAAGGTGGAGAGAGAGAGAGAGAGAGAGAGAGAGACCTATAGTAGTTAAGGAGCCGAAAAAAAGCATGGAAGCAATTTAAGACAGGAAAGGGGGGAGCAGAAAGTGGGAATAAAAAACACTCATTCATTCCTTTCCCCCTCTTTTTCCACAGATGAGGTGCAGAGCGAAACAGAGAGAGAGAGAGAGACAGAGAGAGAGAGAGAGAGAGAGATGCAGAGAGAGAGAGGTGGTGCTGCCTGTGCAAAAAGTGTGTTTAAAAAAAACTTGGTGAATGAGTGTGAATACTGTTTGTGCACAGTAAGACACACTGGAGGAGTGTGTGGGTGCAAGCCACATTTAGAAGATGGCAGCCACACCCTTCCCGAAAAAGCAGACTTGCAGCAGTGGAGCAAGTCAGACCATTACACAAATGCACAAATAGTATGTGTAATCTTTTATTAGGAGATGTGTTTGAGCAGCATGGAATACTGTAAAAACATCTTGAGTCAAAGTTAAACTAACTAATACATAATCAAGCGATGAGCCATGCTAGCATTGTGCTAATCACATGGTGAAAAAAAAGTAAGTAAAATGTCTCTTTGAAAATTGCTTAGAAATGGAAGCTCATTTACTGTTGAAATTTTGAGATAAAAGTTGCGATTTTGATTTAAGAAGGCAAAAATGTGTGATGAACTGCATCATTCCGAGTAAATGATAATTCATATGTCAACTACATACAGTGAAGGCCCATTTCAAACGGCCAGATTCAAGTCAAAATTTAGACTTTGTTTCTCTACATTTTAACTTTTCTACCTAAAATTCCCCAAATTCTGACTTCTTGTATCTCGAAATTTTGACTTGTATCTTGAAATTTTGACTTTTTGCATCATAAAATTCTGACTTCTTGTATCTTGGAGTCTTGACTTGTATCTTGACTTTTTGTTCCTCACAATTTGGATTTTGTGTATCTCAAAATTTTTACTTTTTGTATCTCAAAACTTTATAGGCCATTATTTTTTTTATAACCTGAGTTCGCGTTCCATATTTAGAGGCAATAATGGGCAACGCAGTAACACAAAGCACTAGAAAAATGGTCAGGAACCCTGAAAATTCTCCAGTAAAATAAACTAAAAGAGAATTTTGAAACTTTGAAATTTTGAAAGAGAATCTTGATTTTAGTTGCTCAGAGATAGCAAGAGTAAAGACAGTTCTTTGACAACAAATGGCTTAAACCAACCATTTTCTGAAAAAATGGCCACAACTTATGAGCACAACTGCTTTCAATCATATAAAGGGTTATTAAAAAAATATAATTTTATTAATAAAAAGTAATAGAAAACGCTCATTTCCGCAAGTCTTCAATGTTGCCAGAACCCGCTGCACGGTTGACATCCCAGTGATGAATTCTCACATGAAAAATAGTGAAGAAAAAAACAGCTTTGTATCTCGTTTATATTTTCGTAATTTAGTCAAGTAAGCATCAGTAGAAAAGCTGGGTTTTTAATAAGGACGTGATGGCTCTGTTCTGCATGTAAATGTGCTGCTGGGGGTCTTTCTTTGAATAGAGCAGAGCAGATGTCCTTCAGAGACACAATAGCCCCAGGGTCCCCCTCCTTAAAGAGAACTACACCCTCTCACTGTCCAGCTGCCACCCCTGACGCATCCTGGAGGTGCATCCTCAGGTCTCTACGGCAGCTGCATTGGGTCAAACGCAAACTAAGTTCCATGTACATGGTGTATGATCAAAACAGTTGCCTGAGAAATTCACTGCTCTGATTGGCCAAGAGTTCTGAATATTCAGTATGTGTCAGTTCAGAAACAGTGGCCATCTAATACCTTTGCAGTCTGACCATGCATGAACTGGAAGAAAATAACATTCGCAGAGTTGTGTTGACCTCGTTTTCCCCTGAGTTCAGACAATACTGCGTTCTTTGTTGATAAACAAGTGAGTGTTGCAGTATGTAGGTGGGCATTATATTAAACTTTTAAATGTATTTTTCTGAAAGCATTCATATTTGTCTTAAACTTTGGCACAGTACTGTATTTCTGGAGACGGCTCAAATAAATGTTTTTAAACAAATTAAACCATTTTGAGTTCTGAAATGTTTGTTTTCTGCCTTTAATAAATAAGAAAATGAACATTTATAGGCAAAATGCATTAAAATTTGCCCATTTTTCTATTTGATACTAAATGATGTTAATGAAGTGTGTATTTTAAGGTTTTTAGATTTGTAGTATTTTATGACGAGAATGTTATTGTAAATATTCGAATGATAAAAGAAAAAAAGCACATTTTAACAAAAACAAAACAAAGTAATTCAGCAATAAACCAAAAAAATATTTGACATTTGCAAAGTTTTTGCACCTTTGAATTGGCAAAACCCATTTTGATCTGCGTTTGAGTCTAGTTTTGCAGTTGAGACCTATTTTATGGATTATTTGACCCTGTTTGTATGTGGGGGCGGAGTTAAAGGAAAGGACTACATCATCAGCCTGAATCCTTCACGATTTTTTAATTGCTTTATCAGCAGCTTTTGGTTTCCATCTGAATATTCCATATTCCAATGAATAATAATAAAGACGACATTTAGAACCGTAAACAAACATTTACAGGTAAAATTGGTTTAATTTGAGCACTTTTTAAGATGTATATTTATGAGAGTTGCCTTATTTGTTTTATTTCGACAGGACAGTTGAGAGAGATTTTTATTTTGGCCATGTTTGCCTTTATTTGGAACAGATTTGTGTCGTGAGAGGGGTTTGGTTGGTAAATGAGGAGCGGTTCAGGATTCGAACCTGCGTTTACTTGCACTACTGCATGTAGATGTATTTTACCACTTTTCTATTTGATTCGTTTCATCAAATCTTTGATTGCATGACTTGTTCAATCACTTTTCTCCCAAACTGGGCAGTTTAAATATTTAGACTAAATTTCATGATGTGAATTATAAATGAGCTACCGTTGCGATAAACTTCCATGGAGTCACATCGTGTCATTTTAAAGAGAAACAAAAAGATTTGCATATTTAAATAAAAACTGAATTTGCAACAGATTTCGATCAGTGTTTCACTCAATGCCTTTTTTTTTTTTTTTTCAAAACTCAATGATGCTAAACTTTTGCATAAATTTTATGTTTGCAATTTTTTTAAATATTTGACACGTGATGTCTGGTTCGTCTGTCTCTTTGTCGCATATCTCAGAGCTTCCTCTGTGCTCTCTCACACCCAGATTGATGCTTCTTACTGTGGCATTCAAGCAACTGCACAAACACACTTGACTTCACGATCAAAAGGAATTTCAGCGTCGCCATCTGTCACGCTCTGTGCAGCTGCGCAGATACTGACAGCAAGGACATAGACACACATGCAGTAGACGTCTCATTTCTAAACACACATCGTAATCCAATGCACTACTCTTTCCGATGATAAATAAGGCTGAAATGGCAGCCGACCGTCCACACCATTAAGCCTCAAAAGAACTCAGAGACTCCTGCATGTGTGTATTTTTGAGTACACTGTGTAGGTGGTGGTGGGAAGTTGTCAGGGGTTAAGTGCTGGAAGCTTTCTGATGGAAAAGCAACAGTATTCTTGGAAATTATTGACATTGTATGTTTGCAACAAAACCACATTTATAATCTAAAACAGACTTCAACGATTAGGAATGTAATAATAATTGCATTTAAATCCCAAGATCACTTCTAAATCCAAATGAATAAGGCAATCGGGCGACATTTGATCGATCAATAAGTAAATAAAATTACCAAAACTATTGGCTCATCTGCATTTGGATGCATTTGAAATCCAAAGGGTTTGGTACGAATTCAGCCTTGCAGCTGTAACAGCTCCAGCTCTTCAGCGAAGGCTCTCCACAAGGTTTAGGAATGTGTTTATGGGAACCTTTGACCATTCTTCCAGAAGCGCATTCGTGTGGTCAGACACTGAATATGTGCGAGAATGTCTGGCTCACACTTCTCCCCAAAGGAAGGTGTTTGGTCAGGTTGAGGTCAGGACTTTCAAGTTCTTCGACACAAATACCAATTGTTTACTTTGCTGTTAATACCAAACTATTCCCAAAATTAGGTCCAAGGAATAATCCAGAATCTCAGAACCAATAATCGGAAACTGAACCAAGGTGCGCTGAAGCTCGGAGGGCCTTTCAATATAACCAAGAGGCTACATCCAGCTTCCGAAAAACAACTGCACATCATAATCCCTCTCCGACCAAACTGCACAGAACAGAAACGCAACCATTCTCAAGCCCAGATCATATGGAGGAGCCCTCCACAGAATGCCTGGTGTGCTTTATTTAACTGCATTTGATGCTTCACATTTGCACTTGGTGATGTAGATCTTGGATGCAGCTTATCAGACTGGGAAACCCAGGTCTCTTTGTAGTTCTTGTGGTAAACTCAAGGCCACCAGAAGCTTGAAGATCTACTCTCATGATGTCTCGGTGGGTGTGGTGTACCCCAGGGGCCAATTTTAGCAACTTCCTATATTTCAGAGAACACCATGAGGCACGTTCTGATACGCTACATATAACGATATTATGGTCACGATATGATATATTAGACCTGTTTGTTTGCATCTACGCTCACGAATCGGGGCGATAAACTATGAGGTGCCATAATGGACAAAAGCCAACACAGAGCTCGATCTGCTTGCACATTTTTTTTTCTCTTTGTGTTTGCGGAAAGTGGACCAGAGGCTCCGGAACAACACACATTTCACTGCAACAAGAACTATTTTTCCTGCCCGCTAGGTCTTCGTGAATATCAAGTTCACCCCTGCCCATGTCTAAACCTTCCCCAGCGATATAAATCACATTTGTTTTAACCAAATATTAGATTTTTTTTAAGTTGTGAGACTACAAAGGTAAGGAAGCTAGGGTCCAGTTCGATGTGAATTAGAGCATTTAATATCATGTGTCCACAAGGGGGCAGCACGAATGATTGGACTCTCTTTTACTCAGATAGAGCTTGTTTATAATGTTTGTCCTGTTTCTCATTTAAAACAAAAAGACAACTTAAAGAAGTTTCAGAAGTGACTAGAATCACAATCACTCCAAGAAGCAATATATTGCTACACGACAGCTCAAATTAGTTTCTTTTTAAATCCTTATTAAAGTTAGAATTGTGGGTTGGTTTTGAATTTCGGGTTCAAAATCAACTTTTCATTGTGGTGTGTTTAACTCTACGATTGTTCGTCCATGATGTACAATTATTCATGAGAGTTCTCATATGCAATGGGAAGATGCTGTCTACAGTTCTTGGGCCTCAGGTTGTAACATTTGCAAGGATTTCTCACTAAAACGTGCGTACAAAGCTTGAAATGTACTTATGCACAAAAAACCCGGAAGTGCCAATCCGCATGAATGCAGGTTTTCATTAAACATCTCAATCAACAAGAAAATGAGAGCATACACATAAGCAGAAAGCCACACCCATCTCCTGCCTAATTTACATACATCTGAATATGTTAATGAGCACACTTGAAAAAGAAATGAGAAGATGCCAAAAGTAATAAATGCAACTTTGCAGAAAATTTAACTGTGAGTTTAGAAAGAAATTATTTAAGCTGTAAATAATAAAAAAAACGGGGCAAAATTAATTTGAGAATTGATGCGATTGATGTTCTGTGTTTCGAAAATCTGTAACATTATAACAAGCTAAAGAGGTAAACAAGCTAGTCCATTAATAAACCCAGACAAATTGATAGCGTATTTGATTTTTAAAGACACAACTATCTGAACGCGTTGCTGTTTTTACTGCACAGGTCGTGGGTCAGGGCTAAAATGATAGACTTAACCATAGATAAATGTTTTGTTTCATTTCATCACCTATAGGAGTCGCCAAAGGATATAAAACTGACAGATATGAGCATACGCCAGACATGAAGCTTGCATGGAGAAATTAACATTTCCACATGGTCTCAAAACTTTGAAATTCAAAATTTCCAACGATGTCTTGTTGTGACAGTTTCAATATTTGGTTCAGTAGTGTTGTGAAGCATATTGTATCGTAGACTTAATTTACAAATAATAATAATAATATCCAAATAAATATTTGCTTGAAAAAACCCCGTTTTTTCCCTCTACTCTTGTCCACCACAATTTTATCTTTTACTTCAGGAAAATGTCACTTTTACATCAAAACTCAGTGTGTCCGTACACCAAACAACGGATCCGATTGATGAGGAACATCTCTTTTACACCTTAGAACACATGCATCCCCATCACACTACGGCTATAGTTACCATGACAACGCCTCCTGTGAGAAACAGCATCATCATCCTCAATCCTCAGAGTGCAAATCCAAAGAGGAGACTTCATACTGATATCGATAATAGTAACAAGGGGAGTCTAGACATGAATAGTAAAGGAGCTCACTCTGGGATCACGAGAGAAGAGCTTGTTCTTATCAGAGTGACGCATTTTCAGCATTTAACCGCATCAAATAAAGGAACCTCGACGTGCAGGTTCAAAATGGTGCAGATCTGCAGACGTTTGATAATGAAGCCACTAGGTTTAGATATACTGTGCTCTGATGCACCCCGAGATGAAGATGTTTTCTTACCTCACCGTCCTCTAGATGAGCAGCATCAGCATCAGCAAGTGCGGCGTGCAGGAGAGGGGGAAGAACAGGCAAAAAGAGAGTTTTTTTCAGCACCTTCTCGACTCAAACCGAGGAACAACAGTGAACGTGTCCGTGTTCTCACCGGATTTCATCGTCCTGCTCTTGTATCGGATGTTGGTGCTCATGTTTCGGATCTGGCTAATTCTCCGAGGCTCGAGTTTCTTCTGCCTTGCGTTCAGCGCCCCCGGGAAACTCAGGCTGTGAGGGCGTGGCCAAACACTGTGAAACCACGCCTACCCCCTTCGCCGCGCAGCAGTCGTTATTTTTTATGAACGTTTAATAAGTGTTGTTTTTTATATCTTTATCTAAATTCATTATAGCAATTCTAATAATGATGATATCAAATATATAGATAGAAATTTGCACCTAATTTTCAACAAGTTTTGTGAAACAAAAAACTTTTTTACATTAGAAGTGTTACAATTTTAAATACTTTGATTCTTATGAAAACAAAATCGAAACTAAATCAGAACCAAAACCAACTTTTTAGTTCATGTAATACATTAGAACTTTAAATGTTTATTTTATAATTCCAATCAATATTTCATGACCAATAACTAAATTTTTTTCTCAAATATTATTAAAAATAATTTTCTAATAGTAATAGTTTTGCTAACTTATGTCCATAATTTCATTATAGTAAGTTGAAATATATACATTATAATGTTATTGAAGTATAATTACATTGTTATGCTAACAGTTTAGATGCATTTACTTTGCTAATGTGCAGATTTGAAAGTAAAAAATTCCCATTTTGAATGGTTAAAATAACATTAATCTAAAATAGTGTGTTTAATAATAAACTCCAAACATGAACAACTTTTTGTAAAATGTGTGAATCATTTGGCAAAGGGGTTTCTTTAATATTTTTAATGATAAAAACTGTACCTGTCCAAATTATCCAAGTCAAATTTGCATGTGTGTGATGTTTGTGTAACTGCACACTGGGATATAATTAGCATTAACGTACAAATTTGACAGCTTTTACAAATAGAACCACTGAAATGAAAAAGTTCATGAAGCAAGACAGGAAGCTAAAACGTATTACATTCCGTTTGAAATTATTCTATTCACGCCAACACCAATTTGTCTCAGGTAATCGATCAATTGGTCGACTTGAAAGCTTTTATTTCTCACTGTAAGCGAATACAAAAAGGATGAATTGACGAATGTTACTGCATCTCTACATCAACAAATTACTAAAAGGCCAAACAGGACAAAACTGAGACAAAATAACATTAAACACAATCAGTGTTTTCCTCATAAACAATTAGAAAGTAATCAGTGTAATGCTGCCAACAGCTTAGACTATCATCTAAGAGTAGCATTTCTGTCCTGTAAGAGGATCTCAAGGAAACAACTGACAACTGTTGTGAAACATAAACGATCGCCGCCATGGAAAATAATATTTAGGAGGGGGAGGCACACATACACAAAAAAAACTATTGTCCGTTCAATACAACTAACGAAAACCCCAAACCATAAGAATCTGAGTATAACAGATGTGCAACAGTTTAACGTGAACAGTGCACAAAGGTTTGGACTCACTTGAATATAAATAGTTCGATTTTTATCTTTAAAGTAGTAAGTAACGATGTAAAACCTCTGAGAAACCCAAAATATGCAAATACAGTAAAAGAGAAACCTGAGCACCACACGGTTGAGTTTTAAGGCATTTCCAGGATCCAAAGCAAACCAAATGAATTCATAATAACCAGACACACAACAAGCACTTTAACATCTGATGTGATGAGTGACAGAAACGAAACAAGATTAAAAAAAAAAAGTCTTTGTTCATCTTCCAAAACAGTTCAAATAGTCCACCAGAGGGCAACACAGCTCAATGGAAAGAGCGCTAGCTTCCAAGACAAAAACAAAGGTTTAAAAGCTCTCTAAGATACCGAAGATGCACAAAAAAGCTTTTGTTATTGATAACAAATGGTATGTGACATAACATGAAAAAATGTTATTCTTCTGTGATCTTGACATTTGTTATAATGAGAAAACAGCTTTTGTTATGCTACTTTCCAGTGACGTGATTTAACAAATGCTATTTTCTGAAGATGGCCAATGTTATTGTTTTAAACAAATGTAATTCTCCTGTGATCCTGACAAAACAAATGTTCTTTTCTTAAGATTATTTAGTTATTTTGCTGTGATTTTGACATAACAACTGTTTCCTCATCATAACAAATGTTATTTTCCTGTGATCTTGAAATAACAAGCTATTTTGTGAGGAAAACAAATGTTATTTTCCTGTGATCATGACACAAATAGTTTTTTTCATGTGATCCTGACAACAAGTTATTTTACTGTGATCTTAAAAAATGTTATTTTCCTGTGATCTTGACAAAACTATCTTCTAAGGATAATAAATGTTATTTTCCTGTGATCTTGACAAAACTATCTTCTAAGGATAATAAAAGTTATTTTCCTGTGATCTTGACAACAAAACTATCTTCTAAGGATAATAAATGTTATTTTCCTGTGATCTTGACAAAACTATCTTCTAAGGATAACAAATGTTATTTTCCTGTGATCTTGACAACAAAAGATGTTAAACAAATTCCTGTTTGTTATCTCAAAAATAACAGAATTTGTTAAGCCTGTAACCTTGGTCAGGAACAGCCAAACGTGCTTTGTTTCATCATGTTTGTCATCATTAAACCTAAAGCATTTTGTCATGGAGGTGATATAGGTAAACATCTAATCGTTAAAAACATGATCATCTTAGAAAAGCAGCTTTGAAATGGGTTTGGCAGAAAAATACCAAGCAAACCATGATCCGTTTGCTGAAGAACATGTGAAATATAAAAAATTAATCTTGATTGTACCAATTTAAAGTGACAGTTCTCTCGTTTAAGAAAGCATTCTTTTCTTTTACTCTTCAACAACTGGTTCTCAGTTTCTTTGGATTAACAGAATATTTCCGGCCTCCAGCCACAGGCAACATATTTACAACGGAAGTCGATGGCCAGAAATACTTTTAAGTGGAGAGAACTTTTTTTTAAATTTTTAAAATGTTTTATGTCACAGTTCGTTCAAAGCAAATAAATTCTTAATCACGTAGCGGTTTTAAGATTGGCAGAGCTTAACATTGTGGCCATTATCACGTGACGTGCAAAGCTAAGAGTGTTTAGAAATGGCTAATCGTGGTAAATGATGGCACTTCCTGTTCCCACGAAACACAGATAAACAGACAAACGTAAACTAAAACGCACAGCGTCTCTCAGTCGTCTCCTGGCTTCATCTTCATCTGAGCTTGCATCTGCGCGATCATCTGCTGCATGCGCCTCAGCTGCACAACCAAACAGAGCGTAATAAAGATTAGACATTACTGTGCAAAAGGTTTAAGCAGGTTGGAAAAAGCTGTGAAACAAAGAACAAAAAGATTTCTGCAAATTTACTAAATGCAAAGTGAGAGAACAAAAATCAAACCAATGTTTGGTGTCACTACCTTCAAAAGTTGTCAGGTGTATTATCCACCAATTATGCCAAACAACCACTAATGGTCATCACTATTGTAGATTGAAACCCAGTCATGAACTGAAACAGAAACAGCTGTGTAGGAGGTTTAAACCTCTGCTACCAAGGCGAGACTCAAGCAACTCAAAGCTGCACAGCAACTGTGCATTGTTCAAAATCTGTGTTTAGATGCGAGAGGATGCCAACCCCTCATTTACGCACTTGTATTTGATTGTGCTATGCTTCTACAGGAAGTGAATGTCATTTCCTGTGTTGATGTACATATTTACAAACATTTCTGGATGCTTTTGATCAACAAACATCACTGGTCTGAGAGCAAAATCTCACAGTGACCTAAAAAGTAGATTATTCTCAAGAGAATGACATTAAAATGATGTGAGGTGCGTTGTGAACTCACCTCAGCTTCTTTCTCCAGGAGGATCTGGTCTTTGTCCATCACGTCCTCCTCAGCCGCTCTGCGCGAAACCACAAACAGATACGCATTAGACAAACCGAGGGGAAAATAGGGTTCATTCAGGTTTCTGCAGGTTTTCCAAAATCAAATTTAAGACCTTTTGCAAACCATTAACCATCATATTAAAGACCTATACCATAGTTATGATTATCTAACAAACATCTTATAAAAATTAAATTAAAGTCCCTGAGTCGTAGACAAAGGAACATTTAGTTTCCTGAAATATCATTATATTTATTTGCACTTGAAGAAAACTTCAGATCAGCAGCCCAATGTTTCTGAGGGACCAGCAAATGCAGAACTATGTCATACACGAGGCTACATTGCTCGCGCAGTGCATGCTGGGAAATCTCATGTACACCCGATCTGAAGTGTGTCGGAAACTTAAGACGAAAAACTGCGAATTTGATTAAAAAACAAAAATTAATTACAAATTTTTAAACAGTTAAAGTTTATTGACTACTTTGAGTAGTTTTAAAACATTCGGATTTGGTTTAATTTTAGTTTTCATACTTCAGCGCGACTCGCGTAGGTTTTGAAGGGTGAAACAGAAAATCGTTTTCATGAAAATCATTGATATGTTTAATTATCAATTGATTTAATTATTTTTAAAGAGAAAACTTTAGATCAGTACCTGCCGGCTCGCTTCAGTCTCTCCGAGCGGAAGTTCTCATAGTGGAGGTCCTGGGTGACTTCCTGCAGGTCCTGCATGTGGGTTCTGCGAACATTGCACAGAGATTAATCTTTCAGATTTACAGCAGAGGGCGCTGCTCACCAGTTACTCTAAAGCGTTACCTGGTTTGATCATCTTGTACTCATGTACTATAATTACAGTCCGGGAGTGCACAATAGCTGCCAGCGCCGACAAGCCTTTGGATGGTGAGCAGTTGTTTAATACTTTCTATGTACAGTACAGATCCCAGGACAGTTGCTATGGTTACAGTTGCTATGGGAGTACCACTGTCTATATGTGATGTGGCAAATTTTATTATTAGCGATCTGCCTTCGGAAATTGTCTTATTCTGAAATAGACTGTACAAAAACCCTTTAGTAAGCAGTATGGCGCTTACATCTGCCGTTAAAATACTTAACAGACATTTAAAGTGATTTTAGTTTAGCACACCTCCATTTGAGAGATGCATGTCTTTATTTACAGAACTATCAGGATTTGTACAGGGCAGTTTCTCCTGCTCAAGACGGCACAGTTTGCTAATGAACATCTGAATGGCTCGGATGAGAATTTGGTGGAAGAGTCAGAACATGACAAAAGATCAGATGAGACAAAAATCCAGTCAACTCTAGCTGGAGGAGGATTTGAATCTGAGACAGTCATACTCACACCAGCATGGTGCGCAATTTCAGGAAGTCATTGTGTTCGGGGTTTTCCACCTCAACCACACCCCAGGGGTACAAACGCCCACGAATCTTCTTCCCCTTCACCTCGATCAGCTGATTCGACCCTATCACTGCAAACGGGATGCTGGCCTGAACACACAGAGCTTTCATCAGCATCGGAAAGCACCTTACGGAGCTCCAAAACGACAGCTAAAGGTCCAAAAACCTTCAGGACTCGGGTCTGCTCCTTAAACTCCTCGTCCTCATCTGAATCAGCATCAGGAAGCTGGTAAATCCGGATCCCCTGCTCGTTGATCTCATCCAAAATCTGCAGCGGGATCAGAGGCAAAACTTGCGTAGGGAATAAATCAACATTAACGTTGCTCAGCTTGACATACTCTGCAGGCGTTGACTGGATGAGATCTCAACAAAACACTAGCGAGTAACGCCAGAGACAAAAGTTTACGTTTTGATCGCATATACGTCATCCGTGTGGTGCTCAGTTAAATGGTTTGAAACTCTGTTTCGGTTGTTGCTCTGAAACCCCCCAGTGAAACCCTCCTGGATTCTCTCTGGAGCTTCTCTCAGCACGCCGAGGTCTGGAGGAAGTGCTTTGAAGCTGGAAACAGGAATCGGACAAGTCATGCTGGATCCACACGTACCGAGTCTGGTGCCAGGCATCAGATAAGACTGCCCCGGTGAAAATCTGACCCAGTTCCCTCGTTTTAACACCCCCAACACATTCCTCCACAAGAGTTCAGTAAACATCGAGCTGAGTGATATTACACTTCGCTTTGCGTCGATTAAACCATTTTCATATTTATTCTCTCGAATTAAACTCATTGAAATACTTGAAGTTGTTTACGTCACATGGCAAATGATTTGTGTACTATTTTTGTTGCCTATTAAGGAGATCAAATCAAAGTGGTTATGTCTGTGTTTGGATTAAGACAAAAGTATGGATCGCATGGGATCTAATGGTTTCTAAGACATGAAGTTAAGACTTTTTACAACCAAACAAAGAGAAATCGATTAGATTATTTAATGCAATTTCGAATATTACAAAAAACACACTTCTGCAAGCTTCCCTTTGAGCCGATTTAATGAAATTTGGTCCACATGATCAAGTGCCTGTGCGGATCAAAATTTCTGCAATTGTAGTCGACGAATCAAACTGTTTTTAATAACCTTGCAATTCATTACAATGTAATTCTCGCTAAAAAGGTTGTGAGGCTGTAAAAACTTGAAAACATTAACACCAAACTTGGTGTGTGTTGTAACAAGCATGATCTCATGTTACACGCACTGTTTCGGCTCAGTGCCCCCTAGTGGTCTGGAGATATGATAAAAAAGGGTATTTAGGCTTAGAGCAACATATTTTAAACTGCCACCTCCTATGGTCAAAAGATACAAACAAAAGTAGAAACAGGCTAATATCTTTGAAAGTATCTCATGACATTTCTATAGAGTTAGGCTGAATACCTACTTTTCCAAACTCCTCTAAGATAGTTTGTCCAACTGTCACCAAATTTGTACTATAGCATCATCAGGCCTTTCTAAGTAAAAGTTCAAATCTTCGAAACTCAAGTTTTTATAAGTGTGCATATAACGTAATTCTCCCCAAAATGGTCGTGAGGCTATAATTCTACATAACATTAAATTATTAACACCAAGCTTGGTTTATTTTGTAACAAGCGTGATCTTAGATTGCATGCAAAACTTCAGCCAAGTGCCCCCTAGTGGTCCAGAGATATGAAAAAAAGGGTACTTATGTTTAATCCTGAAAAAAGTTTGTTTCCAATCACAAAATTCAACACGTCTCAACCCACTTGGAGCATCAAGCAGAGTCAAAGAAGAATTTCACTATTTTGAATTATGCCAAAACCCACTTACTGGAATGCACTACCACATAAGTTTATTTTGGGACCATGCCCCCGAGAGGATACATTTTAAGCAGGAATCACCTTTCGGTCAAAAGATATAAACAAATTGCCAGTAAATGTAAGTATTTGTCGAAAACCTAAATGTACCATAGGTGAATTAACTTTCTGCCCTACTGAATTAAGCTGAAATCCTACTTTTCCAAACTCCTTTGAGACAATTTGCCCAATTCACACCAAATATGAACCAGATCATCAGGCCTTACAAAATAAAAGTTCAAATTTCTAAAAGTCAAATCCATGAATCCAGCTGTTTTTCTAGGCTTGAAACAATTTTAACGTAATTCCCAACAAAATGGTTGAAAGGCTATAACTCTGCAAAACTCTGACAAATTGACAACAAAGTTGGTGTATGTTGTAACAAACAAGATCTGAGGTTGCATGTACAGTTTCAGCCCAGTGCCATCTAGTGGCCTGGGGATATGAAAAAAGGTTATTTGAGTTTTTATGCGGTTCGTTACACAGTCACAAAATTCAACACGTCTCAATGCATTTGAAGCATCAAGCAGAGCCAAACAATGTTGAATTTTTATAATCATTTGTTTTTCAGATTGTAAGCAGTAGCTATAAAAAAATAGTTGAAAATCCTTTTCTTGGTTCTGGCTGAGAACAAAGGTTCCAAATGTACCAGAGATGAATGAAATTTCTGCCCTATTGAACTGGCAGAAAAGCTCCTCTAAGACGGTTTGTCCAATTCTCATCAAATTTCCACCAGAAAAACACCAGGCTTTACTAGAGAAAAGATTTCATGTTGTGGAAGGTAAGGTTTTCATTTCAAGCAGCAATGAAATCAGTGCTTAAGTGAATCTTAATCTCAGCGACGGTTTGGCATATTTATTAAACGCTCAACGCAGAGCTCCACATTGACTTATGTCTTTTTTAAACGGTTAAACTTGAGATTTATTTCGTTTTGACTATTTTGAGTAGTTTTAATACATTTTTAGAGAATGTCGGATTTAGTTTAATGTTAGTCGAGAAGCACCCCAATAATCTGAGAAGTTCTAAAAGCATGAACATCCTTTTACCAATTCAGTGCAACATAGTAGTACTACACAAAATCGAAATGTACGTCAGCCCAAATTGGTAAAGAGTGCGCAAGACTTCTCAAAGATAATAATGTACAGAAAACACTGTACTTCCGAAGCACCTGTCTGTGTGGGATCAGACATTAGGATTTATTTTTCTAACTTCAAAGCTGTTTGTACAAGACGCTCATTCACAATGGATTTGCTCAGAGACGCCTTGATCGCCCGCAGCGGCCTCTTCCTGACATTCACTAGCATTCGCAGTAATCGTGAGCCAGAGACTGCAGCCCTTTCATTGGTGAGATCTGCTCTGAGAGAGTGTGCAATTGTTTGCCTGGGTGTCACTGAGGGTTGCTCTTTGTGCAAATAAACACAGCGCAGACTGTCGACGTGCTGCTCCTGATTACAGTAGATACACACTTTTATCCAATGAGAATGGCAGTAGAGTTTTACATCCAAACTGTTAGGAAAAACTTAAAATCCTTGACTCGTCGACTTGAATGGAGTTTTCCCAACTCTTTTACAGTTGTGTCGTGTTGTATGACCAGCAGAAAATGATGTGTCAACATTTTCTAGACTGATATTGCTTTCTTTTTCAAAAAACAACTTTAAAAATATCAAAATGTGCTGAATCAGAAACACACATGGTGGTTAATAAATGATGGACACCCTCGTTGGGGTACGGAACACTGTTGAAAGTAAGTAAAAGTGAATGAATAAAGGGAAAAAGAATAAACATAGACCGGCATGAACCAGTCACACACTGATAAAACTCTTTCATTACATCGAAAAAAGTATTTTCCAGGATTATCAGGATGTGTGTTATCTGCACCGTTTTTATTGGCTCTGCCCGCGCAAGTGTATGTTTGCATTGGAGCCCAGCAAGTTGGCACAGGGAGTCGAAATCTAACCTGAAACAAAGACCGCTGAGGTGCCCCTGGGCTCCGGACTGAAAAGTGACGCTAAACAGTTACGCTTCTAATACGTCTAGGATCGACTTCACACCAGATGAGTCCGGTTCCAGAGAGAGAGGGCAAGGTTTCCAATTACAAAAACCCAAATACTTTCACCGGCCACTTTATTAGGTACACTTGACTAACTGCTCGTTCTAACCAATCGCTGTAGTTCAAAGCGAGCATCAGGAGGAGGATGAAAGGTGATTTAAGTGACTTTGAACGTGGCATGGTTGTTGGTGCAAGATAGGCTGCTCTAAAAATTTCTGAAATTGCTGATCTACTGGGGTTTTGGGTCAAAATTTGCCACCATCTGTCCTTGTTGCAACAGTTCAGACAGGTGGTGGTGGTGGTGGTGGTTTAATGGTGTGTGGAGTACTTTCTTGGCACACTTTGGCCAATTAGCATCGTTTCAGCGTCACATCCTCCTTGAGTATTGTTGCTGAGCGTCAGTCCCTTCTTGAGGATGAAGACTGAACCATCTCAGACTGGTTTCTTGAACATGACGATCAATCTAGTAGAGCGGTGATCCCCAACCCCCGGGCCGCCGACCGCTACCAGGCCGTGGTTCAATTGGTATTTCCATTATTTTCGTTTGATTTATTATCCGAGTCTTAATGATGTTTCATTTTGAAAAGTCTTACATGACGCATGTCAAGTCCTCGACACCATAAGTCATGTGATACATCCCGCTAAATTGAAGGTGCACATGATTACACAGTGGATTTACGTTCATTATTATTATTATTATTATTATAGAAAAAACACCACAGTTTTTAATGCCGATCTTATCATTTTATTTTGTTTTATCTGCTGCACACCTTGTGATTGGGCCGTGAAAATATTGTCAGACAATCAACCGGTGCGTGGTGCAAAAAAGGTTGGGGACCACTGCAGTAGAGCACCTTTGGGATGTGATGGAACGGGAGATGTGCAGCAATATGGCGCAAACTCTGAGTAATGTTTCCAGTACCTTTCTGAATCTGTGCCATGAAGGATTAAGGCAGTTCTGTCCGCAAAGGCGGTGCAACCTAGTACTAGCAAGGTGTACCTAACAAAGTGGCCAGTGTAATGCATACCAAAAGCCATGAAAACGACATTAGACAATCCTTGTAAATAAATCTAGACACAAGCAAAAATAGCTGAATGATCTAATTGTGGTGTTTAAGTAAACGCTAGAAATAATAGGCTGCGCAACAGTTACTTTAACATCTCAAAGCCTCAATAACACCGCGTTGCTTGCACTAAAATAAGTGCAACAGAACAGTCAGCCAGTCTTTAAGAATAACACGCAAAGTGTAAACACGGTAAATATAGTTTTTACGTCTACAGGGCGATTATTAAGAGATTATCCTTCATTGAGCAAAACAGTAGTTGCCCAGACTCAGGTTTGCACAGGGATAAGCACATGTAACCCAGCCGCTCCCACAAAAACAGTTGGGTTGAGTTCTGGTCAGGATCTTGAATCAACAACAGAGCGATGATGAAATACTGTACGAGTCTCAGCTGTTTTGTTCAGCGGTAAACTGTGGAAAATCAAAAAGCTGCAAGGTTCTTAGCGCTGATCCCTTGTCTCTGGATTAAACCCAAAAAGAAAGAAGCCTTTTCTTTGACACAAAAACACACAGGGGTGTTTGAGTAACCCTGAAAGGAACACCACAGGACTGACCAATTACTCGGGCCTTTGTGTGTGTTTGTGTCGGTACGAGGGCTAAAGTTAATCTGGCGTCTCAGAAACAGCAGGACGCGAGGAGACGCTCATGCAGCAAATTCCTGCTCACGATTAAACGTGTGGAGGTCTTTAGAGACGATGGATGCATTGCAAAAGAAGATGTGAGATGTCAAAAAGATTTATTGATAACAATAGTTCTAGAAGCCGTGATCCAGAACACTTCATAAATATGGAGACAATGGAGTATCTGTGACATTTTCTGGGTTTTGGAAATAAAAACAAAATATTTTGTTGGTTTCTAACTCTATAAAAACATCCGAACTGGTCTGACTTTGATTGCTTTATCTTGTCACACTAATGGAATTCCGGGAAACCACTGAAAATGCTGGGACTTAACATAGGATCAAACTTTGTAAAGCTGTAACTTAAACTTAGAACCTCATAGAAACATCAAACTGATTAAAGTTATTGAGGTGCAAAAACATACAAACCACTGTGAAAAAATTTGAACCCCAGGTTCTAGAAGAGGTTAAATATGTGCTTTTGACTTAAAATGGCAATTGAGAATGGGAAAGATGAAACATTACGGAGAAATGGATAAAAAAAACTGCTCCCTAGCAACCAAACTTTACCCTAGCGACTAAATTTTCTGACCTCTATCTGCGCTATAGTAAATGATACAGACGTCAGGGTTGATTAATGGAGCTGATAGTGGCGAGAGGAACATTGTGCCACTGAGCCCTCCATAGCAACCACGTTGTTTACCATGGCAACCAATTTTGCAGATCACTATTTCAGCTAAAGAGAATCAAAGAGATATGCGGGTTGATTTAAATCACTCATACTGGCACAGGGAATTTTGTAAGACATCACATAGCAACCAAACGCCTTCATAGCAACCAAAAATTCTACCTTAGCAACCAGCCCATTTTGCTTACAAAATTACTTTTACAAGACAACATCCAGTTTTGTGTACATACTTTAGCCATCTAGTTATTATTACCCCCCCCCCGCCACCTCCAACACACACGTAATAAAATCTCTGACCTAAAATAGACAGCTAGAGTGAATCTCCCAGAATTCAACTTCCAAAACCTCACTATTTTTCAACGTAGACAAATCCTGTCACATCCCTCTGCATAATGTGACTAAATAAATTAATTCTAATTTGAATAAACAAATTTTGCTGTAAAATCCTGGTTGCAGGAGGCATCTCACTTGGCTGCCCACGACACTTCTCTTTAATTGGATACCGGAGGGGTTTTTATAAAACAAAAACAAAAAACTATACAAGCGCGGTTGAGGAAGAGAGAGCTTAACATCATTGTGTGCATCAGCAACACACTCAGCTTGAAAAACTGATTAAAAACTGTTTATTTGACTAAAAATACTAATAGTTAATGGGGTTTGATTTGATTTGTTACAAATAAAAGATGTTGATTTGTGTTAACGGTTATACTGGAATTTAAAATGAGCAGCATGGGTTTGCTTTAACGTAAGGTACCGCTTACTAAACTTTTCAGATTAGAACAAATCCCCTCAAATAAAAACCCAGGAAAAATCTTATTTTCTGCCAAGATCAGATGAGTTCATTAATAAAATATATTTGTGTGTGATTTAAAATTAGTTCAAGGTTTAAAACGAGTCAATGTTCCCCATTTCTTTCAGGCATGAACCTTCCTCGAGTCATTTTTACTGGATTTAACTAAACGCCTTATCACGGCTCGGTTCTATAAACACCCCTGAAGTGAAGTGTTAAATAAAGGTCAAGTTGAGCTCTTAGAAAGTGCTGCATATTTATTGTTTTACATCGAAAGCACGAACAGCAAAAGCAATTATTCTGCTTGAGAAGATGAATAAATACCCACACCCTCATTTAAAGAGGAATGCGGACACGGGCAGACCCACATGCATGAGATATAGTCATGATTTTAACCTCGCGATAAGAAGAAGTGCAGAGAAAAAATAGTGCTCGTGCTGGGCGTTAAATGCAGTCAGAAACCAAAACAAACAAGTAATGAGGTCACAAACTCTGAAAAATACAGATAAATCAAGTAGAAATGAATGCACAAATAAATAAATGAAATAGCACACAAATAAATAAAAGTATAAAACATTTGTAGCCATAATTTTATTCTCTTTTAATCTATTCCCACTATCATTTCTTCATCAAAACGGCATCTTTTATCCAAGATTTTTTGGTTTATATAAAAAACAAAACAAAAAAAATAATAATAATTTGTGGGATTTATTCATTGTTTAACTGTCTAAAACTATTACTCATTTTTTTATTTTATTGCACATTTATTTATTTATTTCTGTATTAGTGCTGCATCAATACGTGTATTATTTTACTCCAGCTTTTATTTCCTTATACATATATTTTTTATGGATTAGTTTATGTGTTTAAATAATTTCTCATTTTTCTTTTTTATGTATTTATTTTTCCACATTTATTTGTTTCAGTATTAATACTTCATTTGAGATTTATATAAAAATATATATAATTTTTAAACTTATTTATTAGTTGTTTTTTATTCTAAAACGATTACTCATTTTTCTTTTTTATTTTATTGCACATTTTTTATTTCTGTATTGATGCTGCATTAATATTTATTTATTTCTTCTTCTTTTATTTTCTTTCTTATTTATTTATTTTTCCACATTTATTTGTTTCTGTATTAATACTTCATCTGAGATTTATATAATTTGTAAACTTATTTATTAATTGTTTTTTATTCTAAAACTATTACTCATTTTTCTATGAATAAATGTATTCACATTTTCATCTTTTTATGTATTTATTTTATGTATGTATTTATTTATTTATGCATTAATACAGCAATAGTAAATTATTTTATTCAAACATTAATTAAATATATTCGTTAATAGATTTATGTTTTTGTTATTTTATTTTTTCATTCATGCAGGCATTTTTATACTTATATTTATTTAATTAATCAAAAAATCCCCTAAAATGAGGTCAGGGGACTTATAACTTAACCCAGTTGTTCGGATTTCATTAGATTTGAGGAAAAAGCCATCACTCAAGTGATGCTGCTTCAAATTACAAACCAGAGTTTGCACACAAATTCAATAATTTCATGTAATTCTGGCCCAAAATTACAAAAGGGATGAAAATGTGGCTGAAATCCACAGCCATCGTAGTTTCTCAAGCTCTAGACTCGTTAACCCCGGAGTGTGTTGCTAAAAACAACACGACTGGCACCAGCTGACAGCAGAGCTCTGCTCACTGCTCGCATTTCTTTCTGCCGTTACGACAAAGAGAGGAAAGCTCTGACGGTTTGGAGACGGAGATATGAGTGTGATGGGGATCACATCGTAAGGAAAATCAACAATACCAGTCAAATCCACAAAAACACAACAATGAAAGCAACAAACAGCCCTATAATGAGAACAGTGGGAATCACAGGAGACTGTATTCTAAAGAGCGGATATTATAGACAAATAACACAAGAATTTTTCATTAATGTAGCACTATTCGCAGTGATACGGGGATAGGCTGTACTACTCCTCACAGATGACATTACTACGGTCATAATCCATTTATCCTTTGACTAAAACTAGAATTTTATTGCGCAATCTGAGCTGATCAAGTAAGATCTGGTCTGCAGTACAAGCACAGATGAGGAAGCGAGAGAGTAACAGCGTTCAGGGTGTCTGAAAACCAACACCATTCAACCAGCACACTCAGGTCAGAATTAAAAACCAAACATTTTGTTGTTCGTCTTTCATTCATATATTCATTCATTTTCCAACCCGCTTCACATGGGTCTCCAGCGCACATTGGGCGAGAGGCGGGGATACCACTAAATATTTACCATTGACTTATAATGGGCATTTCAAGATAAAACATCACAGAGTTTTGTTTTATGCTAATTTTAGTAACAAATTAAACAGGTGATCACATCAGTGACAGCTCCCTAGCAACCAAACTGTATACCCTAGCAACCACATTTTCTGATCTCCATCTCAATGATAATATAATGTTCCCTTGGTCACTATGCGTTATATAACCCAACCCTTGTGTCGTTATGTTACTGTCCACTCCATAGCAACCTGACATTACCATAGCAACCATTTTGGCATCTCAGACATGGGGGTTGGTTTATATTACTCAAATTCGCACAGGGGACTTTGTATGAGGTCATTGACTTCTACATAGCAACCAAAAATTTTATCCTGGGAACCATTCCATTTTGCTAATAAAAATTCTTCTATACGCCACTTTGTGTTACAGTTTGCGCCAACGCCACTTTTTACACCACTGCTTATCAATGTACGGTAAACCGGTCACTAGAGACCTTTATAATTCTGGAGGGTTTTTTATGAGCTCATCCTGGCTCTGATAAGAGTCCTGCACACCACTGACGCAGCTCCCCGTGCCAAACTGCCTGACTCATTACAGGAAGAACATATTGTTTTACACAAGCTGCTTCCCGCCTTCATGATGGGCAAAAGAAAGAGCATTCACTGCGAGAAAGTGCTGTTGCTGTGAGAAACCAGGGGTGAACATTCAACACAAATACCACCGAGACACAATGCTTCATTCGTCATCTGACAGCAGGATTTCTGGAAACCTTCTCAGTGCACGACTCACTTAAGGCAGACATTTACGCATTTTGTATTTACTTCAACAAAGAACGAACGCTTTGGTCAGTAGTTGCTTTCCTGGGGATTCTAGGATGGGAAAGTCATGAGAAGTATTGGGACAATAGAGTCATTGGAAAACCCGAAGGCCTTGTTTGTTCTTTCCAAGTAAAAAAATGAAAGATGAAAACATTAAGAACAAGCAAAAAAACTTCCTCCAATTCATCTGCATTAACATTCAGATTCGATGGGGCAACTTCCTACAGCTAAGCTCTAAACAATCCCAGTTTGAAGTAGCTGTGCCTTTCTTGCCAACACTACGATCAAACTTTACAGGGAACGAGGGTCGCCACCTTTTGTTCTCAGCGAGGGAACTTTAGATGACTTCTCATAGAGTAAAAACAAAAATTATTCTCATTTTTTCCTCTGAAAATCATCAGTTTGTACACAGGATGAGTTGTAATGTCTGGATTTGGAGTTGGACTTTTACTGTTCTAGATTTTTCAGTTGTTTTGTTCATTTGCTAAAAAGTAAATTATATATATATAAAAAAATTAAAGGTAAAATGTTTGGACACGTTTTACATTTTTTCTTTTTTTAGATAAAATTGTGCAAGACAAAAATTCCTTACATTTTTATACACTTTAGTTGCAGAATTTAAATTGCTAAATTTTTTATAGTCTTAATATTTTATGATCTGTTTTTGTTTTGGGATTCTAACTACCGGTACTTTAAAGTTTTGTAATGCAATGTAATTTTGGGATTTTTGGTGCTTAAATTCTTTCAGAAAATGTGTAGTTTATTCATTTTCTACATTTTACGAACCAGAACGTTTACGGTACTTTATAGCCAAATTTTTATTTACAGGTTTTTACAGTCGGACACATTATTATTATTAAACATTTTCTTGTTTTGATATTTTAAACGTTTTACAGTTTTGTGATTAAACCAAGGTTTTTTATTTTTCCTCTACAATTTTAGTTCCTGGGATTTTTTTTTCTGCCTTAAAATTTTTAAGTAACATACTTTACTCATTAGTTTACTTATATTTGAATATTTTAAGTTTCATAATACCACTTGTATTTTTAATCTATGCAATGTGTTTCCATATTTCTAACTGCTTTTTGTGAATTTTGTGATTTATACAATTTTTTTGTTTCATAATTTTCACTGACTCAACTTTTGTCAAATATTCAGATTTTATTTTGCTAAGATTATTTCAGATTTAAGTTTTTAAACAATTAAAAAAATTGACAATCATTTTCTACAGAATTATAAATCTAGAATGATTAAAAAAATCAAACTTGAATGTTTATAAAAGTTTAAAAAAACAAAACAATAAAGCAATCTATAAATTTAAATCTAAAACTATGTAAGTCATGCCCTGCATGCTCGCATTTAATGAATTTCTTTCATTTTAAACAAATTGCAAGAAAAACTGACAAAAAAAATCTAAAACTTGAGATAAAATGTAATACGATCCTTTTTTTGAAAAACACAGGAAAAACAATGCATCAATGGGCGACTGAATTAAAATGCACATAGAAAGAACCCATCAGATGACAAACTGGCATCTTGGGAGCAGGGAAATAACAGGAATTACTAAAAATAAAAGTATCCAGAACCTAAAAATGATCCAGCACAGTGAACAAACATCTACGTGTTGCTTTAACAAACTTCCTGTGCGTTTCATCTCCAGGATGCACACATTGCTGTAAAGTGAAGGAATAAATGTCTGTTTGAGTTCGATTGAAGAAATAAACCCCCCCCCCCCCATGCTTCCCTGCTGCAATAGTTTGAAAAATACACAAGAGGAAGAAATAAACATGGAGCAGGTTTTATAAAACAACTCTTTTGAGTTCACCAACAGAAAGGGGAAGCAGAATAAAGATTTGAGAGCACACAGGAATCTGCTCGGGTCATTTAGTCTGAACCGGCCGCTCTTTCCTTTAGAAATGATTGCCGGACGTCAAGCAGAATCCATTAGTCTTATCTATAACTGTCTCACTTCCACTAATGAGCTGCTGTTTACATCCACAAACACAGAAAGATACTGAAAGAGCTCTACAGGGAGAGCCAATCAGGATTAATGAAGAGCCAAACAAGAGGAGCACGCGGTTGCTTTCTTATTCGTACAAGTGAAAGTCGGGGATCAGCAGGTGATCGAAGGAAGAAAACGAACCCTCTCTCTGTGAGGCCCTTTTCTAGTGAACAAAACTAAAAATAAAAACTTATCCTTTCAGATCATGTAAAAGAATTCGTCTTCCTTTTCACCACTGGGTTTGTTTTGTGCAGTTTAATTCCAAGTCATTGTTTGTAATCGGGTTAAAGTCGAAAGGAGGGATTGTGCATCGAGTAAGCAAGTGTTGGAGAGAGCGCCACTCACCCTTTTCTTGAGACGATCTCTCTCCCTCAGCGTGAGCGTGTCCGCTTTAGCGATCACAGGAACAATGTTCACTTTACTGTGGATCGCCTTCATAAACTCAACATCCAGAGGCTTGAGCCTGCAGAAAACAAGAAACTCAAGCACCTCGGAAGTGTGTGCATGACAAAAAAAAACTAACTTTTAAATGAAGGCAAGAGAGAACCGTCACATTTGAGACTTAAGATATTAATTAAAGCTGCAAGCAGTGATCAAAGGGCTCGAGAACTTACATTTATGTTTTTAGCAGACGCTTTTATCCAAAGCGACCTACAATTCGGGAGTCAACTTATCGAGCTGAGTCAAAATTCAGAGTTTTTTATTTTTTAGTTTCTTTTTTTTTTATTAAGTTGGCTAAGTCAGTAAGTGCTCTCGAAAGAGTAGAGTTCTAAGTTGCTTTTTAAAAGTTAAAAGAGACTCAGCTTTGCGGATCGGGCCTGCAAGAGAATTCCACCAGCCAGGAACTGTGAAAGAGAAAGTCCTGGTGAGAGACTTCTGGCGCCATTGTTTCTCTGTTTCCGGTTTGTTGCACTACAAACAATCCTTATTTACTAGATGATGCATTTAAGTGAGAAGCGTTAAACGTACCGGACAATACAGGCAAATTAAATAATGACAACCACCTCTCAAAGTGTCATGACACCCAGGTGGCGTTAATGAAATATTTTCTGGTATTGTTTTGGCAAAGAATCTAGTCACATAAGTCATCAATGTTAATTCTTCCAGTGACCACCTGATGGCGCTATAATCGAAAGAGTATCTTGTAAGTGTTCAGACATGGACTGTTACCATAGTTAGTAAATTTGAGACCAGTGAGATATTTTATAACTGACTTATGACAATTTCCTGTTTATTGCGAAATTTTGATTTTCGCAGAATTCATTGAGTTTGAAGGTGAACACTTGTAATCTCAAACAAATGTGGACATTTTTTGAGGTTTTTACAAAATAGCTGACTTCCTCACTTGGTATAGAACACGTGTGCCAAATTTCATTCGTGTACGACAACCTGGTAGTGCACCATAAGCTTAATCGCGTTAGGGGGCGCTAAAGAGCCATTTTTCAACACACATTTTTCACACCTGAATCAGGTGAAAATTTCACCAGTTTCGACATTTGTGCCAATTTCAGTGACTTGTCCAGTACGATTAGACGCTCAAAATGAACGAAACAAACAAATTTGGAGCAATTACAACAGGATTTAAATACTAATAAACATCTACGATTTATTTATTTATTTATGCACACAGAAACAAATGCTGCTTATACACCACATCTATGATTTCTGGAAGTATCACCCAAATAAAAAAAAAGTAATTAAAAGTTTTAAACAATAGTTCTTTTAAAGAACACTGTACAAGATCTAAATCGTACAAAATCGTATAAAGTACATGCTCTACTTTTTTTTTGCATTTATGAAGAGATAATCATCTCAAAAATCATAGAACACTTTTAGAATTGGTGAAATAAAATCATTAATCATGAATAAAATCACACTGTGACCTTTAACCTTGCCGAACTAAATTATGAACCCATTGATTGCTGCTTGCAGAGTTCATTGGCTTTATGGTTTGGACAAATATTGACAAAATATATTAATTTAGATGGTCTTCTATAAATAAATGTAATAGCTCCTGAGATTAGCGTTTACGGAACCGAAGGGAGTGTTTCACCCGTGACCGAAGGGAGAGATGAAGTAGAAGCAGCAGTGCACTCTGTTGTCCACGATGTGTCGGCGGTTCAGGCCGCTCTCGTCATGAAGATAGCGCTCAAACTGATTATCGATGTAGTGGATGATGGTCTTGAAGCTGCAGGAGGCAAAGAAACAGAGGTTCAACTCTTGACCTCGAGGCGGTTCTTTGTCTCCACCTCATGCAAAACAATATGTGAAGTATCACGAAAACATAAGGATGTTTATTTGTCACCGCCCAGTTTAACGTTGGTGATGGACATGGAGTCAAAACGATGACGGGTTCTTCCACATTGAATTAAATCAGTATTTTTATAGAAAAATTTATTATTTAAAGTTATTTTCCGTTCAAATTCACAAATTTGGATTGGGTTTACAAAAAATAAATAAAAAAATAAAATAACTGAATTTCACTTTCAACTGTACAGCAACGAAAGGATGAAGCTGCCGATCCTCACCATCATTGTGCATTAAGAATGTTTTGCTTTCTCTTTGAATGTTGGTATTACATTTGATTTTTTTATATGTGTGTTCCTTGTGCAGAGCGATCATAAAACGCCAACGTAAATGAGCCGGGTGAGGCACACAGCTATCCTGCCTCAAGCCAAGGGGCGCTGGTGATCCCAGAGACTATGGACATCATAGCTAAAATATAATAGACAACGGGTCCAGGACAGAGAGAGACTTTTAAAACTAAAGAAAAAAAGGGAACACTTCCACAAACAAGTTATCGATGGTTCATTAATAGGTCTATATAGGTTTTTTTATGCTGTTTGTAAACGTTTGAATATGAAGAAAAAAAACATTTTGGTTACAGTTTGTAAGTGTTGACCTAGACTAACTTAGACTGACCAGTCCTGGCTGTTGATGGCATCTCCGTATCCCGGTGTGTCCACGACAGTAAGGCGAAGCTTCACGCCGCGCTCCTCGATCTCTACCGTCGAGGCTTCGATCTGAACCGTTCGCTCAATCTTCTCTGCAAATAAAAACACACATGAATGGCGATTTAGAGAGAAGGGATACTTTTTATAGCAACAATAACAAAAGTAAAAAGTTTATGCAGCGCATTTAAAATGAGTCTCGAGAGATTTAAAAATAAAAAGCAGAAAAAACACAAATAAATAGATTTACGAACAATAGAGATCAAGCTACAATTATATGCTTAGCATAAGATCAGGACTCTTAATTAAGAAACAGTACTTAATTCAGGTTTTATAGCTTTTAGATTCAGATTCTTTTTATTATTCTAGTTTGTTCCAATCTGGATATTGTTTATTATTTCCAGGAACACTCTTGATGAAAGTGACGTCCTTCCTGCAGCTGTTGGGAGGAAGCCCCGAGCTACAGACGCTGCTATTTTTTAGACATTTAATAGACAAAGCGCTCGAGAGAGGGTTTTACATCCCATCTAACTCAGAAATGTTCTGCATTTCATCACTGGTACCAACCTGAAACAAAGTATATGAGGAAACCCCCCCTTCCCCCTAGTATTTCCCATTACATAGTCTTATTTCTTGTAGTTAAATGTGGTACCAGATCTAAAATATTCTCGGAATTAAGCTTTTTCTAGCTATTTAATGAAATAGAAACATGTAGAAAATATTGAAAAAAATTCTTTCTCTAAATTTGTTCCAATTAGAATAATCTTTTACTTGGAGACTGTGATTTAAATCTATTTAAGACTGGTTTTCTGTTGTTATTGGTTTTAACAAGGCGACATCGATCAAACGATATCAAATAAATGATTAAAGTAATAATCTACTGCAACGAAAAGGAAAGAAAATAAAGTTAATTTGCAGAGGATTTTCTCCAGACTGCTGGGGATCCTTTCAGTCGTGGACATAATATCTTCTTCAGCTCATAAATCCAGCGTCTGGGAAGGGTTTGTGTGCGCGTGCACGAGTGTGTGTTACCTGCAGCTCCAGGGATGTAACGCTCGGGGTAGAGATCGGTCAGGAAGAGGCTGTTGATGAGCGTTGATTTACCGAGACCGGACTCTCCTAAGATCACAAAGCCATCCAGTTAAAAAAATAAAATCTTTCTCTGCAGAGATGAACTCAAAACCAAATAATCGATGTACGTTTGACGTGAGGAGGAAGTCACGTTAGGATTTGAGGTTCATTAAAGAACAAGACCTGAAAGTAACAGAGCTCGGTTCAAGTCGAAAAATTGGTAAAATAAAGATTTCCGATAACCGCTGGGCGCACATAGGTCTGCAATTTAACATTCAACATACTTTAAGATGATACTGATGGAGTTTGAACAGAAAAAAATGTGCCCATGTTGCCCAAAGTGGGGAGTTTTTTGAGAAATAGCCGACTTCCTGTCGAGTTTGGAAACACAATGCACATTACTTATATTTAAGTCTTGAGACCCTACACGTGTGGCGAATTCAGTGCCCGGGCCCTGACTAAACAGGGTCCTAATAAAAAACTAATGAAAACTTATGCAAAGAAACACAAATACAACAAACTTGCATCAACAAAGTTGATGGGTTTCCTGCGTTTGATTGAAAATCTCCCCGGTCAACATGCGCTCATGTGGAACCATCTATTTAGTTCCTACCTCAAAGAAATTGTCCTAATGAACATAAGGCTACAACAAAGAATACATTTTATTCCAATGGAAGCAACAAGCAGTGATGAACCTCAAAACATTACTTTCAATAACTTAAATAAGTAAATTTGATAAATGAAAAAACAAAAAAGCCAATTTCGGAAAACTCGTTCAGAAAGAGGATCTGGATTTTTAATCAATGAAAAATCAAAAGATAAATCAGCTGCTACTCACCAACAACCATCAGTGTGAACTCAAACCCTTTCTTGACAGATTTTCTGTGCACCTGATTGGGCAGGTTTGCAAACCCCACGTACCCCGCGGCATCAGGAAACTGAGAGTAAACGGAAATACCTTTAATGCGCCGTGGTTTATACATTTACTTTACATTATTTCTAATGCAAGAAGCTACTTGCAGCAAAACAACAAAACTATATTCAGTTTCAATAAAGAATTTTTATTCTACAATTTTTGCCTAATTTGACTAGAAAATGTCCCCAAGGGGAGTTTTAAAACCTGAAATTTACTCAAAGTCAATCAAAAAGAAACGTGCAAATAAATAGAACTTCCTTCAATTGGAAGAGCCCATGTTACCTTTGCTTTCTCTCCAGACTGCTGAGACATGACGACGAGCGAGATCTAGAAAAGAAATGTAATTAATAAATTAATCAACAACTGTTTTTGTTTTTTGCTTTTTAAAAAGTACTTTATGGATTCGTGCAAAATTAGAAATACATGATTTATCCCAGACGAACAAAATATGAATTAAATATGATGTTGAATATGTAATAAAGTAAATATTTAACAATTTATTGTCAGGATAATTTCTGAGATAGAACAGGAGGTTACATCACAAACAGAAAGTTACAAGCTCCTTAAATGAAGTGACTGGGAGACCATTGGTCTCTTTCCTGGTTTCGACTCTCAAAGTGCCACTTGTCTCTCTCTTTCCTTAATGCAGCATGGTATTTAACTGTATTTTAAGATGAAAAAAGATGTGATTTCTGTTAAATCCTCTTAAACCTTGCTTCCAGAGTCTTCTGTAATGGGTTATGATTAATATTTCAATAGCAGAATCAGTAAATCTCCTTTATAAAACAATGGCATTTGGGACAATGACAATGATCCAAAACACAGCCAATGCAACTGAGGGGTGAGGGGTGGCATATGGGAGGTAGCTGAAGACTAGGTGGCCACCTGTGGTGGGCCGGTGATGACACAATGAGGTACAAACTGTTCTCTCGGAGAAAGAGGTTGTGAGTGTGAGATGTGAAGAGGAGAGAGTGGCCTGACGACAGGGAGGGAACAATGTTGTTTATCTTTCATCTTCCTGGAAATGCTTTGAAACAAGCCAAACACTCCTTATAAATGAGGTCCGGCACACGGTCATGGACACACTCGGATGGACAGATGTATCAAGATGTGTACTCTCACAGACAGACAGACAGACAGACAGACAGACGCACACAAGAGCATCTCGTGATGTTGAGGTGAGAGCGTTGTGTTGGAGTGTCCTTCACTTTTATCATCTTCAGCGCTCATCCTCCCAGGACAGAAAGTATTCCTCGGCTATGTAATCACCGAAATAAATTACAATTTAATCTATTAAATTCATTTAGCGGTCAAGCACATGCTTCGCTTGGCTGAAATGCAGCCAATCGTTTAAAGATATTCCACTATTTCATCATTTTCCATTTTAATTTGAACTGATGGAACATAAGATAAAAAGAAATGATTATTAAAAACCTTCCCCTTTCACACGACAGGAGCCATCGGTGAGTTATTCCTCTCTCACAAATCCTTTACCTTTCCATACAGAACAAAGCAATGCAGCCTTAAAATGATTGAGTGTTTAAGTGAAAGCTTCCAAATGGACAGTGAGGGGTTGCCTCTTGTGACACACAGCACAAATAATACCACCGCGCATTATTTCCGGCAAGCAGTGATGGGAGGCATTCATCACGATCTCTCCCTTTATCTTGTCAAGAACTAAGCAGTGGTCCCCAAAATGCTTCACACCACTGGTTTACTGCAGCTATACCTCATTATTTTGTATGAGCACTGTGGTTTTTAAGGACAGCACCAAGTCTTCTTGGCATGGAATGAATGAGTAAAGCTGATCTTCTTGTAGCCTTTTGTTAAAGAAAATATTTCCTTTCTCAGATTTCGTGACATTTTTCTTCCATGGGGAGCCATGGCTGATAGCATGAAATGGGAGGGGCTTTTCTTTGTTAAGAAATGCCCTCACCTGTGGTTGATTGCATCTTAATTAGACTTTTTTAGCTTTTCTCCCGAGACAACAATTGTGGTTCACTCATTTTTGAAACATGGAAACATAGGAAAATATTACTTTTTGTGAGTCCTTATGTGGAATCAGCGGCCCACATCGAGGGAGCATTTAGTATGTCATAGAATATGTTGCTTCTGAAAGAAAACTAAAGGTCTTTCTCTCATTACAGGTTAATCATTCCCAGAAATCCTCAACAAGGCAATGCTTCTCTCCTCTGCATTCTTTATCACTAAACACAGTAAGAAGTGTAGATATCTCAAGTGCAATGATTGCTTCAAGCACATTTCACATTTTATAAGATCACTCAAGAACGCAGCTAATAAACTGAGTCCATAGCTTTTATTATTTATTTATTTACTAATTTATTAATCAAACAACAGGGGATGATGCAGCAAGGGCGTGTCCAATGCTCCATCGTCACAATATGGTTCAAAAGAGAGGAATTGACCAAAGACAACTCCTGAAGTGTGGGACTTGGAATGGAAAGTTTAAGTTTAAAAAAGCAGAGATGTTAGTGAAGAGGAGAAACCAAGATGTGTAGAGAGTGCCTCATCCATCTGTTCGGAATGTCAGGCTCATTTCCCTCATCTGATCATTCGCAGCATTACTAGATGTTTTGATAAGTGCGCAAGAGCTTTCACTTTCATTTTGCATGCAACCTCAAGACAACCCCATTCACAGGCCTAGCACTGAGGAGCTGAGAGAGTGAGTTCCTCACTCGTACAATCGTGAACGTTACCCCTCCCAGAACAGGAAAAATCAAAGAGTCAAAGTGTTTCTCTGGAATGCAGGGAAACTCTTTTAGGATGAATGTCAGATGCTGGGCGTGCATGGCTGCTGCGCTTATAATGCAGGACACAGCGATCCCAGTTATATGCCGCTTTGGGAGGTCTTGTTATTGCTGGCTGGGAATTATGGGAAGGACAAACTCGTCTTGGATTAATCCAGCCTCGCCTCATTATCGCTGCAGTGATTGCAACAAGAGTGATTTCTGATTTAGCACTTTACCAAAACACCTGCTTTTAACCCAAACCCTGCAGCTCACCACTCTATACTCTGACAGATTTACTTTTTTTTTTTAAAGAGTTTGTTGCGCTTAACAGAATTCCTGAGTGAGATTAGGGAACGGAAACTCATGAGGCATGTGACTGCAATGCCACAAATACAGTCAGAGGAAAAAAATGCTCTTTACTTTCACTAGAAAAACGGTTACTGCACTCGTTTTGAGGTCATGTGCTACAAGTGTTCAAATGTATTCAGCAAAACAGAGAATCTATGCAATGCTCAAAAGAAACCGTCGCACAGGTCTTTCATGAACAGTTCAATTCTAAAACGGATTAGGATCCTTTCAAACAGCTTCAAACTTGGAGAGGAACAGACAGACTCTGCTACCAAGGTGAGGGTGCGAAAGACTCTTGTCGGGGGAATATTGAGCACAGCAACAAGACACAAGGTAGTTGTACTGCTGCAACAAGGTCTCACCCAGACGAAGATTTCAAAGCAAACTGAACCTCAAGATGTACTCTTGAGGCTCTTTTGAAGAAACACGAAGAAACTGGAAACACTGATGGTTGTAGACGTAGTGGTCGGCCAAGAAAACATGAGGGACCCTGGTACAATGATCTAAGTCTGGCCAAACGTCCTAGTGAAGGAGTTGTAGCCCTGATCTCAACATCGTCGAGTCTGGGATGTGGAAAGGATGTGAAAAAGCTACGTCTGCAAAAGATCTGCGGTTGGTCTGGAACAACCTACTAGCCGAGTTCTTTCATAAACCAGAAGACTTCCTACTATTTTAAAAGCAATATTGATTGGAGATCACTTTGAGGAAATATTTAGAGATGGCACATTTAGGGCCCTTTCAGACTGGCGTCTGCATTCCGTTTCCATTAATCCTTGCCTTGCTCTGGTAACGGTATATTGTTACGTGTGTGTGTGAAAGCAACCCTTTTGTTTCCAGGAACCGTCTCGAGACAAGTTCAAGCAGTCTGGCGGAGGGATGGGTTGGATACATGACTCAAAAGAGGACTCCACATGGCCATTTTTCATCCTCCGAACTGCACGATAAATGTGGTTCAACAACAACATGAACATTTGCAGAAACAGCATCCACTCTATTTCGCAAGCTGCTTCTTCCTTATGCGTATTGTTATATATGGACGCAAATTATTTAATCTTCTTAACGCTACGTATTTTCTGTATATACGCAAGTGTCTCTGAGACAGATCATAAGTTACCGCGTGAACATAGAACTGCGAGGAATTTGGGAAGATGGAAGATCAGCAGGGCTGGTGGGACGGCCAAACATTTCTATCATTTTGGAATCCGAAACTTGTCAGATATGGATGAACCATTCAAAGTAAACCCTTTAAATCCCTGACTCTTGCCAAAAACTTTTAAAAAGCTGTTTCTGCAAAACTGAGTTATTTTACAAAGCAGCTCTTGAGTTTAAGAGTTCAACGTGCCGCCACAAGACCTCTGGAGTAATTCACTTCACTTCTGAAGTGCAGCTCCACTCTGCACCACTGATGAATGATTTTGAGGACAAAGAGAGGAACAGCTTTAAAACCAGGAGGAAATAACACATCTGGAGGGTCGAGGCATGATACAAAAGAAGAAAAACCCAGGGTGATGGGTTAAATAGTAAATTAGGAGAAGACAAAACGAAAGGTCTGATGGCAGGGGTGTAAAATCTGAGAGACTTTCCGTTTCTACTGAACCAAGAAGTGATCTTTCCGTGACGTAAGGAAGGTGGGTTTCATTTCTGTTGCATCATTTTATATTGGATCCGTAAAAAAAAATAATGCCTTTAATTTATATAGCGCTTTTACAGACGCTTTACAATTTCAGAACATTACTCATTCACTACACATTCACCTCAGCTGCAATGAGGCAGTGTGACAGAATGTGGCTGTCATTTGGCACCTACGGCCTCCTACCCACCACCAAATACACCCTACCAGTCACACACATCTCTACAGGGTAATGGGGGTGAAGTGGCTTGGCCAAGGCCACAACGATATGATGGACCAACCTTTAATCATTGGCCACCAAATCCACCACTATGTCAATAGTAGAATGTTCCAACCATTCGGTTATAGGATGGCTAACCCCACCACTACACCATTTGCATCCCAAAAATACCTGTCTACCACTGACTTTCCTGTAGCTCATAGACTTGAAGAGAATGAGAGGAAGTCAAGGAAATTGTTCAGGAAATGATCTGGAAGCTTGCAGCCTCGGTCACCTTGTGCTGTACATATTGAGCTGTATAGGCCAGGTATGTCCAAATGGTTTTGGAATTACGTTCATGCGATATGAGCATGGGTGAGGAAGAAAGAGAGATGTGTCCATCTGAAAACCAACAAATTCACCTCAGAAAACCCAACAAAAACAATGGGTTTGGATTCAATAGCTGTTGAGTTTCCCCATTTAAGAAGAACACACATTCTGTTTTAACAATAGAAATAAAACAGCAACAAAGTACGGATAAATGTGTTAGAAATAATTTTTGTGCCTTTAGCATCAAATTTTACTCAGCGTCCTCTTTAAAGGAGGCAAAAAAAGAAAAAAAAGTAATTATTTCAAACGCTGGCTCCCTCGTTACCCACAGTATCATGTTCGTAATATAAACTGCTCCATGATGGATGCTACGGGGCTCAAAATGTTTTTGTTTTCTAAAAACAAATTATGGTCCAGCTACAAAACAACCAGTTTGCTTACAGTCAGAGCCTATAGAGTGTGACAGCCTTTCAGATGTCTGTGGTCAAAAAATAAATGAAACCCAGCGACTGATTTTTTTTTGTTTTGTTTTAATTATTATTATTATTTTTGGTGAACTATCGCTTTAAGAGAAAACATCTCATCTCGTTCACACCCTCCGTGATAAAATGCCTTTAATTCAGAGCACGTAACACACCTAAATCTGAAACGCCAGGAATACATGAGTTATCTTAATGTTACGTTTCATACTGATGGCCAATTAAAATATTTTAATTCTGCATAACTTTGATAAACAAGAGTTGGAAACTAAACTCCTTCATCACTTCCGGATACAATCCCTCAACAAACTTTGCTCAACTTTTCCAAAGCCCTTACCTGTTATAAATGCTGAATAAAACACAAAAGGAGAGCTTATATTTTCAGCTCTTGTGCTTTCTTTCTTCCCAGAAGGCCAATCCAGGGAATCCGGAAACAACCGCTGCAATTCCGCCCGTATCCCACAATGCCTGATGGATCGAGAGCCCGGCGCAATGGCAGCCATTGCGGCTCGAATATATAAGAAGCGACCGAGCGATAGAGCAGCTGCGTTGAGCCAGAATGGCGTTCTCAGGTCACAGTTTCACACGCTTTCGATTTCCAGTGACTTTTGAAAGCGAGTTTAAACACGCATAAAAATGTGTGGTTATTTGATGCGTGCGATTTATTTTCATTAACATTTTTGAAGTGTAGTATATCTTAAACAGGGTTTTAAAAATATATTTTACATTAAAAGACATTTGTACAAATCTCTGACATCGGTTATCTAACGTTTGTTAATACAATTTCATTTTCTGTTGATCCACATAAACATGAGATTCACATTTAATTTAACTTAATTTCGATGCTGCAATTGGTGGGTGATAAATATATATTAGTATGTATTAGATTTCACAGCATAATGAAATACAGTAATAATACAAAAATACATGATTGATATGAATAAAATAAAATACCTATTTTATCTGGCTTTTACATCCATTGAGAAGACATTTAACTTACTTACAGGGTTGACCTCGTAGTTTATTTTTTCTGTAGCCTTATTGCTCCATTAGCTCTTTTATGTAAAAGCACTTTTTGGTTTCTCAGTCCATGGCCCCTTTAATGAATAATGAATATAAATGTGTAAAACTAGCACAATTGTAAATTAAATTGACATATTATGAAACATATTAGTCCTATTAACACAGTCTGATCATGTGGAATCAGTGCATTATAACAAAATCTAAACCAAAAACAACTTTTAGTCTAATTTTTATATATTCCATAAGATAGAGTTTGAAATGCAAAGATGGTTGTAAAGTTCAGTTAAAATAAATCTTTACAGCATGCAAAAATACTACAGTTGTTTAGTTGCTTGAAGTAGTTTTTTTTTTGTAATTTATCGTAAAAGCTAAAATGTTTTGGACTTTTTGGTGGTGAGCAGAGTTCTAAAAATATATATATATATATTTCATTATTATATTTTGGAAAGCTACTTAAGACACGCCAAACACTTTCCCGAGGTTCTCTCTCATCTGTTTTGGTGCTGACTGAAAGTTTTCACCCCTCCAATATTTTTACACACAAAGGCGCACCGGCTTCTCCGCGCTCTCATTGGAGCGCAGCAGATGCTCCTCTGCGTGATTGGCTGAAAGTTTCGCCTCAGTCTTGAACACTCACCCATCCCTCCTCCCAGCTCAAAGCCATTATTCCACTCCACTTATTCCCAGTCCAGGAGAGGAAAGTCCGTTAGTCAAAGCGCAACAGAGACGCGGCGAGGAGGAGATGCTGTGCACCTGATCCAAGCGCTTCACCCGAAGACAAGACATCCGAAAAGAAAAGACACTTTACTCTGAAGAAACCAACTAAAACTCGGAGTTTGCGTTCTGAGAAAACTCTTCAAACCTCTGGATTGCGCGCAGCGACTCATCCAAGCGTAAAACGCGATGGCCTCCGCGGCTCTGGAGATCCTGGGGCTGATCTTGTGCGTCTGCGGTACGCTTTTGGAGATGGTGGCCTGCGGGTTACCCACCTGGAAGGTCACCGCCTTCATCGAGGCCAACATCGTGGTGGCGCAGACCATCTGGGACGGTCTGTGGATGTCGTGCGCCGTGCAGAGCACCGGCCAAATGCAGTGCAAGATCCACGACTCCATGCTCGCGCTGAGCCACGACCTGCAAGCCGCGCGCGCGCTCACGGTCATCTCGTCCGTCATGAGCGTCATCGCGCTGATGGTGGTGATCGCGGGCGCACAGTGCACCAACTGCATCAAAACGGAGAGCGTGAAAGCGCGCGTGGTGAACGTCGCGGGGGTCGTCTACATCATCAGTGCCATTTTCGTGCTCGTGCCCCTGTGCTGGATGGCGAACAACATCATCTCCGACTTCTACAACCCGCAGGTGCCCACGGCCAAGAAGCGCGAGATCGGCGCGGCGCTCTACATCGGCTGGGCGGCCACCGCGCTGCTGCTTATCGGCGGCAGCGTGCTGTGCTGCTCGTGCCCGGCCTCGGAGGGCTCCGGCTACTCGGTCAAATACGCGCCCACCAAGAGAGCCACGTCCAACGGGGAATACGACAAGAGGAATTACGTGTAGGCAAAGTTTGGACCTTTTCAGGGACTCCTGTGAGAGCTGTTTATGCTTGGACTTCTCCATCTGTTTGTTGATGGTTCATTTCATTTCTTTTTTTTTATTATTTGGACACTCCTCATTAAAAGTCTGACCTCATTCTGTCCATCCAAACGTGCGCCTTTCTAAGTTTTACCTTCACAAGTAGCAAAACCTTTTGGTTTGAAGGGTTTATGCTTCGCAAGGTTCATGGTTACCTTATTTTTAAGTCAAGAGAAGAAGAAAACCCTCAATTATCACAATTATTTTTCTTAAATCTCACTGAAAATTGGTCTTTCTTCATGTTTTGAAAGTTTGGTTCAAATCTGCTGCTCTTAAAGCATCACTGGCTTCATGAGGATTCACATTTGTAGCTGAAAGGGGCATTTTTTGTTCACAAACATCATGCTTGACAGATTGGAAAAGCAAAGTACTTGTTATCTTTTACCTTTCGATTGTTAATGATGCTGCTCAAGTTTTTAAGTTGCATGTGGAACACATGGACCAGATCATTAAAAATGCATGAGCTCCTTGACCCAAAAAAGTTTAGAGAAGTCCAAATGTTTATAAACCGGTTGCCTCAAAACATTTCAATTAGTTCTTAAGTAAACACTACCCAAAAATATTAGACTTTTTTTTTCTTCAAACAAATGCTACTTTTGTGTAATGTTCTCTTAAAATCTGAATTTGCTCAATGTAAATGTTTCAGCCAATTTCCCACAACCACCGCTTTTCATATTGAACACCATTAATAAATGAAAATACACTTCATAAATCCTTAAAATGCTAGAAGCCGATCAGAAACTGGGGTTTATCTTTAGTTATATTTATAACTGCTGATATTTGTCTGAAAATGCATTTTTTCCACATTAAAACCAAAACAATACGGTTTAATTGCTCATAAAATGCTGCTTTTCACTCACAAGGAGTTTTCCTGAGGCACTTTGTAGATGCCAGTTGCCTCAAAAAATTGAGGATACACTATTTTAAAATGAACCTCACTCAAAAATATAATTTTGAATATAAATTTGAATTTTTGAACACAGTTCATGTTTTGAAGTAAGAGAGTTTCGTGTGCTGAGACGTTTTGGAGATAACAGTGTAAAACATTAGTTTGTGAACAATGACATGGCTCGATGGAAATGTAAAAGGTCTTTGTGATCCCAAACCGATGAAGTGTTCAGAAACACATTGTACGCAGAAAGCTGTACGTTTCAAGATTAATTTTGAAACAGAAATGAATCGATCTTTCTTTCTGAAAATGCACAGATGGATCAACCAGAAGCTCACGACATGATTAATCACTGCCATGTTACTCAGAACCGACCCGTCCTCGCTGATCCTCAACCCTGGACTTTTATTCCTCGATGGAAAAGAAGGAAATCTTATGGATATTCCTGCCGATGTAGTGCCTGGATTCACAGACTGAAAACAGTTTCTGAAATGTTTATTTTTTGTATTTTTGTAAAACTTGGTGAATGAATGTGGCTTGGAATAAACATTCACAATTGTGCCACAATTTGTAAAGTTTGATGATTGGCTTATTTGCAGTTAAATATTTTGTTTAATTAGCCCATTTAGATGAAGGCATGGGTGGTCTCCTAAGATTTGTGATGTCACAAACAAAGCAATCTGCGAATGGCCTGATTATAAACAAAAAAATTGATTCTGTTTAGAAGGCACTTGTGTAGACATCTGTGATTTGCACTTTAAAATCAGTTTCATACTACATGAAGTTAGAAAAAATGACAAATATTCGATTTGTAACTCCAGAATCACAGTCAGTCACTTGTTTCAAAAGTGCAGTGGTTTCTGAAGGGTGTAGAAGGGTGTTTGGTGAGGCTTAGTCGGTCATATGGTCACTCAAAAGAGCAAAACAAGCCAGTCACACTTAAGTATGTGCAGGAATCCACTGCCCGACCGGACTCCACTGGTTAGTACCAGCAGAACCAGTACCAACCTATGGAAACCCATTTCCCCCTGGTCGAAAAAGTCAAAATTTCAACATACTGCATTCAAAATGTTGACTTGTTGGCACTACAGACGTCATATTGTGTAAATGCATAAAATATGCAAAAATAAATAAAAAATAAGTAAAAAAATTATCAAATTTTCAAAAAAATAAATATTTTTTTTTTACCTAGTGGAAACGGGTTACTATTGCATTGCAGCCCTGCCGAACACCCGCCTCGTTTGCTCCGTTTCTAAATTTCCTTCACTCTCAGTAGAAAAGAAACGTATAGTGATTATATTTATACAAACCACAGAATGCTTTTGGGAGATATTATCACTCACACATTAATATTTTGTTAAATATTCTAAATTTCCTCAACACCCCTCTCTCCACTACATATTAATTTGTTGAGTTGCGCTTTTTTATTTTCAGTTTATTATTCATCAGCCCTAATCTCACAAGCTCCTGTCTGTCTCCGAGTGTGAAGTTTATGGGTTTGTTAAGAGCGCCGCATCCCCCGACCCTCCTCTATCAGTCCCAAACACAATGGAGCCTGTCTGAATGTCCACACCAGCTCTTTCAGACGCCAGGATGCGATTGTTTGTCCCAGGGAGAGAGAGAGAGAGAGAGAGAGTGTGAGTGTGTGTTTTGGGTGGGTTCTCGGAGGAGGGGCCCAGACTTTTTTTAAAAAGGAGCCTCCATCCATAATGAAGAGAGGTGCAGAGGGGCAGCCACGACGTCATTTAAGAATCTTCGTCATGACAACGACAAAAGAACCTGCTGTTGCCTGGAGACGAGACCCCATGATGCGGCCATATGGAGGAGGACAATGGAGGACGGTGGACAGACATTCCAAGACATGGAGTGAAACAGAGAGAGAGAGAGAGAGAGAGAGAGAGAGAGACTTCTATATTGGTTTGGATTTCAACGAAAATAATCTGTTGTATCAGAAGGTACCCATCGGTCTGAGAACTGTGTGAAAGTTTTAACTCTTTCAAAAAGTGGAAACCCCTTCTAAACAACACCGATTCTTAAAGCTACACTTGCTCGAGGTTACCAAAGTTCTCACTCCGTATTAAGCTTCCTTCACAGCTATTTCTGTTTCAGCTCATGACTATGCTTCAACCTACGATATGTTTAATCACTAGCATCGGTTTGGTCTGAATAGTCGACTAAAATTTCTATAAGTTATAAGTAGCCAGAAGAATTGAAATTCCAAAATTCTGATCCGTTTGGTTTTTGTTAATTTTACACATTAAGAAAAAAAAACACAATTATTATTTACGTTTTTAAAAATATCTTTGTTTACAGCATTATTTCACACCTTATAATGATTGTAAACAAAGCTCCTGCGGTAATCAATTGATTCAGGTTGGAGAGAATTGATTAAATTGTGGTCAAATTGTGGTTTTACCATTGGTCAAAAATCCCATTCGTAGTTATATAATCTCAGGGAACCTACAGTTCTCGATGATTTAAATAGAATTTTTAGATTGAAATTGAAGAAAAATTTTGAAGGAATACAATTGAAATTATATCCCATTACTATAAACCTTTTTATTGTTTTATTAATGCATATTAAATCCCAATAAAGCTAAAAACACCAATGAAAAACATTGAAAATATGAAAAAAAAATGTTTAGAATTCCCACAAACCTGAAAATAGAGTGATTTCACCCAGAGACAGGAAACTGTGTGACTGTGAAACAGCTGAAATAACCAGATTACAAAATAAAAGTTAAAATTGCAAGCAGCAATCAAAGGGCTGATTAAAAATCTGGCAAATTAAAAATGATATGGTTTCTTAACATAAATGTCACAAATATGTACTTAAATCACTTAAATCTGAAATTAAATTATGACACAGCAGAAAATGGGATATTTCATGTGTCCAATATGTGGCGCTATAACTGATGAAATTGAAATTAGCAGACATTGCATGACTCAGTTATTAACAAATTCTGTTTTGGGTCTAAATAAAAAAAAACCGACTTTCTGTCGTGTTTGGAAAAATCGATCCATATTATTTATAGTTAAGTCGTGGTACGATACACATGTAATCGGAATTTCAATCGCACACAACAAACTGTTAGTACACCACGAGTATAGAGCCCTTTTCACTTTTCTAATCCCCATCAGTCGTCAATTTTCACGTGTTGTGACGGGGCGAAAATCCGCGACGTTTCAAGCACAAATAGACCCTCAGAAATGTGCTGAATTCTGCAAAACGAGTTTTACGCTTTAATAACATCGTTGATTTGTTTTTTTTTAGGAAAAGATCATTTATTTTTAGTACACCTTGAATATATATTAATCTTTACCTTGTTTTTCTCACACACACACAGGTATATCGATTGTTTAGAGATAAACTCAGTTTGTTGGGATTGGACTAGCGCTCAGTGCTAATCGAAGTTTGAACGCCATTCTAGTAAAGCGCATTATAACCAATAAAGAAGAAGTCAACACGGCTCTAAAGACTCTTGGGAGAGGAGATAAAGCATAACTTGTAGAGTACACTATAACTTGCACACAGTATGGGATCTACCGGAATCTTCTGGTGTTTTAGAAAGGTGTCGGTCCAGTCCAGGCATCAACAGCTAAAGATTTGTTTGAACTCTAATAAAAAAAATAGAACACTTCCACGACCAAAACTCAAACTGCATTTATCTTTTTGTTGCTAAAAGTACGTTTCACCAAAAAAACCCGAAATAAACCAAAAGAAAACCTACAATGGCCTTTTCCCCGCATCACTCCCTCCCTCTTCCACAGCTGTGCAACAGGTTCCCATGATGCCAGCAGCGACCTTTGACCTCTGTTGTCATTGCCAGATTCCCATAAGTGACTGCTGTTGCCATGGTGAAGGTGGCTCTTGATTCAAAGCATCAGATTAGTCAGCGTCCACACGACTGCTGTCAATCAAAGCCCAATCTCTGCCAAAACCAGAAAGAAAAAGAAGCTCAATCAAATATCACGAATTACAATTCCTGGGTCACACTGGAAAAATTGGGCAAATACAACGGTTATATTTTAAAGGTTTGTTTAAATTACTCTAAAAAACATCAAGTAACTCTCTTGCTCGCTCAGGTTTAGTCTTTCTTGAGTGGTTCTCCCTGTTCTCGTGGGGGTTTGCTCCAGTTTCTGAGCAGACATTTCAGGCAAATTTACGGATAAATAGCAACCGGAAGTGTCTGCAGGCCAGTTTTTTATTTTTAACTCCAGTCAGAGTAACACTTGCAATCGTTACTTAAACAAATGTAAGAATCATTTTCCGCTCGCTCAGTTTCTCTCAAAGTTCGAGGAGCATCTGTGCCTTCAGTTCACTGCATTCAGAGGAAATCAGCCGTCACAGATACAAGTTCTGAATCATTCGAGATCAGGTTTATTACAGGAAATGTTGGGGGTCTTTACATCACACACAACACAATTTAAATAACATTAAACGACACAATATAAGTTAAAACCATTAGCATCAGGAAGCAACACTGGTTCATTCAGCTGCTGTTGTGCAAATGGAAACTAAAGGCAATTTCACGCGGGCGACCTTGTTTGATTTTGATTCAACTTTATTGTCATTACACAAGAACAGGGCAACGGAATGCAGAAGTGCATCTGCAGAAAGTGCTGGAGAAGGTATAAATTAAAAGTAGACATGTTGCATTGAAGAAATATATGGACAAATACCTTTAAGTATTTAAGGCAGAAGACAGAGTGTATTACCTACAACAAGAGTGTATTTACAGTAGTGCACAGAATATTACAATATAGTGCAAGTAACGAGAGAAACCCTTAATTTTAAAGGATGAAAGAGAGGCTCCGATTGCAACAAACCCAAAATCAGTGTGAAGAAAAGTTGTATGAATAGCCGGACCCATTATCTGACCAATAAAGAAATATATTTAACATCAATTTCTACACTGGTGAGTCAACTTTCATTTCCAATATAAATTATTAAATATCTTGGCGAAAGTTAACTTCAGGTTTCTTTCCACCAGAGCGCCTCTTTCCTTCTGAAGTGAATTAGTGGGTCACCAGTGGTTCTGCAGATCACATCTTTGTACGTTGCCGGTGCATTTGCTCTAGTGGTTGCACGAGACGGAGTGTCTCAGGTTGAGAAGCTCATCCAGGATGGACACCAATGCAAGCTGTGTCCAAAACATGGATATCTACCAGGTGACAAGTGCAAGGAGGAACAGGAGAAGCACTGGCAGAACATTGGAACATTACCAGTCTGAGGCCCAAAGTCCACAGGTTGTGCTTACAGCGCTGTGCAGGATGCTTGGAACCACCAAAACCGGCAAATACGCCACCGGTGCCCTCACAATGAGCTCATGTGAGAAACATGATGGAGTCGTGATGCCTTGAAGTAGGTTCAGCTGCCTGCAACATTCTCCAGAATGCCCGGTTTGGAGTAGGTCAGTGATGGTGTGGGGTTTCCAGACCCTTTGTGACACAATGCGGTGGTGCAGTTAGCCCTGGGAAAGGCAGGCAATGTGAGGTGTCTGCGAAACGTAGGGAACTGATGGTATGGACTAGGCACCCGTTCTCCAAACCTGAATCCAACGGAGCACTTCAGGGAATATCGTGTCTTGCTCCATCCACCAACATTGCACCACAGACTGTCCAGGAGCTGGTGGATACTTCAGTCCTGGTCTGATAGGATTACCTTAGTCCAGATCTCTCCACCACCTCATTAGGAGAATGCCCGGGTGTTGTATGGTGGTAATAGAGGCCAGTGGAGACCTCATTTTCAGGACATTACATCAAGGCTGGATCAGCCTGTTTCCACTTCGAGATCCACTTCCAAATCCAGTCCTCCTTTGGAACATGAACTGGATTTCCATTGATAACGTTATTGTCAGCACATTCAACTACATAAAGAACAAAGTAATGAACATAAGTCCACTTCAGACTACTGCCATGTGTTGAATCTTCTGAAACGGAGCGTGTTGGTGGTAACGGAATCCTGCTGGTTCCGGTATGTCTAGGTTCGATGTTTGGAATGCTGGTAATGAAAAATGGAATGTTAGCAGAGTGAAAGTAAATGGAAAGGACAAGGATGTAACCCCCTGCTGAGGCTCACGCGGACTTTGTAATATGAGACGGCTTTACTCTACTTTACCCAGACAAAACAAGGTTTATAATAGTCATCTTCCACTAAATGGAGAGCAGGAACACAAGGATTTTGTGACTGTTCATTGGAGATGATGTCCTGCTTTTATCCAAAACTTCTTACGTTTCAAAGAATGAACAGAGTCCCAGTGAGATGGATGCACTTCCATCCTTCTTACATTTTAGGATCTTGACTGATATGTAAGGTTTTGCTGATCTTGTAGCCCTCACTTTTTGGTGTAATCGTTTCCCTTTTCAGGTTTTGTTACATTTTTCTTCCATGGGGAGCCATTGCTGACCACATGAAACGGAAAGGAATTTCCTTGTTAAGAAAATGCCATTCTTATAGTCACCTGGACACCTCTTCATTAGAATTTTTGGACCATAATACACAGAGTGTAAACAATATATATTTTTTTGTGATTTCCATGCGTTGAACATTATTTAGAACAAGTTTATTGTCTGTTACATGCAATTGCGGGTAAAACGGTTTGGTTTCTATCTTTTGTTAATGATTTCTGACTTCCTGTTTGAAAAGAAATTTCTCAGGAAGTTACGCATCTTAGTTCTATGACTCATCTGTATTTTTATTATTCATGAGCCTGACTTCTTTAATCCTATGAGAAGATGCTGTGTATTATTTACTCATGGCTCTTAACTCTTGACACAAACTCAGAATGGATCGTAAATGTTTATTTCTGTGGTGCTGAGGTGGGATTGCGGTTGGTTGACCACCAACAGCTGTGGATTTTCTTCGTGAAGGCTACAAGAACTGGAGAATGTTGGACCTGGGCATTGGAAATCAATGCTGTTTGCGGTTACAGTGCCACTTCAGTGCAGGTATGTGTGCGTTTTATCGGCTGTCAAGCATTTATCTTTCTATATTTGTTATCGAAAGCCAATCCAAGCCATTCCCACATCCCAACCCACTTTGCACTGCAGTACACAGCCATTTTTTTTTAAATCTTAGGGCAGATGAGACCAGAAAAAGGCGGCACTCATGACCCTGTGGCTTTTCTCCAACGACTATAATCGGGGAGCACTCATTTTTGTAACATGGACTTGTTAGAAAAATCACTTTTTTTGTGTGAAAATGAACAAATCTTGTTTGCCACCAATGGCCCACAGTTGTGGGAGTATTTTGTAGTACGGTATCTCAAATAAAATGTTAATTCTGAAAGGAAATGAAAGCTTTTCAGACAAATGTTTTTTGTTATGACGTCAAGCAGCATCTAGTTGTAGAAAAAGTTACATATTGCACCCATCAAACAATCATCGATGAAGGAATAAAAAAAAACCAAAAAAAAAAAACCCAGTTTTACTGTTGAACAAAGCATTAAAGCAGCTTTATCCAGGGCTCTGACTGCATAACGCCCACCCAAAAGTCCCTTGCTCTGATGCCGCCACACACAGATGACTTGTATTGTTAGCGCTTATCCAGTGCAGCTAATCCGCACAGGATCAAACCGAGACACGGAAGAAAACAGCTACACACCACCGAACCACGGAAAAAGAGACTTTTGTTCACAATAACTCAAGTGCCAAGAGTACAAGCACTGAATACCTGTCATCTTGATTAAAAAGAGAGATGTTTTCTGCTGAAGTCTATGGGGAACATATGAGGCATGAGTCACGTACCGGTGTATTACATTCCTGCAGAGCAGCTCAGTGGAAAAAACAACATCACCATCATCCCTGCTCATAACCGTTACAGACGGAGAACATCACGAGGCAGTGACTAGCCAAGGTTTGACGTGACCTAACTTGTGCATATGATTCTTTACCAGGTTTAATCAGGATTCATTAAATCCTCGAAGCTGAGTTGACACTATTTTTCTGGCATATAAAATTGCCTTCAATGACATTCAAAGATGCGTAATGCAACCGTATAGATGTAAAAATAGAAGAACAATACAGTTTTGATCAGGTTTACGTACCCTGGGTGTTTAGGGGAATTCTTGGCCCGTTTTCTGAAAGATCACAAAATCTAAGTTAGTGGTTGGGTGAAGCCGACAATGTGCGGAAAAACAACAAACATTTCTGCTACAACAGCCTGAAAAAATTGTAAAGGGATATACAGAGCTCTGTTTGTGGCCATTTCAAGGAACACAATATGGAGATGCTTGAAGAAAAATGGGAGAAGAAAGCCATTACTGCACAAATACCACAAACTAGCAGCTTAAAACATGCCGAACAGCTCAGGAATCAAGCTCAAACTTCTGGAATAAAGTTATTTGGAATGACAAGACTCAATTGTTACTTTTTAGCCACAATCAAAGCTACATTTGGAGAGGAGTCACCATGAATGGAGCACTATCCCTAATGTGAAACATGGAGGATGTTTTGCTGATGTTTGAGTTCCAAAGGCACAGGAAACTTGATCAGAATTGTTGGAAGATGGAGAAAAATGTTCATCACCAGCCGGAAGCTGCGCATGGGACATTACTGGAGATTCCAACAAGACAACGATCCAAGTTCCACTCGTTACTGGTTCCACCAGATCAAAGAGAAGGTTCTGGAGTGGATCCCAGTCTCCTGATCTCACCATCACTGAAGCAGTCTGTGGAGAACTCAAATGTGCCGTTCTTGCAAGAATTTACAAGAGCTAGAGGCTTTTTACCTAAAAGTGAAGATAAAGAACCTCATCAACAACTACCTCAAGAGAATCCAGACAGTCATTGATGTTAAAAGAGGAATACAAAATATGAATTACCGGCCCGTGTAAAATTTGATCAGGATCTTTTAGAAAGTTTCTTTTTCACAGCCGTTCAACGGCTTCATAAAAACACTAATTACGAGTGGGGATTTTTTTTAATGACAAAAAAAACCCCTACCCATCTTGCTTCATCTGCTCTCAGTCTTATGTTGTGAAAACAATCCGCCACCAATTTATTTAATGAAAACCATGGCTTCAAAAGTCTGTGTGATGTCCTCGGGTCATGAGGACCTTCATTAACTGAACCCTAGAGGACATGTTTTTTTTTCTTGAAGGATATGAACCTGTATTTAATAACAAGCTTTTAATAACAAGTTAAAAAGAAATTAAGGTGATGTGATCGTTCTCAGAAAATGTGGGATGATAACATTTATTTGGAGTATTGTTTAGTCAGTAAGACTAAAAATGTGTTGAGACGCTTAGAGTCAGAAGAAAGGACTGGGTAAATATGATTAATGGTGAGTAACTGAAAGAAATCCAGTTAAAAAAAAAAAAAATACATAAACGGAATGTGTCTTACACTAAAAAAAAAAAAAAGTTATGTTAAAGAATAAAAAATATTTGTAGTCTAATATGTCCCTTACTTAAAACACCTCCATCCATAACTTCCTACCTCAATATCAGGCCCCTCCCACCGAGGCTGCTGTGCTCGCCTCCAGGCAGATGAACTTACATCGTCATTTTTCAGATTCGACTTTTTTTTCTGTAAATTTTAAAATGCAACTGAACTGAAAACATCTTTAGGGAATTCCTGTACAAGGCGAATTATTAGTTACTTCCATCATTAAAGTGGTATTTATAAGCAAGCTTTACATTACATCAGGGAAAAAAACAGGGCTAGAAGATAAACAGTTACTCATTCTTGGATAATAACCTGCGATACGTAAACACATCCACCCAGTCATTACGAGCGGGAGGGGGGGGGGGAGCTAACACACTGAACCAGAAACACACATATTAAAAACACAGCACCTGACCGACCGCTGGTTCACTCACCACCATCTCCATCGAAGTCCAGGATGAGCTCCAACACAAATGGAAGTGTGAAAAACCGCAGCTCAAACTATCTGGGGATTCAGAAGGTTGTGTTGAAGACAAAGGTTAGTTTTGTAGACAGACGGTAGCTTTTACACGGTTTCACCGAACAAGTGAAGTGTAAAAATATTGCTGCAGTTTTTAGATGATCATCGATTTGTTATTGAGTACTGGACCCCAATGGTTCTCATATGAGGTGATGGGCACAAATGTTTTATTATTTACATCAATTCACGCAGCTTATTACAGAATGGCATTACATTCAACGGCCAATTTATTAGGTACACCTGTTCAACTGCTCATTAGTGCAATTTTCCAATCGGCCAATCACATAGAAGCAGCTCAATGCATTTCGGTCCAAAATGAGACCTGAATAAAGAGACTTTGAAGGTTGCAGGGTGGTTGATGATGAGTATTTCAGAAACTGTTGATCTACTGGGATTGTCATGCACAAAACATCTCAACAAGGGGAACATACAGAGTGAGCGGCGATTCTGTGCGAGCAAATGCCTTTATGTTGGAGGGCAATGGCCAGACTGCTTCCAGATGATTGAAAGGCAGAAGTAACTCAAATAACTGTTTGCTACAATCGAGGTCTGCACAATTGCATCTCTGAGTGCACAACACGTCCAACATTGAGGCGGATGGGCTATAACAGCAGAAGACCACACTGGGCTCCACGGTTATGAACAGCAAAAAGAGGCACAAATTCTAACAGGCGCACTAAAATGGATTAGCACTAACAGAGTGTACCTAATAAAGTGGCCAGTAAGAGCATGTCTAATCCCCTCCTGCGGAAGCTCAGAAGCAAAAGGGGACGTGGGTGTTTTAATACTCACACTTTTCTTAGTTTGACGGTTCATCTCCTGCTCATTTGGTCACAAGTTGAGACCTAGACGTTGGTTCCATGACAAGACAGATCACAGGCACACCACTCAGCGCTTTCACACATCCTAATAAATAACTAGACATATTTATCATCCTGCCGTCACACAATTAAATCAAACACAAAGCAAAAAGGAAATAAAACCATTTAATTATATCCATTCATAAAATACACACACTTATTAAAAGACAACACACAACGGTTAAAAAAGAAATCAGGCCAGTAGAGCAAACACCCGTGCGCTCACTGAAACCTTCAGGAAGTGCTGCAGATGCATCAAGCATGAAAGTCCGAAGGTATTTGGCACCAAACTGGCTGAAAACACGGTAAATTTGCTCGAGGCCGTGTGAAATTCCTGCAACCAAGAGCGAGTGTGTGGAGCACCACACGCATGTATGTCCGACAGTTTTACCATCGTTCCTTTATGACAGGAGCGTGATGAGGGCATCCAGGAACTTCGCTCGGTCCTCCATCTTTAGCTCGATAACTGCAGACAAAGAGAAACTATTTCACCCGAACGCACGGACACACCTGATCCAATCAAGATTATGATGTTTAACGGGTCGCTTTTCTTAAAGGGGCAATTTTAAAGCAGTTACAATAAATGTTTGAGCACTCTGTACAAGCACTGCACTGTTAGTGACTTGAATGTAATATTAATCGTACAAAACGTCTTTGAATCACCTCGTATCCCCCCCCCATGGAAGCCACAGAGCTAAAGACCCTCCCGCCCATTGGCATTTTGGGATGGAAAGGGGACTGCAGCAAAAGGGCAGATGGCGAGCAGAGTCCGCAGTGTCGACGTAATCTTTGTACAGGAAGCCTGTATAGTTCCTGGAGAACTGGGCTGCTATAGCTGCAGCGTTCAGTTGAGACCGGAGTAGAGTGAGCTGCAATAATGGAGCCTGCTCGACACCGGAGCGTTAACAAAGGAACTGAACACCACGCTTTCTGAATATCTCACCCAGAGGAAGAATGTAGAGAACGAACAACAGTGGGCCAAGGACTGAACCTTGTGGTACACCCGCGATTACAAGAAGTGGATGCGAGAAAGCTACATCCAGATAAGATCTGTGGAACGTTCTCCAAGATGTTCGGAACAACCTCCAGTTGAGTTCTATCCAGAAACTGTGGAAATGTAGAATTTCCGCATCAAATATCGATTTGATTCAGATTTCTCTTTTGTTCTGCACCGGATTTTGCTCAATGCTCAGAGCTTTCCGTTCCCACACCAGCCTAAGACCTAAAAGAGAAAGAGAGCACCCCATCTTTCTCATAACCTCTTGTAGCATGATGATAAATGCACGCGTGTGCATCTCTGTGTGTGTTTTGGCCTCTGGAAGAGCAGAGGATATTTAACAGCAAACTGATAGAAGCGATGGGAACGGATCACTTGAACAGAACTGTGAGGCTTTTTAAAATACAGAATTCACCAGTGGTTTAAACCAGTAGAAACTGTGTCACAGAGATGCTTAAACACAGAGAAAATATTCTCAGATAAACGGTTTAGAGTGAATAATTCAGGGTAAAACTAACTCCAGACATCAGTGCTCTAGAGAGAGAGAGAGAGAGAGAGATTCTACAGATTTATCTAAACAGTGGTGCTGTGGGTATCCCTGCTCTGTAAGAAGGTACGAGGTTTCTGGTTCGAGGCCAGTCAGTGGGCTTTTAGAGTGAAATTTGCACGTTCTCCTCACAGTCCAATAGAAATACTACGTATCTTTGCTCGTCACGGCTTCTTGAAATTTCTTCAAAATTAAGAAGGGGGTGTGGTTATGTTAATCATCAGAACAACTTACATATTAGTATGCAGAAATTTATATTACGTCTCTAACCAGATTGTTTATGATAACAACCAATTTAACATTTCTCTATCTCAGCCTTAGAAAGGTAAGAGACAAGGGGGTTGGTTTATATCACTCGCCGTGACATGGGGAACATTATATTACGTTACTGATCCTTACATAGCAACCAGATTGTTTACCATAGCAACCAATTAGGGTTGGGTATTGTGATCAAATCTGCAATTCAATTCTTATTTTTATGGTTTCCATTCGATTAGCTTTAAATGTTTCATTTAAAATGTTAATTTAGCAGATTCATATTTGGATTAAAATGCTGGAAACGGAAACTCTCCTACTTAAGTTTATTACTGAAATACACGTCTACATTAATAAAAAGGGGTTTATTTTAAACAACTTTTATTTTAACGAGAGGTGAATAATCAGAGATTTTTCTGAATCGATATTGGTGCGGTAAACTGAAGATCGATTAAAAATCAGAGAATCTATAGTTTTTACCCAGCTCTCCAATCTCAGCTTTGGAAAAGCATAAAGAAGTGGAGGTGGTTTATAAAACCTATAAGGACTTTCCATAGCAACCAGATTGTTAACTATAGCAACCAATTTGGCCTATCTTTATCTTAGCTTTGGAAAAACAGACGTGGGTTTATGGAACATTATGTCACCACTCCATAGCAACCTGATTGTTCCCATAGCAACCAATCCGGTAAATCTTTATCTCATCGTATGAAAAGGGTAGAGAGATGGGGGTAGGTTTACGTTACTCGTTGTGATCTTGGCAACGTAAAAAAAAACCAGCTCTAGTACAAACAAACATCAAAGTTTGCGCGCAAACATTAGCCATCGGGTTTTAATTGAGATTGCTTAAGAATGTGCATTTTGGTGACCTGTCGAATTTGATTCAAAAGAACCACGTTATGCCCTTACCCGAGGTGTCGAAATTATCATGCAGAGTTCTGGAGCTGGTGCTCTCAGCAGCCTTCTCGAAAGCACGGCCAAAGAAGCTAGAGGACAAAACACACATTACAGAAAGAGTAGCATGTAAACGGCGCGAAAGGAAAGAGACATTCGTAGTTTGTCTCCATAAACACTCACTTTTTCTTATCGGAGGTCTCTGACTCTGGTGGGATTCCCAAAACAATCAACGTTCCCTTCTCCAAGTCCAGAGGGGCAGCTATTATCAACGGCAGGATCTTACAGCGCTTGTTCCTAGTCTAACAAACAGATGAAGATCAAACTCTCGCATACTGTTGCCAAGAAGCCCCAACGAAAACTGGTTCTCTGTCCACGCTTTTCCTTTGTAAACCATTGGTTGTCTGAACAATACATTTCAGGAGACAAGCATGGTGAAATTAGAGATTTATGGAACGTGATCAAGGATTATTTAAATACAATTAGGCATACATTAGGAATAAAAATGGTAAAAAGCTACTTATTTCAGGGTGAAAGAGTATTCTTGACATGCGAACAGATTATTCTTAATAAGAACAAATCATTTTTAAGCTAATCATTCAATCGCTCAAAAGGCAGATGCCTAATGTTTCGGAATTGCAAGAATCCTTGGTTATGGACCGAAATCAGTCAGCACATGTAGGGTTTGAGCTGACTGCAAGAGGGCGCTGTTACACAGTGTAAAAGCAGCATTCACACAGTGACAATATTTTTGGTCTTCTGCGAGCAAGGCTGGCCATTATGCACATCCAAGATCCAACATCGCACGTTTGTTTTAGGGCTGCAGCTATGGATTTTTTCGGCAAAGCAGCTATGTTAAATGAGCGAATTAAAATGTATTTTCTGACAAGAGACCCTCAATAATTTATTGCAGTCATCTCAAATTTTTAATTTTTTGTAATTGATTAAATCAAATAATTTGAATAACTGTTTCTAGTTAGTTTCTAGTTTAGTTTCTAGTTTGTTCGACATATTTGAGGCTTGATGGTAGATGTGCAGCCGGGTTACTGTTACTTACCAGTTTTATTGTGACAGTTTAACATGACATGAATATATATATATATATATATATATATATATATATATATATATAAATCTTACTAATGATGACCATCTTCCTTTGTTTTCAAGGTAAGATCTGTTTAAAAGTGCAGCAATAAAATCATAAATTTTCTAAATGTACAAGAACAATCCAAATATTTGGCAACCTTAGGCTTCCTCACACACCAACTGAATGAAAACAAAGGGGTTCGGTTCACTTTTAAACTACAACAGTCATTCATTCACATTAAAACAGCAGATAATGATTCATTGAAACTATTGAGAGCTTCTGTCGGAGTGGGTTCTGATTGAGCATCGTGAACCCGTTGGGAACAGTGATTGAAAACAAGTATCTGCATGTATTTTAGAACCGAAAAAAAAAAAAAAATCACATTTTATTACTAACGTTGATGTACCAGTTCAATACCCAAGTGAGCATGCAAGAGAGAGATGTAAATGGAAATTATCGGAGCTGTCAAACTCAACAAGCCCAATTTAATCTATTGATTACATATCGGGCATGTTCTGTAAAAACAAACGCATTCCCTCAGAAAGCAACACAAATGTGTGTAATTTGCATACATTTGCAGGTGCATGCATTACTTTTTCTAAATGAAATTTAGAAACAAGTTCTTTTGAGAAGAAATTTTAACATTTCCTTCTTGCTCCTGCTTGACTTACAGAGCAGATGAACGCTTTAAGCAGGTACTTGGAGAGCAGAGTCAGAGCCAGAGGTTTAGAGAACAGCTTCACATCTGGAGTTCCCTGCAAAGAGACCCACATGATCAACACTCAACTATACAGCCGTTATTAGATGAATCTTGCTGTGGCTCAAAGGTACATTAATGTAGACGACGATGAATGGACTGTTCAATACCTCCATTAAGTGGCAGTAGAGGAAAGGGCCCTGAGAAAGGATGAGGTTGGTGCAGATGCAGCTTGCCACAGTTTGCTGTATGGCCTTCAGCTTCTTCTTGGCCAAATCGATGCCTAGATGCAGCCGCTCGAGATTACTCCTACAGAGAGCAACGCATTTATGGTGAAACCAAAACATCTATCCATCTGTAGAGAAGAAATATGGCGACACTTTTAGACTTTCGCCTTTTTTTTTTATTTTGTGACTTTTTTCATCCATGGGGAGCCATTGCTGACTTTTATAGTCCCCTGTCTGCTGGGCACCTCTTAAGTGACTCATTAGACTCACATGTGGTTAAAAGCTTGTTAATTAGAATATTTTCTGAAAGACCATAATTGGGATGCACTCATTTGTGCAACATGGGCTTGAACGCACACGAGGTCTTTGTTCTGAAGAAGATGGAGCTCATACACATTCTGCATCAGCTAATCAAACAAACAAACAATAATAACCTGCTCAATGACGTTCTGGGCACAGAGAAGTGTTTCAGCAAGATTCTTCACTGCAGGAAGCACGACTCCTTTAATCCACTCACCTGGAGAGACAGTCGAGAGCTTTGATGAAGTTGTCTGCAGGGGTTTCATCTTTCTCCACATTCTCCAGCAAAGCGGAAGCAGCATGAACCACATCACTGGCCAGAAATCGATTCTTAAACCCAAAGTGGACCCCAAACGTCTGAACGCGGATGTCTTTCATACTGGGGGGGAAATAAAAACGAAAGCAACGATAAAACCCAACGGTACAGCTAAAGCTAGAGGCGTCGTATTTATTCCCTCACCCAAATTTACTGGCTGATTCCTCGATGACTTCACGCAGATTCTCTTTGATCGTCATGTCCATCGAGTTAAACTTCTGCCGCACCTGCTTGAGTGGAAGACTGGAGGAAATGCAAGCGTTAAACGCCATTTTTAGCAAATCCTAGTCAGTTTATTACCTTTTTTTTGTTTTAAAGTAAAGCAGTTGGTCGAGACAGTGTACAACCACAGAATGGAGATCCTAGAATCGAGATCTTAATCAATAGCAAAAATAATTAAAGCCTTACATCTTACACTTTTTTTCCCCTTTCAAATTGGCATAGTTTAGCATAGTTTTTCGAATCTGATTAAGCTAGAGGCCTTTTACTTTATTATTAAGGGAAATCCCGAGTTCATATTTATTACATTTCATCATAAAATATAAACATACAGTTGAACAAAAACGTATTAAACCAATGTGCAACTGCAGTTTCCTCAAATATTCCAAGTGAAGTTTAACAAATACGATAAAAGCAAATCTACTGGACAAATTATCATCAATTTGATGTCAATTCCCAAAAGTTAATATAATCTCAAGCGTGTCTCCTGAGAAATAATAGCTCCCCAGATTTGTTGGTCTGCTGTTCTCTAGAGCAGATTCTCTATTAAATTCAAATCTGAGTGTCATGCTGAACGGTCAAGTTTACGTGGCTCAGTTGGAGGGATATCCTCAGCAGAAGTGAGGTTTGTTTTGAGTCATTATCCTGCTGGAAAACCGAATGTCTACCCAAACCAGTCTTGTTTCATCCTCTTATAGCCTTCCTTTTTCGTGTTTCATTAGACCCCATTGAGATTCCCAGTAACAAAGAAACCCCAGAGCATCATACTCCCACCACCATGCTTCACTGTGGGAACGGTCTTGGGGGTTAAAAGCCTATCCCTCCTTTCTCCAAATACAGGCAACATCAAAAAAAACCTCTAGTTTGTCTCATTTGACTAGAGACACGCATCTAGTCTGCATCACCGTTCCCCTGGTCTTCTTCAGCAACCTAGCAGTGCATTCCTATACAGGGCTCTAGTGACTCACTAATGCACTGAAAGTTGTTCTTCGGTCTTTAGAAACCTCTCTCTAGATTTCCTTCTAAGGTTTTTGGAGCCTTGCGTTTTATTCTCCACTGTGTTGTTCTCTTTAAACAACTTTATAAAAGGTCTTTCCATCTTTATCAGCAGCAACATTCTTCCCCTCAAGCCCAAAGTGATCTCTTTTGTCTTTGCTATGAAGATGGGCATGTGATCAGCTTAAACTACATTTCTAGAATAATTGTGCAAGTTGAGTTAAATTAGCAAGTCACTGAAAAGTAGGGCCGGGGGGTGGCACAGTAGTGCCTCTCAGGAAGTAGAAGCAAGTTCTCTCTGTACTTCTATGGGTTTCCTCTACGCAACTCTGGTTTTCCCGTATGTAATGGACCGACCTTTATAAAGTGTACCCCTGGCCTTTCGCCCAATGTGCCCTGGGAAATGTAACCAGTTTTTACTTATTTATTTTAGGAAATAATGTCAAAACACTCCCCAGTTCTGTTAAGCATCACTCGGGAAACATTATGAGAAAATCCTGAATTATTTTATCTTCAAATGTGTTCCTTTAAGAACGACGGATCTCTTTCTGTCAGTACGGGGAAGAACATTAAGAGGCTGGCTCTTAATAAATAAAAAGAAAGGAATGAAAGGTAAAAACCCTGCAGAGAAGTCCAATGGCAGTAAGTTATTTAGCAAGATTGCTCTTAGTGAAACTGCTAATCTGATGGAATACATCTGAGCAGCAATAAAGTCTGAAGTGCATTATGGGAGTTCCATTTGAGAAAGCAAATAAAACAAGAATGCACACATTCTTTACAACATCTAACAAATCATGCAACACTGACCCCTGCATTTAATGATGGTGTAAAATAGCTTAGGAATTAATAAATAACTATTAAACGATGTCTTAAAGCTAATTAATGATCTAAACATCCCTTACACACTTTCTTATGCTTTGCCCTGAGCAAATCTTAAAATGTTTAAAAGCACAACACTGGTGCCGTCCACTCACCCCATGTCTGCCAGGAACTCCTGGAGCTTCTTCTGCCCATTGATGGACCACAGTTTGAAGCAGCAGGAGGTGTAGCAGGAGTTGCAGATGCTCTCGTACAGAGACCAGTGCTGATACAACACCAACCTCAGGCTGACAAACAGCGTCAAGGGTCAAACACAGAGAATGGTAGAGCGATGCGCTAGCGACACAAAGAGACTGGGAGAGCCAGAACTGTGGCATGAATCTTTTTTAAGCTACAAGGGCATTGTTTCAATTCAAAAGCTCATAGGGTCATCATTAAAAAGGTGTTTTAAAACATTAAACTGTACAAACCAGTTAGAATTCCCAGCATTAGCAAGGATTTCCGTCCTCCTTTTGAGTAACTGTTAAAATACATTTGTGATGTCTACGTGAAGGTATGGTCTCACTTTTAAGTCGTAAACTATGAGTTTATCTTGAGAACACTATTCGACATCTGGTTAATAAAATCCAACCTCTTCTCGTTGCTAAAATTGTTTGATTATCTTCTAACTCTGGATATATTTCATTTGATTTGTAGATTCCATTCTCGCCGCCAACGTGGCTTGGAATTTAAAGCGTGTGGCAAATGTACAAATGTGAAGTTTAGTTGCAAACACAGATCAATTAAAAACATGAACACCTTCTTCATGTGGGAGGGGAAAAAAAATAATCCGATAAGGTCCCAAATTCTAAGCTTAAAATGGAAAAAAAAGAATGCTTTCAGAAATATAAACATTTTGTTATTTTTGCAACTTTACAAAATGCAAAGTGACTGAGCAAACAAGGAAAAAAATCTATAAATGGAGTAAAATCAATACTTAAAGGTACAGTCAGGTGTAGACCGACCATGTCTATCTAACAGAGGTAAAAAGGCGCAAAACTGGGTGAGGAATAGACGATCTCTGCTACCAAGGTGAAGTTGAGCAGGACATTTTCTGGTAAAACTGTGCACCGGTCTCGGCTCTTCTGAAGAAGCACAATGAAACAAGAAACGTTGAGGAACGTAGACTTGATGGTTGCCCAATGAAAATGTCTAGCAGTGTCATCAGCACAGAACTGGCATAAACCAGTGAGGCTCAGGAATTCTCATCTACTGTTTGAAGAATGCAGCCAAAAAGCCTCATCTTAGACATGTGCCTGAAGTATCCATGAAAACATAGGAGCAGAAAACTGGCAGCAGGTGCTCTGGACAGATGAGTCCAATTTTTAAATATTTGCATGTAGCAGAAGACAGTTTGATCACCAAAGGGCAGGAAAGAGATGCAGTGTGTCTCACATGGCCGGCGGCCCATCCCCCACAAGGTGCTGGTTGAGGGATGAATTCTGTCCAATTCAAGTCTAAGAGGAAAAAGGCGAACTTTAAAAACGATTTCCTCAACAATTACAAATAAATACCAAAAAAAAAAAAAAAAGGCAGGGACCATGTGACTGGCTTGCTATGATTGACAGCTACACTGACCAGTCATCGCATTGATGAGAAAAGATGGTTAGGCTTGGCGATCAAATTCAGAGAAGTTGTTCTTAAATTCTGTGCTTAATTACAAAATAAGCTGGAGGAGCTCCGAATCATGACGGTTCCGTCCTTTTCAGGAAGTCACATGTGTGCTTGTGCGCCCGTCAATGTCAGCCTCCAGTTGAACTCATATTTGTTGACTCATATTTGCCCAGTAGGTGGTGTCAGGTCCTCCATATTCTTTTTTAGTCTATGTGGACAATGACGAAGCAACAGTAAAGCAAGGTAGAGGTTCCTTGAACATTTGGGGGGCTTCCTTTATTTTCTGCATATTGGGTTGGAGACTTGCTCAGGAGTAATGTATTCTGCAGCAAGACAATGACCTCAAACATACAGCCATTTTAAAATGAAATGGACCATAAAAAAATAATAATTACAGTGAAGCGATTACAGGGTCCCCTCAGAGTCCTCAACCTCATCGAGTGTATTTAGGATTACATGCAGATGTGAGAAAGCTACATACGCAAAAGATCCAAAAAGGTTTGGAACAACCTAAAAGCCAAGTTCCCTCAAAAACTGTCAGCGTTCCTAGAAAACAGAAGACCTCAGAACACCTAATCCTCAGCTAGATCAGGATACTCGTACTCAAAAGAGATCCTCATACAGTCAATGGACAGAGAGTTCTCCTCATCCTCGTTCCTATGGCTGTGCCGAGACACGTGCCGCTGCAGTGTTGCGATGTCGGTCACATATTTCATGCTGAAAAACGAAAGATGCGCAAGTTATTTAAAAACACTCCAACTCCAAACGATGCGAGCGAGATTCTTACTGAGGGATTCTATCATGAACCCACTGATCCGTCACGCCTATGACGCTCCACCTGCAACACAAACACAACCTCCTTTAACAAAACAAAAAAAAGACATCTACAGGCGTTAAAAGGTAATGCAAGTAAAGCTGCTGACCACAACATGTCTTTGGTATCTTTAGACATGACCCAGGCCAGTTCAAACATCACTAATGCTGCCTGTGCACGAGAGAAAAAGGGGGTTTAACATGAAACGGAAAATATTGTGATGTTTCTAGAATCAGATGCAGACATACACAGAACAAACACCGAATAAAAAACGGCGTACGAGTTTAAGATAAACTCACCGATGTTCCATGAAACTCATACTGCTCATAATCGAAGAGAATCTCTCTCCTGCAGAAGTAAAGACGACATTCAGAAGCGATCGGAATTTTGATCGGTGATTAGTTTGTAATGAATTACCGTTTAGCTTCCCACTCGCGCCTGCCCCTTTGTCGTTCAATTCTCCTTTCCAAAGCATCCTAAAGAATAAACGCACACCTTAGCGTTGGTCCATAAATTCTTCAACTTAACGTGAGATGAAATCATGACGTGCCTCGTCAAAACGCCTCCGCTTCCCAGAAGGCTCTGCACTTCCATCGCTTTCATTTCCAGAATCGTCTCCATCTCCCTCCGCATCCTCGTCATCTTCTTCATCACGGAAAATGTCATCGTATGACGGAACGCCGAGATCATCATCTTGTTTTATGAGAAGTTTAATCTGTTAAAGTAGCAATATTTAAAGAAAGCAATTAACGTAATAATCCTGGTATCTTAATTAGTTTTATTATTTTCTATAATACTTTGGGGAGTAAAAAAAACTATTTTCTTTATTCACATTAACCCTTGGGAGTCTCTGCAGGCACCGGAATGACGCCACCCACCTTTTGTTTAATTTTGACTTCAAATAAAAAGTTGTAGGTTTAGCCAACATCATCAGAGTTATGACATCATTTGCAGGATAGCTCAAAATAAAATGTGAGTAAATGCACAATTGTCTTTTAGCTTCATTTTAAAGACCCCAAATATGTGCCATTAGTGCCAACTAGTGGCGAAAAGAAGGGATAACCTTTGGAAGTACAAGACCTGTGATACGGCTTGTATTTTTCACAGGTCAGGCAGAAAAGGAGCACAATGGAACTAAAAGTGCTTGAAACAGTGTATACAGTTTAGGAGATATGCTTTTTTTATTATTAGAATTTTTCACACTGTTTTATCGTTGCTTTTTGGGGGATTCATAAATTTTTACTTTGTCTCAACACTGTTGATTTTTGTTTTAATACTGTAATGTAGTACTTTTTAATCCTTTTATTTAAGCAACAGAAATCTGACTTTCCCTAGAAAGAAAAAAAAAAGGTTACTTATGCATTCATCACTTATGCATTTATTATAATAATTAATGATGGGGAAATAATTTTCTAATCATATTAGAAATTGAACAAGTTTAATATGACGCTGGCAAATTTGCAAACAAAAAAACATTAAAATACTGAAGATTAACCTGAGTGTCATTGTAGACATTGACCACATCGACAGGTCGGTGAGTATCACAGATGAAGAAAACAGAGTCTTCCTCAGGTTGAAGCATCTCCAGCAGATCCACATTTGCGCCACAATTTATCAAAACAAAATACTGGTACTAGTGGATAAACAGAACAGATATTTGTTGGTACAGGCCCCAAATCTGATAATCATGTGACAACAACCTGTACAAACTAGCCTCAAAATGGCAAAGCAGCACCAGCATTTATGGCTATGTTCAAAAAGATTATGCCAATACAAAATAAGTAATAAGTGTAAATAAAGATAGAGTCAGACAATCAGAGGAAAACATGAGTGACGCCTTCAAAACCATCAAATCCCTTAATTGTCTTGCTTGATTTGTCCTTTGTTATGATTAAGATCAGAGGTCACCACAATTCAGGCCAACTTAACACCCCTGCATGGATGTTTTTAGGACACCAAGTAAGACTTTGACTTTCAGGTGTGTTTGATTATGTTAGAAGATAAACTCGGAAGGACACAAGCACCTCAGGATTAAACATGGTGCCCACAGATTTGAAAATACCTACTATTTAGAGTGAATGTGCCCTTTGGATGTGCATGCAAAGAAAATAAGCGTTACCTGTTCTTTATGTTCTAAAAAAGCCGTCCCCAAATCCTGCCATCCCATCACAGGGATCAATGTATACTGGACTTGGTCACAGTGAAACAATGCCTTGATGGTGCAAGAAAAAACAGATGTCAGGGATAAAATGCAGACATTTTTTAGATGTTTCAGAGACCTAAGGAAACTAAGCAGGCGGAAGACATTCATCTAATTTCCTTTCAGAAACACAAGTCCGGCAGTGTTATCAACTAAGAACTGACAGAAACAAGTATGACCCATAGCCTAAATCCACATCTTCTGTAGTTAGTTCTTCAAACAACCAGCTGAGTTCCTTCAAAAGCTGCGTGCACCTACAAGACTTGCAACTGTGTTGAAGGCAGAGGGGACATATAATCAACATTGTGACTCTGGTAGATTGCATGTATACACCAAACACTCCATTAGTTAAGAATTGCACAACATGTGCATATTTCTAGTGGTGATTTCTATTAATGCGTGTATTTTTGAACATTATATTTGTGATTCACCAACCTGCAGAACTTTACAAGCACACAAGGCATCAATATCAGAAGACACGAGAAGAGCCACTCTCTAAAGACATAAAAGACAAGGGAATGTGTAAATGTGTGTTACATTGTCACGTTACCTTTAACCTTAAACCAAAAAGTTGCAAACACATACAAAGACATCTATAATTTGACCCAGAATGACATTAAGACAACACAGGATAACGTGATAAATATTAACAAATAGCTAACGTTATGTTAAACCACTGAAAAACTAGCTTAATCACTGAACCCAATCAAAAATTACTCGCCTGATTAACGACCACCTCGTAAAACTCCTTTCGAATATCCGTCACAAACATGTTTGTTTTTTATAAAATGTAAAGTTTAATTATAAAAGAGGGCGTATTTACGCGTTTCAAACAAATATCCTGTTGTTTTTATCTTTGGGTTTCCGTGTCTTGTCTGTGGCGCCAAATTTTCTTGTTGTGTACAATGGACACGCCTTTACAAGCTAAACCAATAGAATCACGACTAATTGTGATGTGAGTTCTCATCAGCCAATGGTGTGCGTAGGGAAGATAGCATTATGTCCAATCAGAACGATTGAAATGGAATGTATAAAACCATTCTGTCCAATCACATAGATCGCTATATGACCGGAGAAACGTTTTAAATAAAGCACAGTACTGTAATTGAGAATCCTCTCAGAATGTGGATAAACATAATCAAAAATGTTTAATTGTTATTATGCTCATTTAGTTTTATTATTTTTCAAACCACGTTTTTCTGACGCTTTATAGAGAGATCTGATTGGCTACTGTGCTTTGTTATTGTATTGCGTCACATCCTACTCGTAGCAGGCACTTCCTTCTGAAAGAAAAGCTGCTGTTATCGTTAAGGTTTTTTCCATAATCACCGCTGGAGATCTGTTGTCAGGCTTAGAAAAAACTAATATGGTTCGTATTCGATATCAAATGATCTTATTTTTTTTTAAACACTGACGTTGCATGTTAATTTTTACCATGGTTAGCCTATGCTAAGCTAAAAACAGCTGAAAGCTGCACCGTCACTGTGGCAGTTTATTTATTTAATATAGGTTTATTCTAATTTAATAGTATAGAAATATATATATTTACAATAGTGTCAATAAATATATCGACAAAAGTGCAACGTTTATAACCGAGAGCCTCAGTAAAATGACTCAAAAGAGTGTTTTCCTATTTGAAAAACAAGATTTATTGTACAATTACATTAGTTTTTATTACATTAACAAATTAATATACAGTATATTATATATTTTCTTTTGCTTACGGATTGCACATAATCTGTATTTAATTGAAAGTGTTTGTATGTCTACTTTTTCTCATCAGTTCTCCTTCAATATGTTTGAGCCTCACGTGGGCCGGGTTTTCCAGAACCGATTTTCCACCCAGTACAGGTGTTACTCAGTGTCCATGCTAGCAGGACCCAATGACCGCTCTGATGTGGAGAAAGGCGGAAAAAGTATGTCATGATTTAACTTACATAGGCTAGTTCCTAATCTGGGAATTGGTTGATGTTTAAATAGTTTTATATTATCAGATTCAGTATCAATAAAACATAAGACTATAAAAGTTTAATAATCAGGAGATTTTATTTTTAACACAGCTCTCATATTTTTTAGTTATTATGCCACCGTCAGCTTTGGACCAATTGAGTAAGTTTGATTTATGCTTTTTTTCCCCAATTTCTTTCATGCCTTTTCTCTTGAATTCACGTGGCTTTTGTTTTGTAGGCAGACTGAACATCACATATCCCATGCTGTTTAAACTCACCAACAAGAATTCGGACCGAATGACCCACTGTGGTGTTCTGGAGTTTGTGGCTGACGAAGGTTTCTGTTACCTCCCTCACTGGGTAAAAGATATAAACATTTAGTCCTCATCCAGAAATGATCCCAGTGTGCCAAGGATTTCTGGCCTTGATTTTCTTTGAAGATTTACATCATGAGAGAAACCAAAAACTCCAAGGCTTTTAGCGTTTGGAAATCTTCCTGCTATTCAAAGCTGTGTGGCTCAAAACTCAAGCAATTTCAAGATCAAATGATGATGATCCTGTGATTTGTTTCCAGATGATGCAGAACTTACTACTGGAAGAGGGAGGATTGGTCCAAGTGGAAAGTGTTAATCTTATGGTCGCCACATACTCCAAATTCCAGCCACAGAGTCCAGACTTCTTGGATATCACGAATCCTAAAGCTGTGTAAGTCATTTTTGTATACAGTAACAAACACAGACACACGTGTGGTTAAACACCTCAGGTATTAAGAAAATGTTCTTTCAGACTAGAGAACGCTTTGAGAAATTTCGCCTGTTTGACTACAGGAGATGTGATCGCCATCAACTACAATGAAAAGGTGATCGCTCAGGATAGCAGTACTTAATATATTTATAGTGGATTATGCTCTAAACAGGGACATTTCTGTTTTCCAGATCTATGAGCTACGTGTTATGGAGACCAAACCAGACAAGGCTGTGTCCATCATCGAGTGCGACATGAACGTAGGGATGCTCAGTTATGCATGCTTCAGAGAACCTCTCCCAAGCATTAGATGGCGCACAATCTAATTTGATATCAGCTTTCTGTGATGAGTACTACTACATCCTTAACATCTTTGTTTCTTCTACTTCTTTCAAAGTGTGTTTAAAGATACTGGTCTTTAGAGTCTGAACTGGTTGTAAAGCATAATTTACAGTTTGTGAATCTTTTGGATAGATGTAGAACGAAAATGTTTTGGTACCGCATTAATGCAAGACAAGCTTAACTTTACTCTTTCACAGTGGAGTAATGGGCTCCCTATCCGGACTCTACTTTGATTGGAAAGTGCTTGACAGCACCTCCTCTCTACTGTTTAAAAAAAAAAAGTACCAAATTAAAAAAGTACATTTTAAACTCTATGGAGGACCAAAAAAATTACTAAAGTAGAAATAAATGCATGAGTAATTAAAAAAAAATATATATTTAACTTTTTTATCGAACAAAAATATGAATAAATGTATTTATAGATACTATATCTGATGTAGAAATGCACTGTATTTTTTATTTTTTCTTAATTATTGTCCATATGCTAATATACCTAAGGCTGTCCACACAGTTAGCACATAGACGCAGAAATACAGAAAGGAGGAAATAAATATGAATAAATTGACAAATAAAAACAGATGTGTTAAAATTTGTAAATTATATGTTAAATTATGGGTTTATTTCTTCTTTTAATTAGGTATATATTTATGCATGCATTTATTTATTTATTTTTTTATTCCTAAGGAATTTATTTATACTCAAGTAGTTTTCAATTATCCGTACAAATCAGTCGATTGCTGTTTAAAAAAAACCTCAAGAAGCACAAGAGAAACCTGTGTGAACAGAATTCCTAGTCAACAAATCAGAATACAACAATTGTTTCTGAAAGATGAGGATGATGATACATCACCTTAGCTACACAGAATAATAACATTATTCACGAACAAACTATAATTTCAGTATATTATCATTTAACTGCCCTAACGAATGTGACTCAAAAGGCTTTTTTCATCCTTCAGGTTGATTTTGACGCCCCTCTCGGATACAAAGAGCCTGAGAGACACATGCAGCATCCCGAAGAACCAGCCGTATGTTCAAAGATCAACATTTGTACAAGCACCGCAGCGCATCTTCATTCACACATAAAATTTGTGATTCTTTTGCTGCAGGAGGAGGAAACCGATCCGAGTAACTATGACATGGACCTCGGTTTCAGAGTAAGTTTGTGTCTCTCCGCCTCATCACATTCTACAGGCATTAAAGGATAGGTTTAGACAAATACAAATATTCCTGGTAAGTATTCAGCCTCATGTTGATGCGTACTTCCAACACAATCGAGTGTGTTTGAATATAAAAAAAAAAAACTTGTGGTTTTTCAAACCTTCAGAAAGGTAGAAACCTTAGTATCTGGTTTCAGTGATTAAGAGTTCAGAGTAATTTTTAATCAATCTACTGAAACAATTGTTGCATGAGGCGTTTATAACTCATTTTCTGGTGAATTGATGAGACAGAAGAGGAAGTTACATCACAAACTTTGTAAATGAGACATTTCCTCTCTTCTCCTTTGGACTAAAGAGGCACTGGGTTTTGAGGCCCCTCTCTCCCCCCACTCCCTTGCCTTCACTTTTTCTCAATGCAGCATATGTTTAGCTGATAACATCACCATCTTTAAGCTAAATAAAGCTGCGTTTTCAGTTGCATCTTCTTAAACCTTGCTTCCAGAGTTTTCTGTACTGGGTTATAAATTATTATTCAATTCATCACTTTCAAGGGTCAAATGTTAGAGGCAGATGAGGAAAAGAAATGGCCAAAAGTAAAGAGAATTTTTTTTCTTTGGTAAAATAAAAACCATTTCATCAAGATATCTTTTTTTTCTCATAGGCCTTCACGGGATCTGGGAATCGATTGGATGGGAAGAAAAAGGGGATAGAGCCCAGTCCAGCACCCCTTGACCCCAACGACATTAAACGGTATCGTTCATAAATCCAATCGGTCTTGTCTGAAGAGTCTAATGGAGCTTTTTCACCAACTTTTTTGTAACCGCACAGATTGACTTGCCATATTTTTGTACGAAATGGAGTAGGTTCTAAAACTGGGATTGGTTGAAAAGATAAAGAAAACAATGACTGATCCTGTTGATGACTGACTGGTCAGCTGTTTAGCTCGTTGATTGGCCAAAATGTGGTGAAACCATCCTTAGTTTAAGTCTTAACTGTGCTTTATTTGTACTTTATTTCTAAAATCTGGTGGAAAGGCAACCAAACGGCATCACAGAAATCTTTAATTGTCCATTTTTTTTTACCCTAAACAGAGGAATTCCTAACTATGAATTCAAACTCGGGAGGATCACCTTCATGCGAAATGCCAGACAACAGCCACGAAAACTCGATACGGTGCGTGGAAACATATACTCGCCTTTGTATCCCAGGTAGGGTCTGCTGGTGGCTATCTCTAGCTCACACTAGCTGGACGGAGTGGGTTCCCACTGGGTTGGTGCACGGGAACATACCAAACAAATCTTGTTTGAAAGCTTTAGGTCTGAGTGTTGAACATTTGCTACTAACCTCCAGGGTGCTTGTCTGTCTTTCCAAGAATTCTTCCTGTGGCCTTCAGATTAGGATCATTATTTAGAGAGTTTCATTAGAAGGGTTTCCATGGGTGAACTTCTGCATCCAAGCTGAGATGCAAAAAGTTAAGCACACAGCCATTGGACTCAAGAGCCAAAGAGACTTTTTCTGGGGTGATTATGCTTGCTTCTTCAAATCTAATGGCATCAACTCAGAGGGATTATTGAATGGGGTTGTTTTTAGTGAAATGAGCTTCAGCAAACCACGACTTGGAACATTTCATGCTCCTAACTTTTTGGGAACAATTTAGAATGTTCTCTTCAACATGGGTCTGTGTACCCAAATGTGAATGTGTTCGAAGATGAAGAAAGCATCTTTGGGATGAATACTTTATGTACATTTCAATGGTTGTCAGATTAGCATTTGGAAAGGGATGATTCTTTTGTCCTATTTCTCATCAAAGTCCCATTCCTTATCTCCAGGATGACACAGCCAGCAACTTCATTGCGTTCTCTGGGGAAGGACAGTCCCTTCGCAAAAAAGGCAGAAAGCCCTGATCTAAACACAGCTGGCCTGGACGACGCTTGGCAGACGACTTGTACAGTTCCGGAGCTACCCTTCACTCTTTATGGACTGAGTTTCACATCGAGAACAATCTCATAATAAAGGCTCTCTTGCCCACTTCAGACATTTGCAGTAACAAACCAGCGACCAAACACTTCCTCTTTAAAATTTGTACGTTTAATATTTCAGATAATTTAAATAAAGTTTACCCTGCAATAAATCAATTTGTACTGTCCAATGTTTATGTAATCCATCTATTTCATTTTTTTTTATGTTATTGGCAGTTTTTAATCAAGTCCCAAATTTCTACCTGGAAAATGTTGGACATTAAGAATAATCTTTACGTAAACTAATCATCATTGCAAATATTATTTAGGATGAATAACGAATCTGTCACATTTCACTTCCCCTTCCCATACACCTACTCCATAGTCCCTCCTTTATGCCTACCCTTTAGCCCTACCCTATGCCTCTTCCTCTCTGTCTACCTCTGAGTCTTTCCTCTACGCAGACCATTTAGGCCTCCCTTAACCCTTCCCCTTACAATCTTCCCCTACAACTACCCCCAAACCTTTCCACTCTGCCCACCTTTTCCTACCAATTAGCCCTTCCACTACACCCATCCCTGAGACCTTCCCTTAGCCGTCCCCCAACCTCTTCACCAATTAGTCTTTCCACTACACCTTCCCCTAACCCTTCTACTTACAATTGTCCCCTACCCCTAAACCCCTCCACTACACCTACCATTTCTCCCTTAACCAACTTATTAACCTTTTCCCAACGCCTAACCCTGAGACCTGCCCCTACCTTTTCTCCTTACAATCCTCTCTTCTCCTAAGCCTTTCCACTCTGCCTTCCCCTGCCTTCCCGCTTTCCCTATGCCCACCAAATAACCCTTCCCTACGTTCACCCTTTTCCTTACCTCTTGTATGCCTACCCATAACCACTTCCCTCCTCCACCAAAACTACCATTTCTCCTTATGAGCCCTTCCCCTGAAAGTATACCTCATATGAATTGTAAATACCGTCTTACAGATTTTAAAGACTTTGCCTAAGCCCCTCCCCTTCGCTAGAAATAGAATTTGGACGGTAGAAGGTTTAGAAATGAAACTCATGAGAGTTTAGTTTAAAAATAACCCCTTTGGTACAAAAGATATTTAGTGCATTCAGTCTTCTCGTCATTTTTGATAAAATGGTAACTTTTTTTCAGAGAAAGGACACTACTATTTCAAGAAATTTTGACAAGAAAGACTAAAATCATCCAAAACTGTTCTTTTAAATTCAAGAGCTTTACTTTAACACTCTGGAGGAACTGGAAAACATTGTGAATACATCCTTACGCTTAGGAAGAAACGAATAAGGCATAACAGAGATGTCGGTGCACACGTTAAGAGCTCAGACTACAGCAACAGCGAGGCTTCTAAATCTCTTCCAACGTTTTGTGTGAACCATGGCTTTAAGTTCATTCAGTGCTTTTACCGTACATTCACAGACTCAGTGATCAGCGCTGTACTTCCAGATGGCGAACTCTCCATTGTCACTACAGGAGGCGAGCAGTCCCGGCTGCTTTGGGTTCCAGGAAACGCAGTTAACGTCCTGACTGTGAGCTTTTGGCATATGAGCCGAAAGAGAGAATACGGGTTGATCTGGGTCACCAGAGGGCTCTTCAGTAAACACACGGAGGCCATCGTCACCACACGCTGTGGCCAAAGCACCGGTCAGACGGCACCTTAAGAAACAGCACACGATACTTTGTGTATGTGTGTGTACGCACACACACACACACACTACCAAACCCCAATCAAACAAACCGAATTAAAGTCATCTTACCATGCAATGTCATATATTGTTCTCCCATGGAATCCAGACAAGGTGCAAATACACTTCCACGCCTCATTCGATGAACCTGATACAAAAAACAACATAAACTCAAACCAGTAGCTACAAATTACATCATTAGACAAAAATGTAAATAAACAAACATGTTTAAAAGCCTGTAGTGCAGGTATGCCTCAAATCAGACCTGAAGGACCATCCTCTACTTAAGTAGCTCTCAGATGGTAGACGTTTAAACGAACCAACGCCACATAATGGTATTTATAGTTGCCCATTGTGAGAAGAGTTTGCCTCCGATCCAAACAAGAAATAAAAGTTCAGAAGATCCTCACCATCTCCTGTTGCTGACTGCTTCCAGATCTTCACGGTACGATCATCGCTACAAGACGCCAGTCTCTGTCCCTCAGGGTCAAAGCTCAAACTCCAGACAGTGGATTCATGTCCCTCCAGAGTGGCTCTACATTCCCAGTCGTCATCTTCCTCTTTATAAATGCAGATCTTGTTGTCGTAACTGGCTGATGCCAGAAGCTTTAAAAGGTGAAGAAAAAAACAAAAGGAAGAGAAGAGCATTTACAGGAGGAAAAACAGGGATGTATAATGAGAGGAAGAAGTACTTGACCCTTGCTGATTCTGAATGACCAATTAATAATCAGTCGTAACATTGCACAGAGACAGTGTAACAAACATCTGGCGAAATGTTTTAGCAAGATATCTGCTTTTTCTAAAGGTAAATCGATGCTATTAGGAGCCTCTCTTAAAGCCCTGATCAGATGGGGCTAGCTTCACAGGGATCATTAGAGAAACTTGTTTCTCAAAAGCTGCAACGTCTTCTGTTTTCTTTTCTTCTGTAAGAATTCAAGAGCAAAAGACCACCATACAAAAGGTGTGCAAATCAGAATCAGAACAACCAAAGAGAGCTGGCTTTTTTTTGATGGCGTGAGTAGGATGTAAAAGAGCCACTCGGTGGCGCTCATTCTTAAATTTTCATAGTGATTTTCGTGAGTCACAAATCCTTCCTTTTCTCCACATTTTCTCTGTGATCAGCCACCAACACAATAAACTGCTCGACACTCGTCGTCGTCTTCTTCCATATTGTCCCGTGTGGAGCGGAGTGCATCTGTTGTACGTCAAACGCCATCTTCAGAATTTCCTCAATGCAGACAATGAGCACCCTGCTCCGAATCTCAATTCAGATCAGTGTCTAGATGCCTTTAGAGTGAGTTTCATCTGGTTACCAGTATAACAGACACTTCTCAGACAAATCTCTTTGGGAGGGACCAGACTTCCGGCACTGGGCAGGAATGGACTACAAAACCATCATAAAGCTGTTCATGCATTAGTGTTGGAGGCCAAACTGAATATTTTTCGGAGTTATTTAACTTGAGTGTGCTGGCTGAATGGTGTTGGTTTTCAGATGCACAATGCTCTCTCTCTCTTCCTCAACCGCGCTCGTGTTGCATACCATCATAAACATTTAACTCACTGACATCATTGAAAAATAAAGCATGACTTTAGCTCTGGTCTGGTGTGGCTGAAAGGCTGGCAGCTGAAAAGAAAACAATTGTGTAGGGACACACCGAGTAAATGATCTACTGTATTTAAATGCAGACCGCCATTGCAACCACATACATAGTTACATTGAAAAAGGTTTAACACGTCAGCCATAAAAATCTTAGCGAGTTGGCAAAAATCCTCCCGGGATGCCTGCAACCAACTACAAGAAACATCTCACCTCTGTGATTGCTACCAAGGGTTCAAATATTGATTTTATTCACCATAAAATTAATGTACCAATAATATGTCTGGGTCAAATACTTATTTCCTCCACTATATATATATATATATATATATATAATTTCCGATTTAAATTAATGAGACAATACATTGGTCATACCTCCTGGGTTGGGTGCCAAACCACATGCTTTACATCCTGCGTATGCGAATTCACAACACTCACACACTCGTATTCATCCTCTTCGTCCACTGGTGAACAAAGGAAAGAGATGACAGTTATTCTAAAAACAGCACAAAACCAGCAGCAAGAACAACACCAAGGTCTTCATAAGCCAGTAGATTTTTGTTTCAATAATATTAAAATGATGAATACAGCCAGTGGTCCCATTCCTAATCTACTACAACAACATATTCACATCCCGTACTGCACTTAAAAAAAAAAAGACTTGTCGATCACTAAACGCCTTACACACCTTCCCAGATCCAAACACTTTTGTCTCTGCTGCAGGTGGCCAGTAGATTTCCAGACGGAGCCCAGGACACACACTTAACTTCATTCTCGTGACCCTCTAACACCGTAAGAGACTAGAAACACACAGCAAACTGATAACAATAACTACAGGTGAATATTAAATGAATATTTTTATGCAATGGTACACACAGTATAGTTTTACCATAATAAACACTCAAATGCTTCTGTTTCCCAGTAGTTTGCTATTATTTAGGACTGACTGAATGTGGATGTTTATTACCTACAACAAATTACGTGAGGCCACCCAGCTCTCATTGCTTTACATTTGTGAAAAGCACAGCTCTCAATTTCTGTGGATCTGTTCCTTTAGGAACAGCAGCCCAGTTTCTCTACGACTTGTCTCCATGTCGACCATTTCAGGGTTAACAGACAACAGTGATAGCCCATTCTTGTATTTTTAGAGGTTTGTGTGATGTTTGTGCAGAAATCCACCTCAAAATCATCACTGGTCTTCTTCCAAATGCAAGTGGTGGCGTCAAAGCTTGCGGATGCCAGATATTTTCCACAAGGAGACCAGGCAACTTTTCTTACTGTTCGCTGGTGCCCATCAGCCAGGACAGACTTACATTGCCAGCTGTCCCCTGAGGATGAGGATATACGTTAATTTAAATATAGTGCTCAGCATAAATAAGTACACCACAGTTCATTTCACAGTTCCATTGAAGCCCGGGTTGCAAAATTGAGTACACCCCAATTAGTCTCAGGAGAAAAGCCTCAGTTAAGACAACATTCTAACTAACAGGCGTTCAGCCACAGGTTGAGTCCAGCAGACAGTGTACTATAAAAGGGCATTACTTAAAGAAAAGCCACTCCCATTTCATGCCGTCAGCTCCCCATGGATGAAAAAGACACAAAATCTGAGAAAATAAAGAATTTCTTCACACAAAAGGTGAGGGCTACAAGATCAGCATCCTTTACACATCAGTCAAAACACTGTAGCAAAAGTGATCCTTCTTGAAGAATGGAAAAAGATAAATGCTGCAGTATGTCAAAAACGTGTTCATTCCGTGCCTAGAGGTCTTTAAAAAATCACGGTGTTGTAGAAAATGCTTGTTGTACTATCGGTTGTTAAAAACAACCTTGTGTTAAAAAAGTGTCCAATAAAACTAAGCCTTGGGAAAAGTTTGGAAATTGTTCTTTTGTTCACTGATTAAACTCGAGGTGTGACGTTACACGTGTCTGTAATTCAAGCTAGCAAATGTGTCAAAATCTATAAGTAATAATTAAATATTGCTAGAAATTTTATTAAAGCTAAACAGACTGTAGTCATAACTGTTAATACAAATTTTAATGCATGCTTATGTTTTGGTATAACTAATACAATTAGTCTGTTTTGAGGTTTCTGTTATTTAACCTTTATTTATCCCAAATGTATTTAAAACACGAGTGTTTTTAATTTATTGAATGGTTTGTCACTTGGGCAGACCACTTTTGTATTTTATTGTACCTTCTTTCCCCCAGACTTTAATAGCGCGGTCTCCGCCGCAGGTCGCTAGCAGATCACCGGCGGGACTCCACGCCACGAACCAGCACACGGAGTGCGCGCTCACCCGCTGCTGAAGCTCCAGACAGCCCTTCATATCACTTCAATCGCTTATAAAGAAACAACAACATAAGAAACAGCAACAAAACTATATTAAAGATGCCAACGCTCCTTCCAGACCTATGTTTATCTGATGCTACTCACTTCCGGGTTAGCAAAAGCGCGGATGTAGCGCCACCACTGGGACTGTAGATGCGTGTAGAAATATTAAAATTAAAATTTATTCAAAACGTGTTTTTGTATTTTACCACCACAAATAAATAATTAGCTAAAAGGAATTCAATAGTCTACATGTAGATCCTATAGTGGCTTTTTTACAAGGACGTCACGCACGTGCTCAGTTGTATACGTCATGTTGAAAAACCCGTCCCGATTGGTCCGCGAGGTAACACACAGGAACCGGAAATCTGAGAAAGGAGAAGCTTTCCGTCGATGGAGGAAGCAGACGGAACTATTGTTTATGTTTTTCTCTGAAAACAAACAATAAAACACGCGAAAATGGCATCAGAATAGCGGAGATCGGCTGGTTCTATCGACATTAAACCTATTATGTATTAGTTTTAGAGTGTAGTTTTAGATTTTAAAGGGATTGTTAAGGTTTAAAAGGGGGTTTTGTATATGTTGTTGGGATCCTGTTAGGCCAATTATTCTGATAAATGATATAATCTGATTACAAACACTCAGAGGAGCTTCAGTTACACAAACAGGTAATGGATTTATCAAATAAGTTGTGTATTTGTTCGTACATTATAATATACTTTAAAATCGTTCAACATAGATATGTTAACTGTGGATAAAATTACAACAAGTCAATACTTGATAACTATTAAGTTAATTACTCAGGTATTATTTATTTTGAACATGTACCGCCTTCATATACACGTATAGAATTATATTTATTACCATTTGTGTTATTAATCTTTTATTGATTAGAACAATTATATATTGTATGTTCACCCCATTCTACTGTCACATAATTCAAAAATAGTTTTTTCAAGGTATTTCTGTATCTTTGTATATCTGTACCTTGTCTGTCATCAACTACATTTCTTGCAAACTCTCTCTGCTTTTCAGTTAATATTCATATTTTATTTACCATGAACTTTCCCCAGCTGAAGAGCCCGGCAGAGCTCAAACTACAGATCTCTATTCTAACTGTATATAGTTGCTGGCAGTTTTGAGTGGATTTGAAAGCCATGTACGCACCTCCTGGAAATGCTCCGGCTGGCACACGAAGGAGGCGACCAGGCACAGCGCTCCCTAAACAACCAGAAAGGAGCCTAGCATCTGCACTACCCGGAGCACTGTCCATCACAGCCCTCTGTACAGCTCTTGCGGAACCAGCCTGGCTGCGGGTGCACGGGGGAACCTGCCCTAGGCAGGAGCTTGGAGTTGCAGATGTACTGGGGTACATAGACGACAAACTTGTTGACGGTAAGTATCTCAGAGGGACTGCGGCACAGAGCTACAAAGACGCGCTCCACACAATTTATTCCTAAATTATTTTGTCATAGTTACTTCTTTAGAATATCATTTGTCTGTTTATGTTAATAGTATGATGCACTCTTGTAATTCTTTTACTAGCGATGCTAAATAAATCAAAGCCAATTTGTATTGAGCATAAGAGCAACCCAGTCTTATTGAAGGGGTGTGGCCTTGGAAGTTGCATCGATGCATCCCCTCTATTACTACATCTGCAAGTTTGAGATATGTCACAGTTTTAAAAAGTAATCCACCCCAAAACGTGTACCACTGATTAATTTGAAAAGTTTCTCTCAAAATGGAGATCTCCTTCTTATGTATTCAACCGTTTCTGTGTTTGACAGAATTCTGCATTAACTCCCAGTCCATCCTGCTCCTGCGGGTCATCGCTGCTTTCTGTTTCCTGGGCATTTTGTGCAGCCTGACAGCGTTTCTGCTGGACGTCTTTGGGCCCAAACATCCAGCGCTCAAAATCACACGCAGATACGCTTTCGCTCACATTCTCACAGGTAAAACTAACAAGCGTACCATGAGCTGTACCATGGGCATCAGACAGGATAAAAACGTGAAAAAGTGCCCTGAGTTAAACAAAAGAACTCTGTCCATCTCTCTTTAACAACCATGACAATTGGACTGGAGCAAAGTGTTCCAGGATTGCAATTATGCTTGAATTTGATGTTTGAAAAAATGTGGGAATCTTTTTCTCTTCAAAGATATGCAACACAAATTTTCACCCAACCTTTCTTATTAGTTGGTTATTGTAAGTAGTAAAATAAAAGCCTTAAAAAAACCTTCAAAAATGTAGCCTCTAAAACCATTTTTAGCTTTCCTCAATAGCTTTTTAACAGTTAGCTTTCCTCTCAGTTCAGAAAACCTGTTTAGTTTTAGAGCTGTTAATGTGCATCAGACTCGTATGCACAATTTCACTTAGTTTAAGGCTTGCATTGTAAAAAATTGAGCAAATCTGATCAAAGGACATCAGATGGATCATCTGGGTGCTCTGCTGGGTTCCTGGCCATATGGTTCGAGTGAGACCTTGCAGCCAGATAAGTCCTCTCAGAGGGTATTTTAGTTTGGGTAGCACTTTACAGCGTTTTATTGCTGTGGCAGCATTTTTGTGTGGACAGAAGGTCTTTTCTAACCCTCACCCGAATGAAAACAAAGACAGATGTTGTACTTATAGCTGAACCATCTCTTGATCTCTGTGTATTGCAGTGCTCCAGTGTGCCACAGTGATCGGCTTCTGCTACTGGGCCTCAGAGCTGATCCTCTCCCTGCAGCAGCAGCATAAAAAGTACCACGGCTCACTCATCTACGTCACCTTTGCCATCAGTTTCTACCTGGTGGCTGGTGCCGGCGGAGCCTCCATTTTAGCCACCGCTGCAAACCTGCTCCGTCACTACCCCACCGAGGAGGAGGAGCAAGCCCTGGAGCTGCTCTCGGAGATGGAGGAGAGCAGTGAAACCTTCCCTGTCGATTATGACATCGCCAATCAATTCCAACCTCCTCCGGCGTACTCGCCCTGATCGCCAAACGCCGCTTTTTAGCTCCGCTCAGCGCCATTCTTCTCTTCTTGTGCCACTGTTTGATTTGGCTTTCAAACTAAGACATGAAGTTTGGAGATCAGCTGCCAGATTAAAAACTAATATATATAAATAATGAGTGTTTCAGATCATGCGGATATTTTAAAGGATATTTCACTCAAAAGTATAATTTGTTCATTATTTACTCAGAGTTTTTCTTTATTTTAAAACATATTCTATTGCCTGGGTTTTTTTTCTTTCCATTTCACCATCGCTCCACGTGACTCCAGTGCTAGAATATCTTATATGTTAAGCCCATGGTATACTTTTTGCGTCTAAAACGCATCTTTTAGTGTGTATCAACACACCAGTTGTTTTTGTTTTCTCGACACACTTTAAGCATTTAATTTGTTTAATAATAATTCGGTTGAAACACCAGTCACATAGATCTTTAATTTCTTACGTTCCCTGTTCTGTTTAGATGTTTAAACACGAGATTGAGAAAATGAAAGGATTAAAATTTTTAAGCAAATTTTTGTAGAAAGGGCTTGCATGGAATAACCAATCATGGCAGTGCGTCTGGATTTCTATCTTGCAGTAGCTTGCATGAGAAAACGGAGAATTTGACGCTCTATACTGATAAAAAAAAATTAAATGCGTCACAACTTGAACTGAAGAATGCATCATTCATCTTGTTGAAGATATGTTTGGCACATTAAACCGCAGGGAGTTGATCAACCTATAATCAAATACATTTGCATATTTTTGTACTTTATCACTAATGTCTAGCAGCACTTTTGTCCCTGTTTTTCAAGGTAATTTTTCTTTGGAAAAATCCACTTTTAAAAAGAAGAATGATGCTAGGAATCAAAGTACTGTTTTACGTGTTTAAATTCACCCACAGACCTTAGATCAGTTTTGCTCCCGGAGGGCTGCAGTCCTTAAAAACACATGCCAAACAAGGTTTAAAAAACTGATTTAAAACTGAATTTCAACCCCCAAGACCAAAATAGATCCTGGCATATCTGCTAATTAACCTTTTAAAATCAGTTCTAATGTAACTTTACTACCCAAGTAAGAAAGACAAGTTATTTAATATTTATTGCTCTGAAATAATGTCATTCGAAGTGCTTCAGTTTTCCCCATACCACACTTTGAGTGGATTCTATTCATTGGATATTTCTTGTGAGTGTGGGTATTACTTTTGTGTAACTGTGTTTGCTGTGTTTTGATATAGATTGAGGACAAAAGAGTCGTAACACATGGTAATGATTGTATCCACAGATGATTTGTCTAGCTTTTACTTTTATTTGCTTCCATAAATCACCGCATGACATTTGATACTGTACTTGTTGCTCAAAAGCAGTTTGTAATTGTTCAAAAGCAGTCTTTTTTTAAATATTGTGTTTCTGTCCTAGATTGTTTCTATATCCTCCCTGTGTTTCATTTGTACTGTCAACTTACTTTGAGAATAAATACATTTTAAAAAGTGTGTATGCTTTTCTTTGGTGAACTTTTTTTAACCACTAAAACGGCAAAATAATTTTAAAGACCCATATCTATCAAAATTTAACCATTTATCTCTTATGCTCCATAGTCTCCTCATTTTCATTATTGTAATAATTTATATTGTATGTTATGTCAAGTAAACAAGTTTCAGGCTTTCTCACGACGTTTGGCGGTTGCTTAGCAACGTTTCATCAATGCAGGAAGCGACACTTTACCTCACCGGCTTCCCGGTCGGATTTTGCCGACAGAAAAGGCTTTAATTGACGAATTGCTAATTTACTTTGCTGATAAACTGGATAGAGTTAACATCGCTCTTCGCAATTACGTGTAAATGGGCAGAAAGTGTCAAAAGTCAAGTCCGGAATTGATCGGTTGACGAAATAGGTTGAGGACTTGAGGTATCGATCATGGCGATGAGGTTCGTTGGCTAACCGTCAAATCAAGACAATAAATCTATAGGTTTACAATATAACCAAAGAGACACTGCTAAGTTAGTTGGGTGCCATATGAGAATACAGGTAAATGTGACAGTTTAAATGCAGTAGTAATTGTATTAGCAGCAGTTTAAAGAATAAATTAAGCATGTGTTTACAGATATACAGTACATTTTCAATCCTTTATTTACGTCACTGGACAAGGCGACATTGAATTGATTTGTGGGGGAACCACTCCTTGTCTAATTCTTCAAGCTACACAAAGTTTTTGAGAAAAAAACTCAAGCATCTTTTGAGGATGTAGCTTTCTCATGTCCTTCTGTCTCTTCATGTAATACCAAACACACTTGATGAGGTTGAGATCAGGGCTTGTCTGGGAGAAACCTTGTTGATGCAGACTAACTATCTTGTGCCATAAAAGATAACTGCTCTTTCTTAACATCAGCTTGTTAACAGAGTTCTGCTGTACCTCATCCAGCTTTAATCCTTCTACACAGCTGTTTCAGTTTCAGTTACTGACTGGGTGTTTCTAACAATGACAGCTAAGTATTCACCCTGTACTTTTAGGAAGGTTGTTGCCTTCCTGGGGGTTAGACTCACTTTGGGCCAAAAGCAAGGGTACAGCAAAGACAACCTGGCCCAAAAAAGCTAGCACATTCATTTGGGTTTCTTTTGAGTCCAAAATCATGAGTTAGCATCAGGGTTTAATTTGACTTTTTAAATTAAAATTTCCACATCATAATATAGATCTATTCCTTTAAATCTATTCTAACCAAATGTTGCTCTTATCAGTGTTATGGCGAGCAGTAACCTGCCTCCGCTTCGAAACCTTCCATCCTGGTCCCGTGTTCGAGATCTGGACCGGGTCAGATACCCTCGGCTCCTGAGCAGCGACTCTGTTGCCAGATCTCCATCGCTAGAGCTCAGACCCCAGCAAGCTTTGCCTGACCCCATTACACTGAAAGACACACGAGTGGCCTCTCTACAGAGGGACATTCATTTCCTGCAGCAGCAGCAGAAAGAGACTCTGGAGCGACTGCACACTGAGATCGACCAGCTCAGGAGAGCCAATAAAGGTGTGTATTTCCATGTCTCCAACTTAACCACAAACATCTTATAGCGCCATACACTTTTATCATAAAAACACATTTGCATTTGAATATTTCTTTCTGCTAAAGATTGCATTTTGTAGTCTTGAACACCTCTCGGAGTAAAGGTTTTCCAAAGAGCTTCTTCCGGGTAGATTCCCTTCTAAAACAGATTTAAAACTCTAAATTGACCACAGGACTGTAAAGATATCTCTGCGTATGGCTGCAAACCTGTATTCCAGTGACGGTGTGCTCGGATGGAAAACTAATTTAAATTGACATGAAATAGCCTCAAAGTTGAAATAGAGCAAAAGAAGTGACATCTTCACGTCCCAAATGTTTGCAAGGAGACACCAGCAAGTTACTCATTAAACCGAGCGAAATGAGAGAAACAAGCTGAATTACTGTTGGTTTTGTTACTCTTTTTTAAAAAGTAATATTTGTTTATTTTGTCATTTTGTAAATCAATTTCATTCAGTAAAGCTTAACAAAGCGGCTAAGCATCGTGATAGAAATCAGTTATATCGACCAATGTGGAAAACGAAATCATGAATGTAAGCAAACATCATCTACAAACAATTATTTTTAATTTTTCCTACTTAATAGGAAAAAAAACGTAATTTAAAATTGGCTAGACACAATATCACTCTAGAATGTCATTTTATTTGACACCAATGCTTCGTGGTAACACTGTTATACTAAATGAACTATACTAAAAGAATATACGACAATGAAATTATAACTCTAATTATGTCTATATACACTTTTAAATGATAAAAATTTTAATAATAAGGCTCACCTGAACAATCAATGCAACATCAGGCTGTTGCACACTCAGAGGTCAGAACGCCGGAGCTTTCCTTTGATTCTACAAACATCTCAATTTTTAGGTTTTATCTTAACATTAAAGTTGTATTTTGAGTCATTTTAAACCACATTTGTCTGCACATCACTGACTTATAAAACATTTAAATTCAAACTTCATCTGAGAAGTGAGTGAACAACCACATAAATAAAAATGAACACCGACTAAAACAGACACAAAACGCTTTTTTTTCATTTAGGCAATATCTAAATAGTTAAATAGCTTTTGTTTCTCAGAATAGTTGAGAAACAAAAGGCTGACTACATTGAAAATTATGCTTTAAAGGCAGGGTTAGCAATTCCTGAAGTTTCACTACATGGAACATATTCTTAGATAAATTGCTTACTTAAGTTTGAAGCATGTGCTCCGGTAGACACTGGTGGCCATGTTGATGATGTCACTTCCTGAGATGTGAAGTAAGAAAGATCAAACCATAGTTTTAAAGGGGTCATGAACTGAGAATCCAAGAAGTGCTGGATCTTTTGACACAAAGAGCTGAGGAACAATAAAGATACAGAGAAAGCTTTAGGACATGTTCTATGTTCTTGTTTTATAAAAAAAAAAATAAAATGCAAGTGACAAACTTCCCAAAGTTACAGACACAGATCACTCACATATTGGACCTTCCTTTGTAGTGGCTCACAGCAGCACCTTCACTCTTGCTAATGTTATCAATTAAAGGGTAAGGCACAGCTAGCTACACAGAAGCTGACTTTAGCATTTAAATAAGATGCTCTGTTCCAGGTCATACAGCTACAAAACAATTGTTCTACTTTCAGTCAGAACTTTTCCTGAAAATAAAGTGGGTAAGAAGGAGCAAGTCAATGTTCGGAAGAATACATACGTTTTTCATCTTCATTACCAAAGATTCAAATTAAAAACGACAACTGGACACTTGTTTGCTCATAAATGGTTGAGAAGCAGATCTCTCTCCACAGGAATAAAGATGGAGCCAACAGCGAGTTAGTCTTTCTAACATGTTTATCAATGTTGTGCTGCTTTTATATTATTAATATATTATTTATCCAAGTTTAAACGCTGTTCTGGTGTGGCTGAAAGGCTGATAGCTGAAGAGAAACCATCACATAGGGAATGTATAGAAATCACAATGTAGTTCCAAAACGAACAAAGATCTGCCATAAAATGGAACCCGCCATGGCAACGACTTGCAATGTTATTTTCTTTAGAATTACTCAAACATATGCATTTTCACTTTCTCTCACCCTTGCATTACAAGAACATTGAATAAGAAAAAACAAAACCCAATCCATCTAGAGAGAGGATCAAGGGTGTGAAGAAGCCCCGCTCACTTCGACACATGAAAAAAACCCCCACTATACCCATATAATTGTGCATTTAAATTTTATATTATTTTAATACATTGTTCAGTTATTCAAATATCAATAACCCAAACATCTCTAAAAGTGTTTTCTGCTCTCATTTGCTTGTTTTTTTCCCCACCCAGAATTGCAATATCAGTTGGTTATGAAACATGAACCTTCTCCAAAAGGTAGGCTTTAACTTCAGCCGTCACTGCTTAATATAAACTGCAAAATGCAGTTGTCTTACATAATATTTTTAATTTGCTGTGAATGCTGTCATTCACATGATGTTAAATAAAATAAATAAAAAGGTAATAATAAGTCAACAAGTTTGAATTGTACTCTCTGCTATCTGTAACTGCTTATAACTGCTATTTATAAAAAACCTTGACCCAGCTGGCTCCAGCTGGTCCGGCAGTGTCTCCTCCAAATCCTGCAGAACTGGATCCACCATGGCATCATCAGCGGAGAAAGATTCAACAATGAGAAAATCTGTTAGGTGCAGGTCACAAAATCAGCTTCAAAACCATTGTTTTCTTTCTAAAATAAAAGTCCCCCCAACGTCTTGGAAACCTTTTAACCAGACAAACCCTGTTCCTCCAGCTCTAGGCTAATGGGACAGGGTCAGTTAGCATCCTTCCTTCCTCTGCAAGTCTCCTGCAGCCCATCGCAGAAGCCTCGAACCCCAACTCTGAGGGAGTGTGAGCTTATCATCCGGCAGCTGCATCAGGACAACAGCGCTAAGCACCAGGAGGTCAGAGCATCATACACATCATTCACATTTAAGCACTTGGTTTTATCCAAAGCAACCTACATTGGAATGAATTGGTTTTTCATGGAAATTAAACAATAAACTTAAGCATCGTAAGCGCTAAACTAAACCACATGACTACATAGATATATACAGTGTATATAAAACTAGCCGTGGTTCCCAATCGATCTTATATGACGTGTACAATCATACTCAGAGCAACTGTAATAGATCAGGAGTCTCTTTTAACATCAAAATAACCAAACTTGGAGGTCAATTTTATTTAAATGGCTCTTGTTCTCTTGCTCAGCTTCAGCGCATCAAGAAGCTCCTCAGAGATATCGTTTCCAAAAACAAAGTACCGGCAGAAATCTTCTCACTGATAGGAGCCTGTGATGAGAGCAGGTGAGCCATGAACCTCACCAGAATTAGCTCCAGAAATTCTTCTAAAATCTTATTTTATTTTAGGGCAGAAATTCCAGGACGTCTTCCCAAGCTTCCTCTCAAACCAAGGGCGATGAAGCAGTACGTCGAATGTTCAGTTTCAATCAACAAAATGAGAAACTGCTGCGGTACCAATCTGATGTTTATTGTCCTCAGATACACAAGTGAAGCTGCTGGTGAAGCTGTGATTCTCCCCTCCATCAAGCATAGTTTTGGCAGCAGGAGCCGGTTGGAGCGGCAAACACGGGTTCTAGACGGGCAAAGAACACGGAGACGCCTAGCCCTGTAAAACTCTCCATCTCCACGAGAAAGAAGAGAATGAAAGGTTTGAAATGTCATACATTCCATTAAAAGCTTAATTATCACAAACCCAGCTTTGTCAGTATCTCCACGATGGTATGTCAGCCTGCAAGCACTGGTAATGTTTCATTCATGGCACCAACTTCCAGAAGAAAGGAGCAGCATCTGTTCATGAGGCAGTCCTTCGATAAAAATGTACTTTATTTTTGTTGTTATTAAAGAATGACACATTTAGAAAAATTTTTGTTTTCGTAATCAAACATTGTTGGATACACAAAATCTGTGTTTCTCAATTAAATTATGTTGTACCTATATTTATCCATCAACTAAAGAGTCTCGAATGCTGTCGTGTGAATGATGGGGTGGTTGGGAAAAGAGCAATAAGGAGAAATGTGTAAATCTGAAACTGAATTCCATTTAGGCCTGGAAAGTCACATTATTCTGCTGGACACTCCACAAGTTCACCACCAGGGGCTACGCTGTACTTTAGCGTAGAGTGGCAAACTTTCAGGGTCACATGTCCGGATGCGGATCATATCTGTGTTAAAAAGAATTTGAAGATCAACGTGTTTGCCAGTTATGCCCCGTTGCCATGGTTACTCATTAAATAGAGCAACTTATCAATAGAAACTAAAACTAGCCGAATTATTTTAGAGGGTTGTTATTCTATTTTATTAGTAATTGTTGTTTTTTTGTACTTTGTTAACCCCTTAAAATTTCAGGCACGACTCCCGGTGGAAACGAAGAATACAAACAAAATGGCCACTGCACCCGATTTGACTCCTCCTCCCGCTCTATACATGGCAAAATGTATTAGCCATTTTTTATAGGTTGGGTGAAGCCATTCATGTCAAACAACTGTGTTTTTAAATCATAACAACAGAAACTTTCCAAATGATAACTTTCACAAAATCTGATGTCACTGATGTCCAAAACACCAAGGCGAAGGCCACTCGTCATTGGTTCTAGCAGGACAAAAGTGAAGGTTCTGGAGTAGATCTCGGTCTCCTGACCTCAATTTCACTGAAGCACTCTGACAAGAACTCAAATGTGACGTTCATGCAAGAATTTACAAGAGCTGGAGGATTTTTGTCATTAGAAAAGGGCTGCTTTACCAAGAAAGAAGATAAAGAACCTCATCAACAACTACCTCAAAAGACTTCACGATGTCATTGATTTTAAAGGAGGGAATTCAAAATATTGAGAGCTGGGGTTTGTAAACATTTGAAACTCAATATACAAACTTGGTGAGATAACACAAAAACTAGTGACCCCTGCTACCTGTAAGTTAATTTAACTTTAATTTAAAAATGAAAATAGTTGGAATTATGATTGGAACTCAGCACAAATCAATCCATGATACAAAATGTTAATATTCCCGATGGATGTCATAAACCCATGCTACTAGAAGTAATCAAATGAACACCAATCACAAAAGCATCAGAGAAATCTTAATTTATTTACAAACCATACAAAAAGACAAAATTCATAAAAACAAATATAGGAACAAATATAAAACATTTTCTCTTTTTACAAAACTGTAAAATTATTTTCCAAAACCTTTCAGTGTGTTACAGTAATGTACAGGAGCTTCTTAAATATAAGACAGATTCACAGTTTGACAGAACAGTGAACAACATTTGAAAAACAAAACAAAACAAAAAAAAATCTGTATTTTTTATCGAAACACGGACAGAGATGAGCAACCTTCTGCATCTGAGATCTTTGTGACAAAGTAAAGGGGTACATTTTCAAGAATTAGTGTCACTTTGAAGTTTATTTCATGTAGAGCTTTTGGAATATGTTGAAAATTAAGTTTTAAAATGACTTAAAATGTAAAATACATTTTTTTTTTGTCAAATCGCAATATATATATAAAAAGTTTAAAAGATTTGAACTTAGGATTGGAAAAATGTAACTAACATTTGTTTCTAGTTTTCAACCAAACAGAAACTTTTAGGAACGTGAAATTATTTTGCAAAACCAACCAGCAAATCAGCTTTGGCGCATTTTGAGTTGAGCTAAAACACGGTTTGCAAATGAACCTAAGAGAAAACCCACATCGCCTTTTAACCAGCGATTATAACCCAAAAACAACTTTGTAAACATAGCTGCAGCAACATAACTGATGCGTTTGAACAGCGCCGGGCTCTTATTTGCTGCAGGATCTGATTGTCAAAGCCGTTGCTGTACGTTTGTCTCAGGTGAAGCCTTCAGGAAACCCAGGGAACTATAAAAAAAAAAAACCTCATGTACGTGTGAATCCTTCACAGTGCACATGAAAATGCTCATATTCAAAATCAAAATATCACCAACAGAACATGTTTCAAGTTTAGAGAAACCAGCAAGAACCATTGCAACATCAGTCTTCACTCGGGTTTTCAGGTTAATGTTCCTCAAATCGTCTCCGAAATCTTCAAGTCTGTGTCTTTTTCAAAGATTGTACTTAAAAGCAGTTTCTCGTCGTCCTTGAGGTGATGCTCTGCAGAGAGAACCAGGGATTAGAGTCAGTTGATGCGTATCAAACATTTCAAGAGACAGTTCAACCATTTTAAACGTAGTTTCTTTTCCTTCTAAATATAAAAGATGAATAATATCTGCTTTGTAACTGATGGAACACAAACAAAATGTATCACACAGTGGCCATCCAATTACAATTCAATAGGGTCTGGTTTACATTATGTTTTTAGTGTCCCTTAAACTTTGTAACTAAATAATCTCGTAAAAGCTACTGAGTGTCTAAATTAGGAATAAAAAGTTGACTGGGAGTGACTGGTAATTTAGGAACTACAAATACGGATTATTTGTGCTGTTAAGTGATAACTGCAATCAAGAATAAAAGAAAGAAAATTTGTGTTTTTTTTTTTTTTTGCTATTTATGCAAATTTTTTTCAATGGCTCAGTTTTCAGCATTTTTCTGAATAAGCTCAAAAATAAATACCTTTTGTTCTGAGACAACTTGAAGTTCAGTGAATACGAATTAAGTTAAAGGTCAGATTTAAATCTTTTGAAACACAAATGAATGAAAGTGAGTGATCCTGAGCTACTGCTGACTCCGTCCCCTCCCACAATGTGGAAATTCAACACATGTATTTGGTAGAAATTTCAGCCAATGCGACTTAAATGACAAGAATTAAAAAACGTTTGACCAGTTCCTGCTTGGATTCAAAACCTCAGGACACAACTGCAGCCTCAGTAAAATAGTTTTCCATGAAAATATTTACACACAAAAAACTGCAAATTTATGGACCGTCAAGGTTGTTTGTTAAAGTACACTTTTTTGTCTTCTGACAATTTAAAATGTCTCCCAGGACAAGTGTTAAATGTTCCGTACAAATTAATTCATTTACATTACATTTACGCATTTTGCAAAAGCTTTTATCCAAAGCGACTTACATTAGAATGAATGAACACATTTTTTTGTCAGTTCTTGCTTTTCCTGGGATTTGAACCCACAAATGTTGTGTTGTTAGCACAATGCTCTACCAACTGAGCCACAGGAAAGCCAAAAAAAACAAGTATCTTTGCATTGATATGCCACTTTTGTTATATTCGTCAAAAATACCAGCAATAATAATGGCCCTTCACAATAATTTTCTTTTTTTTCGGCCAATTTTTTTTTAAAATACCAAACAAAAATCCTGTTCCAGGCTGGAAAAGGAGGTTATGTACCAGGGTAAATCTCTCAAAGCACGGCAGAGCTGGAGTCAGATTCGGGTTCTGGGGGTACACAGGGGTCTTGGGTGATTGATTCTTGGGCTCTGCGGTACTCTTGAAACTCCTGACGCAGTGCATTGAAACGTGCCTCACTGAGGGAACGACTGTAGCGACGCTGAGGAGCCGGGGTTACTAGAGAAGGGCTGATGGAGTACAGGCCTGAGGGGAGAGGAGAGAAGCGGGGTGGGAAAGGTGGGGTAGTGGAATGTGTAGAGGTCACATTAAATGGGTGAAGTGTATGGATCAAATCACGATGTAGACTACAAACGACAAATGTCCAGACGCTTCACAGTAGAGTGATTTATTTTAAATTTCTTACGTTGACTCTGGTAGTCCTGGAGGCCAGCGGTGGAGCGGGGGCGTTCTTGCCTGAACTCCTTTCCTTGACCCAAGACAGTATTGAACCTCTGCGTCTTCATGGCCTCCAGGACATCGTGATTCACAGAGTATTCAACAGCATCCCATTCGTAACTCTCATCTACTGAAGTGTTTCTTCTATAAACACAGTGTAGTACAAAGTTAGAGGAGTAGAAGTCCACAGTTTGAGAGGCTTGAAGTCAGTAAGTGCTTTCAAAGTCTACTGTACTCAATACTACTGTAAAGTTCGGGGCTAAATGATTCCATTCACTGGAACAAATCATATGATTCAAGAAGTCATTTCCGCCCCTCACTGGCATTTTGGAAGTTCTTTAAAACACCACAGGGTGTGAATTTTGCTCATTTCCAGCACAGAGACATGGCTAAGAAACCACTTATACATGTAAACAAAACAAAATAAGGCATTTGGTACATTTATAGTTTGTTTGTGATGAAGTCTTGCCTCAGGGATGTGTGTATGCATCAGCTTCACCTTTTGGACCTCCTTTCTCTCAGGTCTTTATCTGCCCTGTGCCTCTCGCTTTCCTCGGTGGTCTCTGGAGAGCTGAGTAGAGTTGGTGTGATGGAGAGAGACTGGCGAAGATGCCCATAGGGTCCCACACTACCCCTTCCACTGCTCTGGCTGGCATAACTGGCTCTACCCCCATCAGCTCTTAATTCGGTTTCTGCATATCCCCTAATCGTACCCATCCCTTTGTCCAGCTCCCTTGGAAACTCTTGCTCCCGTTGAGGAAAATTTGGAAGATACGGCGAGGGCCAACTATAGCCTCTGGGAAGAAATGGCCTTGGAGGAACCCTTCTGGAATCTGAAGGGTGGAAGTACTCCACTCTAGCCAATGTTCTGCTTGGCCCAAACGGTCTAGGAGAATCTTGTGGTACATACTTGTGCTGGACAGATCTGAGTGTTTCCTGGTAAGTTAGAGGCCACCGAGAGGAATCTGAAAATACAGCTGCCTGTCGGCGTGGATCTGAGTCTCGTCTTGAAGGAAGGGATGATTCCATTGTGTATTGAGGATGTATTGGGACTAAGGAACCATGTGTTTCATAGGGTAGCATCATACCAGACCTCTCAATGTGCAAATGCCTTTCTACACTGGGAGGTTGGAAGGGGACTGCCCCTCTCCACGATGGGCCAGAAAAGGGATGGTAATGTACAGTGGGATGGCCCAAACTGTAAGATTTTACTCTAATTTCAGGGTTGGGCAATTGATCTCTGTAACAGGTCTCAGAGATATAAGGTCTTGGTGTTTCTGAATGCTCCCACCTAGAACCAAAACTGATTGACTTCTTAAGAAAAGGGCGTGGTTGCCCTGGCCCGGAGAGGGTCCTGCAAGGACCAATACTGATTGATTTCTTCATGTAAGGCATTGGAGCCTGATTGATTCGAGAGGATATTGTGTTAGTTTGCGGACGCTGAGTCAGTTGTCCTTGATCTTGGTCAGACACAAAGTCTGAACATTGAGAAACTATCTCGGCCATACTTTTAGCAGTATTAATCAAAGTCTGTGCTGAACTACACTGAGAAACTTCTTTTTGAGGTACCGAATTCAAAAGGTATGATGGATGGTCCTTTACTTTAGATGGTGATAAACCTGTATTGCTTGTGCCAGAGCTCCCTGATTTAAGACGAACGTCTCTTCCATATGACCGTGAATTTGGTTCTTCCATTGAGGTACATTGAGTTTTAGAGGTTTCTGTAGGAACATTCACTGTGCCTTGGTGATGAACAGCACCATTGATACCAGAGTTTTCCTGACCATGAGTTTCCCAAAGTTCAGGTACAACATCTGGGTCTCCTCTTAATATTGTCCTGGTTTCTTGCTCAACACTAGGTTCAGCAGACTCTGAAGGCTCAGTCACGTCAACAGGATCATCTACACTCATTTCAATGAAGCCTGGAAGGCTCAGGTATTCCAGGATAGTGCTGCTTTGAATTGGGGACATCCTAGATGGTTGGGGAGCAAGCTTGGCCTTTACAGATACAGACATCCTTGACAGATTTGACTGATCGCTTTCATTTTCCAAAAGAGTTAGAGGTGATATCCGACTAGGGCTTTCGCCAAAGATACATTTGTCACTTTTTCTGGATCGAGTCCTGATGGCCTCTTTTTCTTGCTCACTACAAGGTGACAAGGAATCACCACTCATGAAAGTGGTACCCTTAGATCTGGATTTCTGATGATCATAGGGCAAAGTAGAGCAACTTGAAGGGTTATGACTCAGTGCTTCAGATGATGCCTTTGCTACCCCTGAGACTGGCACAGTCTGATTCCTTGGATCAAGATAGATTGGACCAGGGATGCTTTCTTTTTCTGCTTCTACCACCCGGTGCATCTCTTTCTGGTCTAATTGAGAAGACGATCTGGATGGTAGAGCTTCTTTTTCCATGTTTCTGTCATGAAACAAACTTTTCTCAAATAAAGTTCCAAAGGGCACTGCCTTCGCATCTTCCATTTGAGTCTCTGGGAGTCTATCTTGATTCTTACATACAGACGTTTTAGCGGGAGAAAGTCTGTCCCAGCCAGGAGAGAATAGAGTTGCTGGTGAATGCAACACATTTGAGGTCAATGAATCTTCAGGATTGGCACTAGCTTTGTAACGTGAATGAGGGTATAGTGAGCGAGGAGTATTCCCTTCAGAAAGGCACTGGACTGGGACCAGGTTGGTGGGAGATGACACAGGGCTTAAATCCCACTGGATACATGAGGAAGATGATGAGGGATGTCTCTCCACAGGACTGCTTGTGTTGCCAAAATAACACCCTCTTCTATAGTCTGAGGTATGCTGGGCCTGGCTGCCTGGTCGAGACTTTTCTCGTAAGTGGACATGTTGAGGCTTCCAAATGGGGTCTTGAGACTCAACGTCTGCCCTTTTTCTTAAGGGACTTGCAGACTTTGCCCGCCTCTGTTCTCTTTCTTGTAGATGCACCCTTCTATTGGCAGTGTACTGTTCAAGCTCCTTCTCCATTATCTCACGTTCCTTCACCAGCTTTAGACATTTACTTAAATTGTCCCTCTCTCTGTCTCCATCCAGTTGCGTAATCATAGTGCTTGGCTCTGTCAGCTGGCTATCTCCATTGATGGAGTGGTATTGCGCTTGATGGAGCAAACGTTCCTTTTCTCTGGCTCTCCTGGTTAAGGTTGAGAGTATGTCGTCCGTATATGTGGCACTCCAGTATTTTTTTAGTGAGTCACTTGGCTTCTTTTCGACGTTTTCTGAATAAAAGCTAGCCTTTTCTAACAAGGCCTCAGAGCACCCCTGCTCATCATCAGAGTGGAAACACCCATGGCGTGAGAAATTTCTTGCCATTGCCCTAACCCTTCCAGGAGAATGTGGTGGTCTCTCCAAGTCTCTAATAATCAATGTGTCTGATTGCATGTCTCTTTGTTCGTTTCTTGCTGAGCTTCCAGAATTTGATTTGGTGGATTCTCTTAAGGATCCATTGTTACTTTCTCTACTAGGAGATGGAGGGGCATCTTTCATGAGGTTCTTTGTCAATTTGCTTGGTGTGGGGATTTCAAGGTCTGGCTGTATAATAAAGCGGCCATCTGGACTTCTGGAGATAGACTCAATAGCAGGTGTGGGTGATGGAGATCCTCCAAAGTGGCTCTCAAATTGGGTATAGTGAGGAGGCGGAGAAGATGAGGATAGAAGCTGCTTCTTCTGATCTTGATATTCGCTCCGGCTGGCTTTTTCAAAGGAAGAACGGTCTGAACGATCAGAAGAGGATGAGTTGGGGAATGGGAAGAAGTTTAAGGGAGGACACAGTTTCAACTTCAGCACACTGTCTGGGCTGTCCGAAGGTGACTGAGCTCTACAAAAAAAAACATTTGCAAGAGAACATTTAAGACGAGAAGAATCAGAACTGGCCATTTTAGTACAGTGAAGCCTTGGAATGACTCGTGCATATCATCTATGGACACTTACTTTGGGGATGAACTCTTCTGGAAAGCAGAAGGGATATCTGAAAGGGTGTGGAATGTGAAAAGTTAATTCCGAGCCAGAGTTAACGAATCTTAGCGACAAAAACAAAGAAGACACACCAAGTAAGACAGTAAATCTCACACATTTATAGTATTTTAGACAGTAATCAAATGGTCACATTTAAGAAGTCTCTTAAATGTGAGGTGCCTCAGGTGCCCATTTAGGTCCATTTCTTTTTAACTAGTATATAAGGCCTATAAGAATTATTGATGCATGGTACAAAATTCCAAAACTACTAAGAGAGACAAGGAGTAGGGAACAAGTTACACCCCAGTTGCACCCAGTTCAGTACAGCATCTAGCCGAAGTTCTTGCTTTTAGATTCGCCTGGTCACCGGTTCGCCTGGTCCCACTTAGCTCAACGGACTGTTAAATGATTAAGGTTCCTTCATTCTATAATGATAGGCTTGTCAGTGACTCCCCAAACTCAACCGAAGATGCTGCATTCTGGCTTTGATATTCATTTGGCTCCAACAGCCAACTCTTCAATCCAATCGATATGTCAAAGCTTGTAGTCATATATGTCATATGTTTTAGTCTCTTTTTGCATCATCACTTTTTACCATCTCTCTTTTTCCTTCGCCGTTGTCTCCTTCTGTTGTTCATTACACAAGCAGCCACGAGTGAGAGGATGATGGCAACAAACAGAAAACACACTCCTCCGATCACCCCAGCCAGGAGGGGTTCGGGTACAGATTCCAGGAGACTGGGTTCCTCTGGATACACCACCAAACCTAAACCAAAGTAAAGGACATCTTCATAAGACTCAGAATCAAGGCAAGTCAGTAGTGGAATCTACATACAATCTGGATTTTAGCATGATCGGTAAAAGAAAAATCAGGAGATGGGTTTCATTTACCTCCCATTATTGTACAAACTCCACTACACCCCCCTCCCCCTCTTGTTGCACATGTTTTATAACATCAAGGTTTCAGAATTCTGCTTCAATATTTTATATATAATTTACACTATAAATTACAGAGAGGTATCCAGCCGCCATGACTCCTCTGAGCTTTCACTGTTTCCGGATGACCATAAATAGATGGTCAAAAGGTTACAAGAGTTTGCAAAGAGTTCATGACTTCAACTGAGACTTTTTCTGTTGATTTCCAAGAAGTCACAGAACAAATTACGTAAATAGTGCCATAAAAGCAAGCACCCAACACTCGGCTTTTGACTCTTGGACCAGAAGTCTCCGCCGTTTGAGATTCCAGTGCTGAAGAACACTTGAAGGAAAACCGAGAACCGGAACCTAGAAAACGTTTATGCTTCATTGGTTGAGAATGGTTTCCTTTAATGTTGTTTTATAAAAAAGTAACCAATTAAAATAAACGTAATGGCCTATTCAATCTTTTTTTTTTTTATAGGATTCAATCTGGGGGTCTTATTAGCCTTTACTGTTTTATTTAATCATAGTTAATATTAAAAGATCTCTCAATAAAACTAGCCACTGATCTTTCCTGAATGAAAATGCCCCATAAGACGCATCTCAAATCCTAAACTAAAAACATTCCCAGTGTTCTTTTCTGATTCCTCCTCACCTTCAGTAGAGATGGTCACAGGGTCACTGGGAGCACTGAGCTGTTTGTCTCTGCGAGAGAGAAGACGCAGCTCATAGTTGGAGTCCTGTAAGAGAAATGATTGTAAAAACGATCCATTGATTCATGGAAATGAGGAAAAAAAAGAAAAACACACACATTGTATCTTCAATTGTACCGGTTTACCTTCACAAGTCCTTGAACGATCATCTTGGTCATGTTGACCGCAATATTTCTGTCAACAGTGACCCATTCCCCTTTTCCTCGCTTTGCTTGAAGTACAAATGAAGTTAAGGGTGGCGATGCTTCTGGAGGTGGCACCCACTGCATCGAAATTCCCAGCAAAGTGCGATTGACTGACAGCAAGGTTGGCGGAGACAACTCGGGAATGGTGCTTAAGAGAGAGGGAGCTTCTGTCGGAGATGCTGCAAAATGATTTTGTTTAGTTTAACTCATACTTTTTACAACTCTACTTCATTTTTCTTAAATATATGGTAGATCTCCCAGAAGCCAGACCTCAGAAGTCAAAAGAAACACATACCAGTTGTCACCTCTAGAGGACACCACAGCTCTTGAAATTCAAAATACTGTCTGAGTTCCTAAATAGCATGCTACTAAAGTCTAAATGAATTAAAAGGTGCTGACCAAATGTCCGAACGGTGACGATTTCACTGAAGGGCCCCGAGCCCAGTTTGTTTTGCGCCAGAACGCTGAACTGGTAACTGGTGGCAGGTTGCAGGCTGGTCACCAGTAGGGAAGTTTTGGATGTTGGGACAGGAACTGATGCCCATTCGTGTTTCCCCCTCACAGTTGGCTTTAACCTGATGTACAGAGAAAGAGCGAGTGTTTCTTTTAAAACACGTCATCACATTTGGAACAGTTAAAAGTTTGAACAGTAAATTACTGGTAAACCTTTTTTGGATAATTTAGGCAATCATAGAATTACATATATTGAAATTTCCAGACCACTGAATGCACTTGTTGACCTGTAAATGTTTAAAAACATTTTAAAATGTCCCCCTGGTGACGACGAAATGTTTACACTTTACCCAATCAATGATTTTCCTGAGCTTAGATCTTTTATATCAGGTAAACAATCTGGTTGCTATGGAGAAATCCATGTCATTAAAAGGTTCCCTACTGATCATGAGTGACATCTACCAAGACTCAAGTCCCTAGCATTTTCTGAAGCTGAGACATAGATTTGCTGATTTGGTTGCTATGGTAAACAGCCTGGTTGCTATGGAGTAGTCAGTGACATAATGTAATGTTCCCCAGATCACTGTGAGTGAAATAAACCGACCCCCATGTCTCTCATTTAACAAAGCTGAGAAAAATTTCAGCAAATTTGGTTGCTAAGGTAAACAGTTTGGTTGCTAGGGAGCTGTCAGTAATGTCATACAACTTGTATGTTGTAACTTTGACTGACAAAAACAAACACCTGTTTTTTCTTATTGCCATTACAAGTGACTGTTCAAAACAAAAACTTGGGTCTTCATCTGTGCATTACCCGTCCATCACGCTCCTACGCTTCCTGCTAGAGTGCCCCCTGGAGGCCTCAAGAGCATAAAAGTCTTTAAGTCTTTTCACATAGTATGTGAAAAAATAGCAGCTTATAATATGAAACTGATGGTAACTACTTATAAATATTCCTTTATTGAGCGCACATTTTTTTTTTGGCAAAGTTTGGAAGTTGTCATTCCAGGCACTCTTACTTATTCTGTGTTCAATCTTTTGAGGGAACTGTTTAGGATTGTTACTGTATCATGCATTTTAAGGCAATTCAAGCACTTTTAATGATTTCTGACACCCGTAGGATCCCTGGCTAGTAAATACATTATTAAATATCCCAGAAATCAATGGAAATACTTGGCCCCTTTAAAGTGTGAAATGAAAAGTCTTCTACTTCTGCTTCCAACCAAAGTGCCACAAAGTTGAGAGGCTAAATTCTTTCAGATGCGTTTTTTTCAGGGATATTTACAGTTGTCTCATTGTCGAAATATAAATATCAAGCGTATTGTATCGATTATTGTTGTAAACCACTTCCAAAACTTCCAAAGTGATGCAGAGCAGCATTCCTTAGTTAGAGAGCAGAAGTATTTCTTAGTTAGACAGGAAAAAAACTGTCATTTAAGTCTGCAACATAAGTTCCCAAATGACTCACCAAACGGTGAATTTCTGAGTGTATCCTCCATCAAACCCTGGCTCCCAGGACACATTGGCTTGACTGACCCCTGAATCCACAGACACAGAGCTCACTGCATGGGGACTTGTGCCTGAGGAAGAGATAGAACACTGTAATATACTAATGCATTAGTTTTGGTTGAACAGGACTCCTCCGGTTCCAATTCAGAAGCACAAAAACAGGAAACCGTTCAGCAGTATCGCAAGAGATCTTTCAAGTATTCGTAGTTTAATTAGGGTAAGGAGTTACAGTTGGAGCGTATCCTCATTCCCTCAAACTCCCATTGGCTGAACTAACATTCCTTTTATTGACCCCAACACCAACTAGCATTGTTTGATCAACTCACCAAGCACTAAAACTGTGGTGGCAGCACTGACGGTGGCAACTCGATTGCTGGCGAGGCACTCCCATGCCCCCTGGTGGTCCTTACTCACCGGGCGAAGCACCAGAGAACCATTGGACAAGACTGTGAATGGAGACCGTGGGGTAGGGCCGACCTACGGATGAATACGTTTGAAGCAGAGAACTTAATCTTTCAACTTTAGCTGGAAAGATACAAATCATGGAAGTTCAAACTCAGGGAGACATGATCCGGAGACCCCCCAAACCCCAATTGTGTATTGTTCAGTTTCAACACCTGGTGTCAACATTTATGTCAAAAGTACAAGGTTTTCTCATTACTTTAAGCCATGTGATGTTGGGCATGGGGTCTCCTTGAGGTTGGCAGGGGATTACAAGATCTCTGCCCACTTCCTGTAGGTATTCAGCCCGCGGTGAAACACGGAATGAAGGAGGATCCTGAGAAAACAATCAGAAACTCGATAATCAATTTTAGTCCCAAGTTGTAAAACGACAAGGGTTTCAAAGCTGAATCTGTCCAAATACCTCAGAGTCTGCAGAACATAACAATAATACTATTCGCAATAACAATAATACAATAACAACTTATTTAGAGATGCCTTTGAAGCAGCTCAAGGACACCAGAAACCAAACAGCAAGTTTTGTGAAGTTTCACAGTAGTTTCCTTCTGAACCAGAAGTTTAGACTTCATAGAATCGAAATTTGACATCAGTTGAACCCTTGCATAATAAGTTTTATCTATGATAAAAAAAGCAATAACAGATCAAAATAAAGATGAGAAATCAATGACAGCACTTTATATACAGTTACTCGTTTGAACCATAACCCTTACATGAAAAAAAATGACTAAGGCACATGCCCACCACTATAAAACCTGGACGAAAAAGGAAATGTGAGAAAAAGGAAACGAAAAAGTGGACGAAAAAGGAAATGTGAGAAAGCGAGAGAGTGATGAATTAAGAGGCCAAGCAATGCACGTCCGGCTTAATTTAGCTGGTTTGGAAAATATTGGTATAAAATTCTGTGAGGCAACGTCACTTGGCCCGAAAACATGGTTGAACGCATGTATCAGTGGTATCAGTGGATTGTCAACAAATGCACAACCAATATAGATTTGTTGCTTTAAATCTTAAGAAAATCTGAAATTAGATTTTATTCCAAACTATTTAAAAATATTGTCAACATCAATTACTTTTTCTAGCTTTGAAAACATATTTAATGCGAGACATTGGCACTGATTCAGATCATGTAGTTTACCTTAAGGATGACTTTGGTGGGCTCTGATTGGCCCATGGTCCCGTAGCTGTTGTATGCGGTACAGGTGTACATGCCAACTGCATCATCATTGGCCGCCGTTATGAACACAGAGCCCTCGGAGTTGACCATCCACCCTGGGTACTGATCAAGAAGATTAATAAACAATGTCTAACAGTTCAAAAGAGAAGCTTGACAGTATAAATACAACCCTTTTCTTTGCTTTATTTAGGTAAAATTTCCTGTTATACCACTTTAGTAATGTTATCATGTCACCTTGCAGTGGTGATTCGTTTAGACCAATCAGTGAGCTCAACAACTAACCAGTCAGTGATCAACAGGGTGTTGTGTAAAATCAACGTAAAGTATCACCTTGGCCCAACTTATCTAGAACCTCATCCAAACGGGTACAAAGAAGTACAATGCGCCATTAAGTGTAAAGTGGAGTTTGCATGTTCTCCCTGTGCTTTCCATCCGGGTAGAAACCCAAACCATGCTGAGCCACAGCCGGCCAAGGCATGCCATTGTTAAAATCAGATAAAAAAAAGATAACATATATATATTTATAGACTGCATTATGTAGCAAAAGTACCTGGTCCAGGTCCAAATCCGCACCATCTTTGGTCCAATTCACGTACAGCATCGGGGGCTCGGCTTCGACGGGGCAAGTTATTCTTCCTCCCATTCCCACGGGTAAATACGTTTCACGAGGCATCCGGACCACTCGTGCAGGATCTGGTTAGGGATACATTAATGATTTAATTAAAATCTTTTTCATTAGCATTTGCAAAAGTAGAGAAAAAATTAAACACATGGGTATCACACTCTACAAACTCAAGAAAATAAAAAGGCCATGGGCCAATTAAGATTAGTTGCGCATAAAAAACTAAATGTTTATAACATAATATGAATATTAAAAAAAGACACAATATTCTAAAATAAATAACTGTAAATGAAATATATATAGCTCTCCATAAAATTATATAGTAAATTCTAAAAGTTATAAACGTTCTGTAAAAACCTGAAAAAAATAAGTATTAATTTTGCTTTTCTATAAAAGGTAAAATACAGTTGTATAAAATAAACTCAAATTAATAATTTACTTTTAATATACAGTATAAATAAAAAAATGAATATACTTTTTGGGGTATGTTTTGTATTTTACAGTGTTGCTAGATAATCACTTTCTGTGCAGTAGATGGTGATGTGCACATAGTAGCTTCGGGAATGTTTATGAATGATAAATAAAATATTTTTTTTCTTTACACAGTTTTGTTTTAATTTTGCAAGATGTTATACACATATTAAGTAAGTATTATGTAGCTGCAGTTTTATATGCATTTAAAAATAGATATGCTAACGGATTCTCTGACGCTCCATTGTGTTAATATAAGTTATGCTACTTTGTAAAAAAAAAAATCTAGAATATTATTCAAAGACGCTTAGTCCATAGACTGTTAAGTGGCTCTTGATATACAGAATAAAAAAGGAAATCTAAACAAGATCCAGCTTATCGAAGAAATAAAAGCACTCACGTTTCACTTTGAGGTAGGCAGACGCAGAGGGCGGAGTCAACAGGCCGTTAGTTGGCATGCATGTGTAATTCCCAGAATCCTCAGGGACGAGACCTGAAATCAGCAGAGTCCCGTCCACCAGGACTCTCACCCGTGATTTTAAAGTTCTGTGAATAGGAGCACATTTCCATAAGAAAAAAAAATTACAGTATGACCTGCATTGTACTTGTTTTGCTCATGACAGAGACGCTCAGATATGTATGACATCACTCCAGGAATGCTCTGCTACCAAACCGAGCTTAGTCCACTGCTCAAAGTTACAAACTTCAAAAGAGGCTACATTTACTTTTTACAAGCACTGCAGAAAGCAGCATCTCTTACTCGATGTGATGCACGTTCTGTCCTTGTTTCCACCACTCATACGTGAGATTTGAAGGATACGCTTCAGCCTGGCACTGCAGAACTGCATCCTGGGACATGTTCATGGTGGTGTCTTCAGGGCCAGTCAAGATGATCGGAGGACCTGGTTGAAAGCATAAGAGCAGTGAGTGATCCTGTTTGATACATCCTGTTCTTTTGTAGCTCTGATTATGTTGGCTTGTAAAAAAAAAAACAAACATACCAAGCACAGTGCAAATGTATTTGAACCCCAGGCTCTGGAAGGGCTTAAATATTTACCATTGACTTGTAAAGGCCATTGAAAATAAATGGGAAAAGGAAACGAGAAAACAAGGAGGTTTGTTTATGCTAAGAGCTCCCTAGCAACCGAATTGTTTACCCTAGCAACCAACTTTCTTTTAGCTTTGGTAAACAATAAAGGCATGGAGATTGGTTCACATAGCTTATAGTGACAAATGGAACATTTTTTTCACTGACGCCTCCATAGCAACCTGACTGTTTACCCTAGCAACCATAATGGCATATCACTATCTCAGCTAAAGAAAATCATAGAGACATGGGGGGTGGTTTATATCACTCATATTGGCATGGGGAACTTTGAATGATGTCACTGACCCCTCTTTTGGCAACAAAAATTAAACCTCGGAAACCATTCCATTTTGCCGATAAAAATACTTTTAAATGGCACTTTTACAAGCCAACATCAATGTCTGTGCAGAAACCTCAGCCACTGAGTTACTTAATATCGTCTTTCAACATTTGCCTTTAAATTGGTATTTTATCTTGTTTAGTGACCTCAAAAAGGAAGGTTTCTGCAGAGTTTTGGAAACCATGAGCGGATGCTTTACATATTTCTAAGTCCTTGTATCCGATGGTGATGTGACATTTTATTTTGTAAAGTTAAAATTGTTTTAAAGCCCATTTTGCATCAACATTTCCCAAGGTACTGTGCAGCAACCACAAATGTATAAAAGCTTTGGAAAATAAATAGTTTTCAATTGCGATTTAAAAGTAGCGAGACTAGGTGATCTGCAGGCAGGAAATCATTTCCCGGCTTAAGATTGACTGGGAACCACCTCATCTGGCCACAAAGACTCTATTTTATCTCACATTTACTTCGACTTTTCTAGTGTAGGCAAAAAATATTTTGTGCAAATGCTGGGAATATGGAGCAATAACCTTGAGTCAGGAAACAAAGCACCATGTCGATAGCTGTCAAACATTCTCCCTAATGTCTACGTTTGATTAACAGAGAAAAGTAACGCAACACTATTTGTCCAATCAATGGTGAGACCAGCACAGTGTGAGGAAGCACTTGCACCAAAAGAGGGCAGTGTTCTTCTGTTTTATTGCACAAAAAGAGTTTTTTTTTTCTCTAAAAAGTAAACTTATTACATCATATGGTTAACTGTAAATGAAACCCTTATTTCCTGTGATCTAATCTTGCAGTAATGTCCTAATTTAACTCCCACAGAGTTGATTTCAACCCATTTTGTGAGTTCCTATAGACTTTTCAGAGTAAATTATATACTATACTATACTATAATATATAATGATATTAAAAATACCAGTTGTAAAGCTAATTTCAAGTTGAACAATTTTGTATTAGAACAAGTTTATGAAAAAACACAAAACAGGAAAGATTTAAAACCAGTGCCGAGCGGTTTTCAACTGTAGTAGAACAAAAAAAAGTAATTGTAATTATGTCCTACAAATAATCCTTCTAATGTCCTGCCTCGAATTCATCGTTTTATTGTTTTTTTTTAGTTTGGTAAACATTCGAGTTTAAAAAGAGTAAATGTGAATGAAGTCTGCACCTTTACGGTTGAACGCTACCGAAGATGTCCCCCGACCAAAGGCCTCTTAAGGTAAACGCTTAAATCCCTGCAAGCCTCTTTAAATGCCAGGTTTCCTCGGCCACGTGGCGTGTGACTGACCTTTGACCTGCAGCTGGGTGGTGTGGGTGAGGTTCCCTTCAGAGTTGGACACGTGACACTTGTAGATTCCCGTGGTTTCCCTGGTAACCTTGCTTAAAGCCAGGGTCTCATTGAGAACCTGTTGAGGAGAATTAAAGAGATTGATTATCATCCACCTTCCCTTCGCTCCACCCAAACCTGTGAGAGTTTCCTTTGCTCAGAGGATCACGAGAGCCTCCTTTTTTTTTTTTTTTTTTATTCAGAAGTTGAACTGTGATCCTGTGCTTGTTGTGAGGAGGCAAACCTAACAGGATTGGGTTTTGAAGGAGTCCTCTTTGATATACTGTACTGTGTATACCTTTATTTCTCTCCATCAGACACACTCGATGATGCCTCTTTTCCAGTGATTATTCCTCTTTACACTGAAGTTCTTAATGACTTTGGCTCTAAGTTTGTGGCCGTTGTCCTGCTGCAGAATCATTTTCAGGTCAAACTCTAGTGCCATTGCTTGATGGATAAGCATCTGCATGCATTTCTCTGAAGAGGACCCTCCACCATGCTTAACGGTTGCCATTATCGTACCACTCTGCAGCGCTTCAATGAACTGCCTTCAGCTACAGCCAAACATTTTGTCTGCACTCAGGTCCTATTTTCATGCATACTTGAGTAGCATCAGAGGTATGACTTATTAGCTGTAACTACTCAGAAATCTCCAGATGGGTGTACCTGGGTACTACCGGTTTCTGCCAGTTCTGAGCTGAAAAAGAACTTTTTCAACTTCACTTTGGTAGCAGAGCTTGGCTGTTCCTCACCAGGTCTAAGCCTCCTACACAGCTGTTTCTGTTACCTATGTGTGAAAGGTAGTTACACCATTTATAGATTTAATATAGAATTTTCTTTTGTTCAATCACTGGAATAACATTTTTATAAAAAAGCATTCTTTGTTTACACTCCTGATTAAAACAGTTGTATCCTACTGTAACTATGAAGAACCCATAACAAAGAAACTTCTCGATCTCTTCAAAAACAATAGTAAACTTTTATAAAATTTAATTTTCTAGCATCAAGGGCCCGAGATAAGACAAGTCCCGTGGGAATTTGGCTTATGTTTACGTTGGCAAATCAACAAATTAAATCGGAATACCTGGATATCTTCTTTTTCACCGCCATATTTTCTCCAGATGGTCTTGGGTTTAGGATTTCCGTGAGCATCGCAGTGCAGGGCGAGAGGTTCACCCAACATGACCTCCAGAAATGCTGGAGGAGTCTTTACGAACACTGGAGGAGCTGGAGGCACACACACACAGACCATCAAGAACATTTTACAAACAGCACAGTTCTACGGTGATGTGACGTATAGTGGTCTTTGAAAATAAATGGGGAACCGGTAACCTTGGCAACCGTTCCATTTTGCTTATGAAAAAAACATTTAAATGGCGCATTTACCAGCCAGCATCAAAGTTTGTGTACAGACCACATCGTTCCTTTTGTGTTCTCTCATAAAGAGTAGAATCCACTGGACCCGACCGATGCTGGGGGAGTGATGCGAGCTCACAGAACAAACAACTCACTTCCTCATAACCCCATCAACAGGCAAACAAGTCTTCCTCCAAACAAGCCCATAAAAGCTGTAAACCGACACTGTGCATATAATGGGCAGAAAGCAGGCCAAACTGGAGAGACCTGAACCCCTTTCTACCTGGTTTTATTCTGAAAACAGTTTATATTTTATTTTTAGAAGAAGAAATAAACGAGATTGCTGAGGTTTGCGCAAAGCAGGCTTGTAAAAATGCCATTTATAAGTATTTTTATTAGCAAAATGGAACGGTTACCAAGGTAGAATTTTGGTTGCTATGGAGATCTCTGTCAATTTACAAAGGAATTATACAAATATCAATATGTGTGATAATAGCTCCGATGTCTCTATGATTTTTCTTTGGCTGAGATAGTGACGCACCAAAATGGTTGCTATGGTAAACATTTTGGTTGCTATGGAGTTGTCAGTAACATAATATAATGTTTCTTTTGTCACTTCAAGTTTTATAATCCAACATCCATGTCGTTATTATTTACCAAAGCTGAGATACAGTTTAGAAATTTTGGTTGCTAGGGTACAGAGTTTAGTCGTGAGGGAGCCATCATTGATGCCATAAAATGTAATTTGTTACTATGAATAGGATAAACAAACCTCTGTTTCTCTACTATGTTTCAGCTTGAGGATATTTTGAAGCCCCACTGTCTCTGTGATTTTCCTTAGCTGAGATAGTGATATGCCAAAATGGTTGCTATGGTAAACGGGTTGCTATGGAATGGCCAACATAATATGTTTCTCACTATAAGCTATATTAACCAACCCCCATGCCTTCATGATTTACCAAAGCTGAGATAGAGTTCAGAAAATTTGGTTGCTAGGGTAGTTTGGTTGCTAGGAAGCCATCTAGAGCCTAAATACTTTTGCACAGTGGTTGGTATGTTCTTACACTGACGGATAACCTCCACAAGTGTGGTCAGTTTGAAGTTTCTAGGAGGTTCTCAGGCTGAGTTGCCGTTTTAGAAAATTTGACCCAATGTTATATCAATGTTAAACCTCCCAGCATTCTCTGTGATTTCCCAGAATTCCTTTAGTGGTACAAGTCCGGAAAGATATAGCAACTCGAGTCAGGTCAGTTTGCATGTACTGGGAAGGAGGAAATATGACAAAGCAAAGGGATTTATTATGATCGTGTAAACCAGAGCTCAGTGTTTCCTTCTCGTTTAGAAAGCACAGGATGCATCTAATGCAAACATCTAAGCACACCCTGTGAAACGTTGGGCTTTGAGCTTGAGTTTCATCAAGCATCCTGCAGAAACACGATCAGATGCTAAAAGCCAGTGAGAGACCTTCAAGGGATTCTCACATTAGCGTCGAAGGCCTGTATGTGTGTTCGTGTGACAGAAGAGAGAGATGTGAGAAGGCATTGCTGTCGTCCTGAAGGTGCGAGACAAAAAGTGCAGCATGGAAACATTGTATGGAACATAAAAGTAGGAAAACGTTTAAATTAGTGAAGAGGCAAAAGATTAAATGATATGTTTTGGAAGCTGCTGCACAGAGCACACGGTAAATTTCCAACTACACTCTGTTTTATACACTCAAGTATGTTTTTGCTATGCAGAAAACAAATTGACGTCACACAAAACTCCAAAAATGGTCTGTGCAAAATTATTGGCACCCTTAACCCTTACAAGTCTGAGGTCTTTTTTTTGCTCTCATAAATTACCTTTAAAATAGTCTTTTTTTAAATCAATTTTTCACAAATATTTTTTACACAATACAACAAGCCTGAAATTGTACGAAAAGTACAATTCTGAATAGTACATTTTGTAATTTATGTTTTATAACAAAAATAGAGTGTTGAGATGAAATAAAAATTCTGAAAAAAAAAATCCCCAAAAGGGTCAAAACAATGTGAAAATTGTATAAAAAAAAAAAAACATGCAGAACTTTCCTAACCCTTACACACGGTCCCAAACACTTTTTGTGCCATTGTGGTTTTTTTGTGCCTGAACTTTGAAAAACACGTGCCATATCACAGGCTTTTTTTGTGCCTGAACTTTGAAAAATACACACCATATCACAGGCTTTGTTTGTGCTGGAACTTTGAAAAATACACGCCATATCACAGGTTTTGTTTGTGCTAGGACTTTGAAAAATACACGCCATATCACAGGCTTTTTTGTGCCGAAACTTTAAAAAATACAAGCCATATCACAGGCTTTTTTGTGCCGAAACTTTAAAAAATACAAGCCATATCACAGGTTTTGTACAACCAATGGTTATACCGTCTTTTCACCACTAGATGACAGTTATGGCACCGATTTGGAGTCTGTAAAATGCAACTGAAGATGATTTTCCCACACTTAAATTACAATTATCTTGCAAATTATCTGTCATAACGTAATCTTGACACAATTGGTTGCTAGGGAGCTATCATTGACGTGATAAACAGTGTTTTTTGATCCCAGAACTGTTGTCAAGCCAAATAAACCCGATAATCCAACATTAAACACCCCTCAGACTCACCTGTGATGGACAGGAAGTTCCATGTGCCGTTCTGTAACTCATCTGAGCTTCTGTCCAAGAGCAGGATTCGACATTCAAACCAACCTTCATCCTCCAGAGTTAACTTTTCCACCAGAAGAGAAGCGCCACGGGTCAGAGACACACGACCTGAAACAAAAACCAAAAGAAAAATTAAAGCTGCGAGCAGCAATAAAAGGGCTCTAGGAGCTCCAGGTTCATGTTGCACTGCTCATGCTTTCTTACATAAGTGTTCCAAATTTCAAATATGTATTTCAATCAGTCTGAAACAGTACAAAATAGGATGTTCCGTGTGGCCACTATGTGGCAGTATAACTGGCACCATAGTTTGACAAATAGATCTGTTCACACATCTTAAATGGCAAGTTTGATCAAGATTGTATGACCAAGTTATAACAACTTCCTGCTTCATGGCAAAACATCGAAATTGAGCAGGCAGTTCAACCAAACCGTTTAATGAATACAAAAAAGCTTTGCATTTTATTTCTTTAGATGAGACTGTCAGAGTTTGATGTCGAAGATGAGTTTATTTAAGTACAAAACAAGGAAATGTACTAAAGTTTACAAGAATATAATAAAAAAGCAACTCACTGTTGGATTTGGAAACTGGCTCCAATTGACTTTTTTTTGCAGGTCTTGGTCATTTACAAATTTCAAACATGTTCTTCACACAGTGTGAAATAGCAGTATAAAACATGGAGTATAGTAATAGCAGTATGGAATGCTCCATATTGCCACTAGGTGGCGCTCTCACTGACACTGAACACCATTGGACCTTGCATGGCTGAATTATTAGCAACTTCCTGTTTATTTTAAAATTCGGCACATTGTTTAACAAACATAAAAAAGCTTCTCTAGAAGGAGTTTGTTAAAGTGTGACAAGCAAAAATGACCATTTTTAGAGGTTTTTGCAAAATAGACGACTTCTTGTCGGTTTTGGAAATGCGATCCATATTATTTATATTTATGCCGTGGAACCCTACACGTGTGTGCTGCATTTTGTACAGATACAACAAACTGATAGTGCAACACAAGCTGAAATACATTAGGTGGAGCTATCGAACAGTTTTGCCACACCCACTTTTGAAACCCCAATCAGATGTACATTTTCACCAGTTTTGACACGTGAGTGAAATTCTGTGATTTTTCAAACACATTTCGGTGAAACTAAAAGCCGCGAAACAATAACACTCTGAGCAAATACAGCAGGGTTGAGATATGGAGGAATTAAAATCAAACTGCAGCTCTCCGGACAGACACACACTGAGATCATGAGAACAAACGGTGCATGCATCAACATAACAGTCTGTTCTTTGAGAGCAGTTCAGGATGACGGCTCCAGCCAAATGAAAGCGCAACAAAAGCATGTGAGATGTTGACTAATCTCTTGCACAGATGGCTTCACTTTTTATTGTTTTGCGCATTTGCCAAAAAACCACAGACACCCAACACAAACAGGACACTAAACAGCAAAATCCTGAGCGTTAACTATGCTCAGAAAACTCTCTGAATAGAGTTACACTGACTCCGAGCAAGAGTTGTTTAATCTTCTGAAGATTTAATGACTCTATCGTAGAAATTTAGTTGATTTGTCGTTACAGATTCTGCGTCTTAACAAAAATCAGGTGAAAGAAAATACTTAAATATTCTCATCAATATATTGACTCGGGTTGCTATACATTTTAGAATGATACCATTAAGGGAATGCTGGGAAATTGCTGAGAATGCTGGGAAATTTTCTATTGAGTTAAAGTGGAGTCAAACTCATGGTCTACGTCAAAGATCACCAAAGTTTGTGTATGAACATCTAGTTAATTTTTTTTTTTTTAACAAACACATCTTTTTAATTGGTTTCCTTGTTTTTACAAGTTCTTTGAAATCTGATCCACTTCCTGTCTGGTTTCTGTAGACTGGTTTTTCCACCTTCATTGTACTTTCAGTATGCCCATGTTCTCTACATACCAGTTCTGTAAACAATAAATCTCTGATACCATTGTAATATTTGCAGAAAGCTGGAAGTGGTGAGGTTTTAGCTCTGGGACTCACAAGCACAAACTCAGCTGGTAAAGTATGACTTTACTCCAAGAGCCTCCAATGCGGAAACGTTACAGTCGGAGGAGTGCAATACAAACACACCTGGAGTCTGGCATAAACCTGCCAGTGATGCGTTCCCAGGTGTGTTAGAGATAGATTTGTGTCTCTTCTTCAGTCATGCATCATGAGCAAAGGGCCCAGAGCTCAGAAACTTTGATTGACTGGTAAATTTAGATTGTATAAAACTGAGTATTGTGGCATTCCAACTAAGATCCCAGCATTTTTGCACACTGGAGGTCCCATGAAGCTAGCATGACCACATCATCTGCAAAGAAAAACACGGACTTGCCCTGTATTGACTTCTGTACTTCACTTGGACTCTACATGCCTTGTCTTGGGAATTGACTCAGACTTGCCCTGAATTGATTTGAGACTTGACTCGGACTTGTCCTGAATTGATTTCAGACTTGACTCAGACTTGCCCTGAATTGATTTGAGACTTGACTCAGACTTGCCCTGAATTGATTTGAGACTTGACTCGGACTTGCCTTGAATTCATTTGAGACTTGACTCGGACTTGCCTTGAATTCATTTGAGACTTGACTCGGACTTGGCCTGCCTTTACTTTGGACTTCACTTGGACTTGCCCTGAATTGATTTGAGACTTGACTCGGACTTGCCCTGAATTGATTTGAGACTTGACTCAGACTTGCCTTGAATTGATTTCAGACTTGACTCTGACTTGCCCTGAATTGATTTGAGACTTGACTCAGACTTGCCTTGAATTGATTTCAGACTTGACTCTGACTTGCACTGAATTGATTTGAGACTTGACTCAGACTTGCCTTGAATTGATTTGAGACTTGACTCAGACTTCCCCTGAATTGATTTGAGACTTGACTCAGACTTGGCCTGCCTTTACTTGGGACTTCACTCGGACTTGCCCTGAATTGATTTGAGACATGACTCGGACTTGTCCTGCATTGACTTGGGACTTGATCAGCCTAGCTCTCCCTTGACTGGGGCCTGATGTTCCACGACCAGGTTCCTCCTGAATCCAAGGTTTAAAAAAAATACACAGTTGTTGATTTGGCCGGAAATTATTTTGAACCAACAATTTAACCGATCATTTCACATTATTGAAAACAGTGGGCCACCATGAGCACGAAACAGCCAGCCTAAACACCTCACGTCCCTAATTCCTTTATTTTATAATTTTGAATGGCAGCGTGAGTCTGAAAGAGCAGTTCTGACTACATCAAGCCCACGGCCCCTCAGCAGGTGACTGCTCCATTCAACAAACAGTGTCTCACTATCAATCAATCAATCAATCAAACCACAAAGCGAACAAATTTAATAACCCCTCAAGGCATGAATTTCTCTAGTTAGACAATCAATCAAGCAAAATTAACAGCCAGAGGCGTCATTTTTTTCCCTAGCGACCCCACCGCACAATTTAAACAACCTCCTCTGACTAACAATTACCCCTCCTGCACTCCCCATGGCTGCTGCTGTGGCAAGTGTTTTGATATTTTTCAGAGATAATAACAGTCTGATCTCATCCCTCAGGGGCACCAGCCGGTGTGTGTTTACGGTCTTAAAAGGTTCCTCTGATCTGGGGTCAGAGGGAGTTATTAAAGCAGGAGACGAGTGAAACAGGGCGGATCTCTGATGGCAGGTTTGCTCTCTCGCTCTGGGTCTTCCGCTAACACGACTACAAACGTAGCACAATACTCCCAAAATGAACATTGTGTTTTTTGGTCTATTTTTGTTTGTGTTAAACATCTCTAATGAAGTTGTTCATCACATTCAGAGTCATCCCACACCGCCACATTAGGACCTGGTAGGAGAAAGAATGACACAACGCTTACACGTCTCGATCTTTGCACAACCAAGCTAAAAGAACAATAAAAAGAACTGAAAATGTGTAACACTGCCTTTCAAGAGATTGCAACCTTTAACCTTTAGAAGTCTCTGCACGCACCGATGCTTTTGCCAACACGGCTGCTTCGAATTAAGTAGCAATGACCCACCTTTTGTTTAATTTTGAACTCAAATAAAATCTGTAAGTTTGAACAAAGTTATTGACTGACATTTTTGGTTCTTAACGAACATCGCAAGAGTAATGACACCATTTGCAAGGTAATTTAAATTAAAATGCGCGGCTGTCTTTCAGTTTGTTTTACAGACCTCAAAACAGTGTCATCTAGTGGTGAAAAGAAGGAATAAACCTGGGAAGACTGTGATAAGGTCGTGTGCTTTTCAAAGTTCTGGCACAAAAAACCCCACAATGGAACAAAAAGTGGTTGGAGCATATTATAAACCAATTTTACTGCATTTTGACCTTGGATGTACGTTAACCTGTGGCTAAAGACTCCTAAAACTAAATTATGATGCTTTGAATTACACAATAAGGCTCTTGATTGTATTTGCAATTATTATTTGCTTTAAAAATCCTTCATTTATTTTTATTATTACTTTAAAGAATTTGAAAATATCTAAAACCACACTAGGATTGAGCGAAACCGTAATCTGTGTTAAACGTTACCAGAAATAATAAAATGCTACACGATGGTTGAGTGTTGACGTGTACGGAAACGTTGCCAGAAAACTCTTTCCCGCAGTGGAATCTTTGTCCATCAATGAGAACAGAATGAAATGGAACCCTCCTCCCAGCCATTATAATTCCCTCAGGTTACCATGGCGATAGAACCATGGGGTGGGAGTTTGGATTTGAATTCATTTGCCGTAAAAAAAAAAAAAAAAGACCCTACGGGGGGAAAAGCTGAAGGAGGAGCAGGTCACGGGAAACGTTAGCGCCAGTGATTTTGAAAAATTACACGTGGAGTTGAAAAGAGAGAGAGAGAGAGAGAGAGTGAGAGAGAGAGTGAGAGAGAGAGAGAAGTGTTTTGATTTAAATGGAGAAAAGAGTGAGGAGATCTATGAGTGAGTAATCACGAGGGGGTAAAGGGAGTTTGGATTTGAACAATGACAAGGCAGCTGTGAAAGACTCTGTTTGGGTTCTGAAAAAAACAAATGCACCGAATCGAAAGCCATCAGAGACAATGTCATGACTAATACTAAGCATCTCTACAGGAATGGGCTCTTAATGATCCCAAAGGGCGAGATATTGATGAACAAAAATTAAATTATTGTAGCATGAGTTTCAAAGAAGGTCCTTTTGGATCGATGAGGAACCCTCAACAGCCAAAGAGCACTCTGTGACCTTTGACCCCATCCAACCCTACAATTTCTATCCAGACGCGTCCATCATTTGGCACGGGTCAATAATGACATGAGCCGGTCACCAGGACCAGGCAGCCAATGAGAGACAAGGAATTGTAGACATCCAGAGACAATGAGAATACAAAATGAAGACAAACAAATAAATGAACAGACAGAACAATAAATAAATAAATAAATTGTGATGTTCTAGCAAAAAGCTTTTGGGCATTTGTTGGGATTCTCTGTATTTTTATTTATGAAAGCAGATATTTATTTATTCATTTCCTGTAAGTTTTCACCTATATGGAACCTATATGTTTGGTACGGAGGTCTATTAGAATAGTTTACTCATGATTTTGTTGTAAACATATGTTCAATGTTAGTGTTGGGCTGGTAGATCTCAAAAGCGAGGTGAGCTGCACGCGTTCTATGGAAATAGGGGACAGCGTTTGGATATTACATTAAATATAAAATCGATTTTCATTCAAACTCCACAGAGTTGAGTTTATCAATAAAAATCGCCCAAATATAAATATATTGCATAAGTATTTGATCAGCCAGTGAGTTTCTCCTCTTTAGAAACAAGGGAGGGATCTAGAATTTTCAGCATAGGTGCATTTCCACCTTGAGAGACAGAATCTTGAAGGAACAATCCGGAAATCACATTGTAAGATTTTCAAACAATTTGTTCATTAAATTATTATCGGGTTTTGGTTTGGACTGTTTTTTTTTCTTGGTTTTCCTGGCTGTGTGCTTCACGTCATTGTTATGCTGAAAGACCCATGGCCTGTTTAATCTTCTGACTGAGAGAAGAGGTTTTTTTCCTAATATCTCACAACATATGGCCCCGATCATCCTCTACTTGATATCCTGTGCACCCAGAGCATGATGCTCCCACGCCCATGCTTCACTGCAGTCATGCTATTATTGGCAAGATACTAATCACTCTTCCTCTTCCAAACACGACAAATGGAGTTAAGAGGACAGAACTTTCTCCCCTGGCCAACTTCAGACGAGCTTAAAAAAAAAAAACGGTGGTTAGAAACGAAGGTCCCAGCTTTCTTCACGGCAAAGACCAGGACCTCCCGTGTAGCTCTGGGCTGGTCCAGTCATCATTAGCCATTTCCGACCGTTTCAATACTTTTTTAACTAATTTACAGTAAATAAAATACACATAAAGCATGAAAAAGGCTAACATTTCAAAAGCCTTTTTGCATACAAAGACCTTCTGGAATCAAGCTTTAGCAGATTTCCGCAAACCCCTGTGTCCGCTGATGCCACCCTGGGATTTCCAATGTCCCAGTCTGTCCTGTTCATTATAATAATATACGGCACGCTGCAGCGATCCCCTCTTCCGCTGTCGAGCTGTGGAAAGCAAACACCTTTAGCTCAGACGGCTCTATCTTTCCCCATCTTGCTTTGTTCAGCTTGATCTTTTCCTTTCACAAGGATAAACTCCCCTATTGTCGGTGCTCAGAGGAAGCTTGCAGCTGCGGCTCACGCAGTGCCATTCATTGCTTTACGAGGGGTCAAGCGGGGACTAAAAATCAGGCTCTGGACTATTTGGAGGAAGTTTGGTTTAGTATAGAACACAGAAGCCCATATCTGGCTGTGAGGTCCAAGATCTCAGTAACTTCAAAGAACTTTTGGAACAAATTGAAACTTTGTAAAACTACAGTACAACTAGCAAAGTTTGGCCTCGGTTTTAAGCCTCTTACGTATCTGTTTCTGTTTCAGTTCATGACTGGAATGCAACGGTACACAAAGCTCACAGTTCTGCGTTTTTAGCCATGGTTTTCAGTTCGGTTCTGATGACTTAGCAGACAGATAAATAAAAGTTGTTCAAAGAACTCCCTTTGTTTTGCTACAAAAGTTTTCACTTTAAAACAATAAAATAAACAATCATAGAAAGGTGGGCATGAGCTTCTTCAGCAGCGAGCGGATTAGGGCAGCAAGAGAGGGATTTAAGGCAGGCAAAAGTTGGACCCGGGGGTCCTGAAACCTGTCAGAAGATGGCGCAGAAGAGCCTTTGATAAAACGCATGTTTATTCACTGTTCTTTTTCCATCTTTGTTGTATTCTTCTGCGAAGCCAGCAAATAAAAAAAAAAAAACTAACTAACGGTGTCTTCTCCGTGTTGACAGTTCCTCTCTGGCTGTGAGAAACACACAGAGTCCCGCCCTCCTCTAACATTTGTGCTCTCTGATTGGATATTTACACAAAGGGGCAGTTCATCGATTGTAAATTTACACAAGGACGCGCGTTTCGTTACCCGACATCTGATTCTTCAAGTGTGAAACTAATGTTAATACATACAGGAGTTTTTCAAACGAGGAACCGAAAAGTTCAAAAGGGCGTACCGAACCGAGGAGGGCGTACCGAAAGGGAATTGTGGCATCTCTTTGTGCGGCATGGAGTATAATTAGCATCTGTGGATCATATGCCAGACAATAATCTTACAAACTTTGTGCAAGTGTAGCTATAAGACGCATAAAAAAGGTATAAACACCAAATTTAAATTTCATTATCATTTATGTTTCTGAAGCATTCTTCGTTTGCAGCATTTTTCACATCTGCCTAAAACGTTTGCAGAGTACTGTACATCCGTAAGAGTGCTAATTACCAAGTCTAATCCATCTGCTGGGAAAACTGCCTGAACGTGTCGCACGACAACAAACAGAGCCCTCGTGGAGAACGACGGTTGCATTGAAAAAGTCCTTGAACTTGCTGGGCCCTGTTGCATGATGGGATGTGTTTTGATTTGAATACAATCACACGTCTGGCGAGAGGTGCATGGGTGAAGGGATCCCTGCCTGATCAGCTTTTAACCCCCTTTTCCCTGAATCAGCCTCTTTTCATTCGGGATAATGGGCTGCAGCGTTCTGAATGGCTCTTTGTGGCGGACGGATTACAGTCAGCGCGGCTCCAGGCTTCGTCTCACTGTTACACTGGATTTTAATTACATTAGGATAAAGTTTATAGGAGCACATATATCTTAACTTAATATTGACTAGATTTTGCAGTTTTTACATAAGCTCATATTTCTAGGATCAAGTAGGAAGATCAAACAAGGGTGAGGATTCTCCAGTAGGTTTAATGAGGTACATATAAAGTTCAGAATCAAAAAAAGTCTCAAGATCTCACACATAGAGCCTGTGCCAGGGGTGTGGAACTCATTTGAGCTCGCGGGCAGCATGGTGCACCATTTAGTCTTCATCTTTTTTGTGCATGGCCTTTAGGAGAGGCTTCCTTCGTAAACGATGGCCATTCCTCTGCAATATGTCCCATACGGCGTCACAGGAAACAGTCACTCAGTTTGGTTTCTACTGCTTTAGCCATCTGCAGTGAGCTTACAGGTGATTTTCTTCAACCCTCATCAGAAGACGCTCCTGTCGAGATGTTTGCAGATGACCTTTGATGGTTGCACTTCCATCTTTCGATCACTTTTGCAACAGTATTTGTCTGATATGTAAAGCGTTGCTGAGCTTGTAGCCCTCACCTTTTGTGTAAACACACGATTTCCTTTCTCAGATTTTGTGACATTTTTCTTCCATGGGGAACCATTGCTGACAGCATGAAATGGGAGGGGCTTTTATAGTCACCTGTCTGCTGAACTCCTCTTAAATGAATTGTAAGACTCACCTGTGGTGTAATGCCTGGTAATTACAATTTTGTCATCTTAAGTGCGGCTTGTCTCCTACGACGAAAATTGGGGTGCACTCATTTTTGCAGCATGGCCTTGAATTATTTGCTAGGAAATCACTTTTTTGTGTGCGCAAATGAACAAATCTTGTTTGCAATCAATGGCCCACATTTGTGGGAGTACTTTTCAGCAGTTTTCTATAAAAAAATGTAGACTCTGAAAGAAATCTGACAAATGTAGTGAGGCGTATTCATTTATGCTGGGCACTGCACTTTCAAATAGATGCTTAGTGGAATTGTACGTTATTGGAAAACCCTTAAAAACAAAACATAGCACCATGTAATATAAGCTTCTATCAAACCAAATCTTAGAACACAAAACTTTCATGATCATTTTACACAAGTCCCCGCACAGAACTGACACTCGAGCCTGAAGGCACAGATCCGTAGAGCAAATGTTTTACTGCCACTAATTTCAAGCAGCTATTGCTAACTGAGCAGCATGGATTATCGGGAAAGCCTTTAAATGGCTCTACTGTCAGTCAGCAGCGTGTAATGCTGGTTGAGCGATTCTGAGCACAGGAATTTGTCTTGATGTGCTTGTGCAGGTAAATGATTGGCTAGAGTTGAGAGTTGAACCTCGTAAAGAAGTTCAAACATCTCTGGGGAATCAATATGATGCATAAACCCGTCAGTGTTGAGCTATAATGATGAATCAAGCTGATATTAAAATCTTTGAAATCTTAATGTTTAATTCTGTGCAATCTGCAAATCCTTTAAGAGAGGTTAGGAATTCTGAGTTTAAAGGCTACTACAGTATGAATAAGAATCCTAACACCATTGGCCTGGGGCGTAAATTTGGTGTAATTTGGTTCCTTGATGCCCCAGATTTAACCAAGTCTTTGTTTGAGACTCGTCTCTTTTCCTTTTCCAGAGCCTCGTGCGGGGAACACGATCTCCCTGTAGTTACTTTGCTCTTTTTAGGACAACACCTGTTCACAGTGAGCAGAAGGACAGGTTTCAGGGTAAACTAAAGTCTCTTTTTTCCATTGTTTCCTTCTTTACTGATTAAACACATAGAGTTACCGAGGCGTCAGCAAAGGAATGTGAGAAATGCGAAACTAAAAGCTTTGGCAAAGAAAAGGTCAAGGAAAGGTAATGTGACTTTGCTTTGAATGGATTTGGCGATGAAAGAGTTTGATCTGTGAATGAATGATGAGCAGAGGGAAGGAGAAGCTGAGTGATGCCTGTATTGTACAATAAAAGTAGAACAGAAATAAAAATAAACAATTCTCTTATGTATAGTTTTATAATACGGCACACATCAACTTTAATAATGTCTTCTTATTTGTTAAAAGTGCCTTGAATTAACAGAAACTCTGCTTTATTTGCAAACGGTCACTGGAAACTAAAGCAGGAGTGCCTACATTTGAGTTTTACAGGCGCAAGATTGCATTACAAGGATGAAAATGGACCACCTAATTTTTATTTTTGAATGAACCCTTTAAAGGGACCTCAAATGAGCTTCTCTTGTTGTCAGGTCTGGAAACAGGCGAATTTAAAACGGAAAAAATTCAAATTCAAATTCAAAAATTCAAAGGAAAACAAAGTATAACTAACTGAAACTAAAACAAACTGAAATTATAAATACATTTGTTTACAAACATTTTGCATTAATATAAAACCAATCAATACTTCTAGTAGTTTTGGGTGAGGTGGCAACTTTCTTTCCGTTTCTTATTTACAGTCGGCTAGTGTACAAATCGTAGAGGAAAATGTTACATTTGGAAGAAAGCGGCAGAGCCCTATATGGGATTTCTTTTAATACAACTTTAAGATAACTAGTTTTTGTTGGCTACTCAATGAACAACAAGTGTTTAGGAATAATCATCGTCATAGCTTCTAAAATATGCAAATATTCTGTTTCTAAAAATGAAAAAAAAAAAAATTATGTAAATTATGTAAATATTGATCACCTAATTTAATTTTTTGATAGAATCCTTTAGAGAGGACCTCAACTTTTACGAACAGATCTGGAAACATCAATTCAAAGTGTTTAGGACAAGGTTATTATAGTTAACAAAAAGAAAAAAAAAATAATGAAAAACCGTGACTAAAATGGAAAAAAACAACAACTATAACTTAATGAAACTAAATAAATAAACTGCTCTTCGCTTACATCTTGCATCTAACAGGCAAACTCCTTCCAGGAAGGTCACTGTCGAGCCTCGAACCAGCAACCTTCTAACTGAAAGGCCACAGTGCTACCCACTGAGCCAGCATGCCACTCAGTTCTAAAAACATTTATTACTTTTTTTTCATCTCCCTTTAAGCAAATCTCCACCAAATATGAAAGCTCCCTGTAGACAATACTGAAATGTAATGGTTTTATTGAAAAAGTGACAAAATCACCAGTAAACCACTTGTCAACCAGAAGACAATCAGAATGAGAAAACAATGTGAAATATGATAAATAATAAAAAAAGCACTGCCATAATCAAGATCCACTCTGCTATACACCGATTTGTCCGGAAGTAGACAAATTCTGTCTGCATTACAGATTGTGGAGCAACAAAGACCAAATAATGATGAATTTTTTACGTATGGGTGACCTTCACCTCTATTGTTAAAGTGATTTATTAGGTTCTGATGATTCCCATCAACAGAATAGCAAGTTCCAGTAGATCCATTGACTTGAACCAGTAAAAAAAGAATATATATAATAACCCATAACACTCCGTAGCAGTAGAGCTTAAAAATGATAGAGAACACGTTTATGTCTGTGTAATAATTACAGACGGGGATCAACCGCTCCACTTAAACACCCATTAAGCTGATCCGCATGAGTTGCTCTGGTATTTTTACAGCCAGGTTAGAGTTTCTCGAATTCTCAGTCATGGAAACATTGATTCTTCTCACGTGTCTGCAGCGATGGGGAAAGCACTGAAGTATGCTCATCCATGCCTTCAACACAGGGTTTGTGGGAAAAGAGCCAACGCTGTCAACATGTGGCCATCTGAGATTATCTCAGCCAAACCGCGACCTGATCAAAGTGCTTTAGCCTTGCAAGAATGCTATTAGCGCTCATGCTAATCTGAAATTCTGAAAATATCTTGTCCACCGATGTGCAGCTTCAATGTGGCCTTTCTCTGAAGCATTGTGTTCTTCGTGTTGAGTGAGTGCCACTGGATGAAGCACACGTAAAGTTTCTAAAGTTACGAATCTCTTGGATAATATGGCTTCGTTTTGTCAAGAGCAAAATAGGATTTGGTTAAGATTTTAAAAATCGAGTTGCTCCTAAAATAACCTTCACAACCAAACCTTGAAATCGACCATGTGTCTTTGCATTTAATCCCAAAACGCGACAAGTAGCTTTATTCTCAACAGAAAACAACAATCCATTCGGAACAACCCACAGACCACTTTTTGATCACATGAGGTAAGCATGTCTTCGCCTTACTCTCTCACTTTTGTTCATCCAGAATAATGAACTATATAAATATTATGCACAGAATTATTATTTTTTTGAACAAATAAATACATTTTTGAATAGACCGCAAGATCAATGTAGTTGACTTTTCAAGCAAGCTGTGGTTAAATAAAGTTAACACTTTTCAAGAGTATATGTATAAAATCACAGTCATTTACTGCTTTTTTTTTTTAAACTGTATCATAGAATAAGGTTAATTTATTATGGGATAAACTGGAAATAAATTGATTTTCCTGTGGAAATTTATTAATGTTCCCGATTTAACATGAATAAACTATTTAGATCAACATGCATTGCAAAAAAGGAACTTTTAAAGATTAATCAATGGAAGCATGTTCTGTGGGTCTGTAAACATTCTTAAAGACAACAATATCGATAACGAAAATGCAGAGAAACACTGACATAACGTCTGCAAAAATCATAGCAAATTAAGAGAGGTACAGAGAGATATCCAGTCCCCTTCTACAAAATCCTCCTGTAATAATTTCAAATGAACCAGTGCTGTAAAATATATCAACTTTTTAAACTTTCAGATGTGAGCTGGTTTCATCTGGTCCTTCGCGGTGTGAGGTTTTGCAGTGTGGTCTGTGAAAGTTTAATCCTTGTCATTTGCAAGGAGTGAGCCAAACGATGCTTCATCTGTCGCCAAACCCAGCCAAAACAGCATTATTAAGTACAGATGCAGCAAAGGAAGCTTAATTTCATACTTTCTTACAACGTTTCATCAGAGTTTACTCCATCAAAACGTAAACTGGCATGGACCGGTATGTTTGATTTTACGGATCTTTTGTTAACCCGATCCCAGAGAGGAATTCTGAATAGATTTAGAGCAATACAGAGAAACACACGCTCCTTCAGACAGTCTGGGAAAATGACAAAAGTAATTTTCTTTTCGTTACATGTTTATGTTATCACACTTTCTTTTAATAAGAACAAAAAAAATATTCAAGCGACTGCATGTTTTTATTTAAATTGGACGCTGAACAAAGAGATTGAGTTACTGAAGAATGGTTGTAGTTGGAATCCATAGACATCTGTACAGAGTATTTAATAAAAATCAGGGCAAGATTCAATGAAGATCCTTTAAGGGGGTAATCTTTTTACATGATGAAAAGAGGAAGATGAAAGTTGAAGGAGATGGAAGAACAAAAATACATCATGTACGATACGCTCCTTTAAACGCTGTAATGACTATACCAAACCAACAGGTGGTAGTCTATTTCAAAGCTAAAGTCATATCGCCCAATCAGAAGCCTTGTCTTTGTAAACAAAGAACAGTGCAATGATAAACATCGCTTCCAAACCTCCCGAAAACTAAGTTTTTACTGTCCACACAACAATGCTGTACACAGCGCTTTAAAAACACATTGGCTTTCGTTTTAAAAAAATTTGCCCTTACATGAAAACAATGCAATGCTTAGAGGTGTGTCAGGGTGGCTGGGGGAAGAAGAAGGGACAAGGAGTGAGGAACTATTTAAAAATAGCAGCGCAGAAGCCCTTAAAGGGAACAGATAAACCACAGGATTTAACCAGGAAACCAAGTACCCTTGGAATGTAGAGCCGGAGTAGCATAAAGTAGCATTGAGTAGACTGGAGTGAACCATACGAACAGATGGAGTGATAGTAGAAACCCAGAGGAGATACGGTAATCCACACGGGTGAATCCAAGAAGGCAGGAAACGAGCATTGAGAGTCAGGGGGTGTGAACTGTAGATCCAACAACTGAGAAGATGCATCGATGATCCTTTTAATGGAGGGAGATCGACAGGCTGAGTGCTCTGATTGGGTGATTGTCTGCAGGTGATCTTGATTGCAGAGTGTTTTTCCTCAGGGCACACAGAATCCCTGACAATGTATGGATGAACATCGTGCAGAAATATCAAAATAACCACGTGGACAGGGCCTAAGGTTGAAGAACAATAAGATGGTAGGAGGAAGAAGAATAACAAGGTGGAAGAATATGAAGAAGAAGAAGGTGGAGCACATCTAGCAGTACTTTACTTGTCCACTACTCCACTTCATCCAACTCAAGGCTGACGAGTTGAGCTAAGAACTTTACAGCATAAGATCTGTTTCCAAAAAAAATGTCAAAAATATTGCCTTTTCTCTTAAAAATGTGAGCTTTGGACTGAACTGCCCCCTTCTTCATACTGGGTCAAACCAATCAGGTTCCAGCAGATGCATGCAGAGGCCCCCAAATCAGCTCAGCCTCCAGTTTAACCTCAATGTTCATAATCCAGTGTCCCGCTCGATTCCACCCCCATGCACCCTAACGTCTGCATCCTCCTCCCCCTCACCTCCATCCATTATTGCCTTCGCCCCTTGTCCTCCGTCATCCCAAGCAAACACTCACTCTACATAATTACAGGCCACTTGTTTGGGTGGGTCATTTATAAGGGTATATTCGTTTAACAAGACAATGCCGCTCCTGCTTCAATAAATTCCAGAGCAGGACCCCTCCTTCAGCAAACGCTTATTTCTACCCTACCAAGCACCTCTCTGGGAACCAGTAAAGCACCTAAACAGCCTGCCTATTTTCAAGAGAGCCCTTTGCTGAATTGCCTGGGAAAACAGCCTTTTGCAGTAGCTTTTCAAAGAAACAACATTAAACACATTTGGGGCTTCTTCTGGAGTCTCCACAAGTCCTTGTAAAATGCTGAAGCAAACCCCATAGCCCAGTTTCCCAATAGCAATAAAGCTTTAGAAAGGATTCAGCAATGGGGAATGTCTAGACGCATCTTCGTTGTAGTGTCACTACTCAAATGTAAAATTAAAAATGGCTTCAAAATGAAGATATATATGATATAGTTGCTATATATAAATATATATATATATAGCAAAATCTCAGAAAAGAAACACAAGAAAGATGAGGTTTCCTTTCTCAGATTTTGTGACATTTTTCGTCCATGGGGAGCCTTAGCTGACTGCATGTGAAGTACATTGAATTGCACCAATGCTTTCCCGTTAAGAGTTCTTAACAAAAAAAAACATGGCTCATGGAAGATAACTCACCCTTGTAGTTAGGATGCACTCTTGGGGTGTAGCTTCCAAATTTGATGAGGATGGGCACGTTGAATCCCAACCGGACCCACTCCACCACATGTAAAGGGAAGAGGTTTGGGGTGGTGGCCCCTTCTGATGGAGGAGTCAAACTGCAGGCCAGCTCAGCAAAACCGCCAACCCTACCCCGAACGACCGGCTCAGCGCTCAGAGACAGACCTGAAGGAAACCAACATTCAGTCACTTGATTAACGCTAGACTTCCTTGAAGGGAACTATGAATGTTATTTGCATATTGTGCCACTTGTAGAATGTTGGGCCCAAACTCGATCTATAGCAGGGGTGGCCAACCCGCAGCTTGCGAGCCTCATGCAGCTCTTTAACTAGTTTCATGCGGCTCTTCAGGAGCCATCACATGACATGCGTCAAAAATGCTTGGCTGGAACTGTCATTCACTCCCCCTACAGCTAGATGGCACACTGAAGCCTGTTTGAGTGACGTCAACCGAGCGGCGAGAGAATCTTTTGTGTTGTAAACAATTTCCGTCAAGTTACCTCTTGAAATGACAGGAAAAAAAGCACAGCCAAACGAAATAAATAAAAAATTTGCCAAAGTGGGAGTTTCTATTTTTTTGTTAAACATAATGGCAAGCCGATCTGCCTTAAATGTCACGCACTATTAGCGCATTTCAAAGCTTCAAATCTTCAGTGTCACTTCAGCTCACTCCGAACAGGAATTTCCAAAAGGGACTGAACTTCACAAGAACAAGTTGGTCGCTTTGAAAAGCCAGGCAGAAAAGCAGGTGCAGTTTTAAAAAATTTTTACAAAACACTCTGAGACCGTAACGCTTCATATTATCATATCAGCTGGCTTGGAACATAGCACGGGCTAAAAAGCCATAGAACGAAGAGGACTTCATTAAAAAATGTGTATGTGGAAATGTGTAATGTGGACCCATGCACCCATGTTTATGATGTGGCTCTTTGCAGTAACACAGAACAAAAGTGGCTCTTGACTAGTTGGCCACCTCTGATCTATAGTATGTTTGTTACAGTTTGCTCCCAGAAGGATCTGAAGAAACAGACACCACCCAAGCCAACATCACGACATCATGTTGATGAATAAGGGCAGCACCAGTTTCTGTGATTTATTAAAAGATTTATGAAGAATGCTACTTGTTATAGGCACCACAGTGGCTCATATTCAAAAAGTTGCCAACATTTTTACAGAGAGATGGTTGGGATCGGCCTCTTGAATCGAGCCATTTACAGGTGAGCCGCTTGTGGAGTCATTCATTGAGTATTCGTTGCCAATCCCTGGGGTATCGCTATTGTTTCCTCTGTTTTAGTTTACGTCTATTTTTCCTCATGTGTCTTTGTGTTCGTTGATTAATTTTTTTTTTTTCATTTTAACAGACAGGACAGTAGAGGGAGACAGGAAGAAAGGTGGAGAGAGAATGGGGTGGGATGGGAAAGACAACAGGTCGCCTACTACACCACGGGCCAGGACGATTAATTCTTCTTACACTCAATCAAGCAAATCTATTTTGAATCTAATCTAATATAAATTAATGTCATCTTTGGATGGAATTATCCCTGAAAGATGTGCAACCCCACGTCATTGTAATGCATAAAGAATCAAACCAGGATTTATCACCTGATGTGTTTTTGGTTTCAAAAGAGATCCACGCAATTCACCTCAGTTTACCTCGGCAACCTTTATTTGCCCCACGGAGGTTTTATAGTGTTATGGTGGTTATAGAGATGATGATAAGTAATGTACAGGAACAAGAGCGGGACGGAAAAACAAGACACAAAGAAGGTCTCAAAAAAACACTACACAGAGCCAAATGCAAATCCAGATTAAAAGGGGGTGGGGGTACAGACAATGACAGGCAAGTGAATTAGCATACAGCATGTTAATATGACAAACACTCAGTCTGTCACACTTTCTCTGAGCCATGCACGGGTCGGACAAAGGATTAGAGCGTGGCATAGAAATATTCACAATCAATGCGCAGAAATAAACAAAGCTTTCTGCAGAGATACGCCATTTATGCTCTTACTGTTATTAAGTGCAAATTAAAAATAGTAAACCAATAAATGCTGATTGAAAGGGTGAACCACAATATTTATGGACACACTTGTATAATGGTAAAGATGAGATAATAGTAGAAAACAGATTTGCACACAAAGAAAAAGTACTTTGTGAGTTTCTGAACCAACAAAACATCTCTTTGACTTATTTGCTGAGGGATAGTGTTGTGCTGGAGACATATTTTTTTTCTTTGATTTATGGTGGGGTTTTTTTTTGGGAAAGAAGTGCGGTTATAAAGGCTCATGTGGGTTATTTTCCTTGATTCAAAGCCTCGGTGACGGCTTTAACACAAATGTGGATTTCCATATATTCGGACACCAATGATCAATACAAAATTAAAAACATTTTTATGACATCTTTAATGCCATTTTTCTTGAAAAGTGTTAAAACAGCTGATATTGACAGCAACTAAATTGTATTCTGGCATAAGAAAAAAAAAGTCCAAAAATGACAATGTTCCATTATCCTCTAGTGCAACAACAATGCATTAAAACAAATGTATACTTAAACAAATAAATGCAAAAATAGAACAATAAACAAATTATGAATTTAATTATACTACATTTCAACTCATGTGTTTCTATTCAACTCAAATTTTCATTTGATTAATTATTTTATTTGTTTATGCATTTTGTTTACACAATGGGTGGAGCTAACCGCTAACTTCAGCTTATATAGATAAAAATAAAACTTCTTTTTATAAATATATACAAAGGTAATTTATTTGTATTGCATTTTATAAACACAATAATTTCATTTTTATTAATAGTTATAGTTATATTAATAATTTAATAGGCTGAAGTTATCAGTTAGCTCCGCCTATATATCACACAGACAAAGAAATCCATAAATAAATAAATGCTGGGACAAATAAATTATTAAAATGAAAATTTTAAACAAATAAACACAAATAAATGACATTTATTTATTTACCAATATATATTTGTATAATTTCATTTAAGCATTTATTATGTATGCACATTAGTTTCAATTTATCTAACCGTCTATATTAATTTATTTTATTTATTCATGTATTTACTTCTACTTTTATATATTTATATATACTCCAGTCATGATGAGTCCTCCACACTATAAAGAGAATGAATGGTAAAATAAAATGCCGTTTTCAATCATTTTTGCAGAAATGCTACTGGTTTATTCAATGATCAATGCTAATCTGTGCTAACGGCTTGTTTCCAAAATGTTATCGTCTCCATGAGTCCATGACAAGGGTGTCCCATAAAAAGCATCTTAAAGGTTCTTTGGCGTGGACTTTTGCTTTGTAATGTAATCTTTAATCTGTAATCTAAGGATTCCTCGCCCACAAAATGAAAAGCGTCAGTAAATCCTCAGATCCATGAGATGGAGAGACATTTGGTCAGTTCCACTTCACCCTCCCTTCTTCCCTAAATCTGCCCATTCCCACCCGTCTGGCCAGCGATTGGGGGTAATCTCTCAAAAGATGATGCTCAGTGAAAGAAACACGGCCCCCCAACTAAAACCTAGACCCCCTGCGATGCACACATGGAGCCAGCCCCTCTACAGAGAAACGAAACCTAAATCCCGGTCTGGTCTCAATCCGGATTTACAGATTTCATTTTTACCAGGAGCATCTGATCCCTTTTCACCCCAAATGTTTGGTGTTTTGCTCCTAAACGCCCCAGGAGACCGTTAGGATGCCACGAGGAGAACAGCGATCTGTCTGTTATTTAATGAGATGGAATTAACCCTTTCATCAAACCTGTTGTGAGTAAACAATCTGAGCATTTGGGAAGCCCCTGGAGTTTGCTGGTGGGCGGGTCTTTTACCAAACAACAGCAGAGGGAGAAAAACAGATGCTTTGAAGGAGAGACAAGAGGGTGAGGAACCAAGGTGGTAAATAACACAGAGAGATAAGTGAGACTCCTAAGAATATGAACGGAAATAAAACTAAATATTTTAATGAAACCAAAGAGACTTTTAAACATTTAATTTGAGCACCTTTTGAAGCATTTCTGCCCTACTATAACGCATTACAGCAGAGAATATTCGTAAATCTGCTAAACGTGTGCCTGTTAAAAAACATTCCATTGATCTTTGAACATTTTTAAGTCTTTCCATGAGTTTCAATGTTAACCCTACTGTTAAATAGGAGGGGGGGGGGGTAATTCATTAAATTACGTCGACTGTAAAAGAGCCTGTAGGTCAAGGATAAGGCCCAGGTGTAGCCGGTAATTTTGAAAACATGGATTTTTCGATGCATTTGAACAAGAAAGTCTTGAGTTGTCTTGAGTTTTGGAGGTAGGGTTTGTTATCGCTATGCTCAGTGCTTGGCGTCACTGCTTTGTTTACAAAGACCAAGTGTAATGGTGGACAAGGCAAGGACTGTGTTGCTGTTTACTCCGCTACCCCGGCTTACAGCATTTACAGGATGACATGCATGTTTTCAGTTTGATGGCAGAGTTGCCTGTGTTTTTGCAAACTCAATGCTAAATACTCATTTTAAAAATGGCATGAATCAACTCTAGTTGGGAAGAGTCTTAAGTGCGTTTTTAGAGGTTTTTGACTTTTCTGATTTTGAAGCGATTGATGGCGATTTTAAACGAGTTGAGCAGGAGACCACATCAACACCATGAGAAAACATGAAGCGGTGAAATAACTTACGCAGTACAGAAAGTACAGCCCCGATGCTCAGATTCAGAAGCCAGAGTTTCTTCTGTACCATGGTAAACACTCACATACCATCACACGCACCCCACCTAGAAAAAAAAGACACAAAGGCGGACACATCAGTCAGGGATGAGAGCGCCCACTTAACTCTTCACTGTGATACGACTTCACATCCATAAGATATTATTTCAGATGAAAGCTACCCTCAGTGTCAGTTATAGCACCACCTAGAGGAAATGCGGATGGTCACATTTTCTGGTGTTTTATACAGCCATTTCAGAGTGTTTGAAGGACATATTTGAAAATTGCCACACTTATGTAAGAATCCAAAAAAAGTTTCCAAAACGAACAGGAAGTTAATTTTGTAAAAAAAAACTAAAAATGGTATACATTTCATCGTAAAGAGAAAGCTGTTATAGCTCAGTCATACATTGTCTGATCGCTCCCAAATATTACCAACTACGTTATCAGTCCACCTCTGAACACATCTACAAAATACACCCTCTGTTATAGCGCCACCAGGTGGTCATAAGTGGAACAGCATTTAAAAATTGATAAAACACTTATTTTTACCAGTTTTTACATATTTAGACTCGTTAGCGCCGCCTGGGGTTCTTGACGCTTTGAGATGTGTTTTTCATTATTTACGTTGAGAATGCGGATTTACGTTCCTGAATGCGGATCTGTCATAGTCTGCAGTGCAATGAACTGGCCACTGAGAGGTGATAGCGCCGGAGATGCCCGAGCCCTTAGTTCACAGCTTTAATTTACACTTATAATCTATAAAACGTTCTAGTATATATATAAAAAAAACAAATCGCAATTGATTTGACAGGAACGTGTCCAGATTAACACATATAATATATATTCAGTCTCATTTCACTGTTGTCAACTTTCCATCCAAATAAAACTGTAACTGTAAACTGTAATAAAATAATAAATAAATAAATTTTAAAAAGCGTTCTGGTAAGATCTTCTGGCTGACCACTTGCTGCATCACCAGGGCGGCTTCTAAGATGGTAATGCACTACCTCTTTCCTACTGGCTTTGCTTTTGTCCATTGTGGAGTATATGGCGTGTGAATGTGGCCATCGTGAACATCAGCCGACAGTGACCCAGAAAGAGAACAGAACACACTCTGTGGTTTCCCAGTAATAAACTCCCCTGGCCGATCAATATTTCACTGCAGAATTGTGGAGGAGTTTCTCTGGAAAATTAGTGTAGAGTTTGGTTTTAACAGAGCCCTGGCAAACCTCCACTCGTGAGATTGAGCACCTGAGAGCAAGCAGCAAAATCCTGCTTTGATTCGTCTCCCACGTTGCCCATTCAAAGCCACTAATACCAGCTTATTACTTTAAGTTAATTAAAGCTGAAGTAGACGAAGGGACTATTTCAGGAACGCTTGCACAATGAAGAAAAGTCAGTCTTGTATTGGGATTGCTTTCTGTTTCTGGGATTGTGAAATTAAGGGAGAACGTTTATTAACTTTCTTTTGAGGAAAGTCACACATTACACTTGTAACCCTTGAGAATCCCTTTCTTAAAGTAGTGGAAAGTTATTGTCTAAACACTCCATGGAAAAGGAATGAAATCCATCAAACACTTCAGCTGTTTCCACATCAATCTCCTCCATTTGGATGTTTCACAGTGTAAAAATGGTTTACATGTCAAAAGTGCATGTTTTTTTTATTGATATCATGTGAAAAAGGCCCCAAAGGAGCTGAAATGTCAACCGTCCAAAAAAAAAACCCTAAAATCATCTTATTTGTCTTTATTGCACAGAACAGATAGAACTAAGACATAAAAGTCTTTCATTAAAGAGATCTCTGGTTGAAACTAAACCCAGGTGTCCGCTCTATTCCAGCATTTAAGGTAAGATGTAAATAAACAGGAAAATGTATTATCTGTTACATTTATTTTTGGGTAAAACTGTACAATTTTCCTTTTGTTCACTATTTCTGAACTACTGTTTATTTTTTTATTTACATTTATTCAAACAAGTATCTATACATTCTTAAATAAGAAAAAAAACAACAACATTTTTATTCATTCCAGTTCCCCTAACCCCTCCCGAAAAGCTGCGGAATTTCCATAAGTCAGATTTTCAGCAGGAAGTTGCATCACTTGAATCTTTAGTAGGCCATGGGAATTCGAAGGCTCAATTTACACATTTCATATTTGGATGGCTATTTAGCATGTATTTGCTAAATCTTTGGTCGTGTAACTTATTTAAAGAATAACAAGAGGGTTAGTAACAAGAAACAGCAGCAGCCATCTTTTAATTATAAATCTATAAAAACATTTAAATAAGTTTAAATAAGGAATTCTTGAGTATGTTTGCTACTGGAATCTGTTTTGAAATCAAGTAAAAAAGGAAATTTAAAAAAGTTACAACAAGCAAATTGCACAGTTTTTGTGGAATGTTTTTTTTTTTTTTTTATAAAGTTGCCTCCATTGCGGAAAAAGTACTTTATTTGCAGTTTTGAGCCGATAAGAACCGATCTGAAATGCTCTGTGAAGGATGCTAGATGAGGGCAGGAGGAGCATCTCAGTGGTCGAGCTGCTAAACAAGGCTGTGGAAGTGTCTGGTCTCAGAAGAACAGAATGAAGATATAAAGGTGAGAAGAAAAGCTATATTCTCTAATAAAACATTTGTACTTCAGTCCGAGCAGCAGAAAACAATGAGCTCCAAAAATGCACCTTCAGGGTGTGCAAAAACAAGACAATCCATTGGAATTTGGTACATTCCCTGGTCACAGTGCCACCTATTCAAACTGGTTAAGTCCTGTGCCATCTGTCAATAACTTGAGCTCAATCAGGTTGGCACACCTCTGCAGCACCAGGCTTATCTGCTTTATTAGTTCATGGTCTCAGACGACTAATTCAATCACGTGACGGAATCATGATGAAGTTACTGGAACACTCTTCTAATTCAATACAAACGCACTAGTTTCATTACACACACACTTGTAGCGTTTCAATTCAATTAGCGAAGCTGAAAGTGTGAGAGCTAATGCTGTTTGCTGGACCATTTTGATCTTGTTAAGAGCAATGCCTTCTAGCGTTAGCATTGTGGTCAAATGAAAAAGAGAAGAGTTACATTTTTTTTTAATAAACCAGTGGGTCAGTCGGACCGCAGATAGATTCAGACGGCCACAGCACAACAAACTTGACCGCTGATTCACAGATTTGTTTTTTTTCTGGTCAATGGCACAAGACACAAACACTCTAAACAGATAAATTACACTCTTTTTATTCTGAGGTACATAACAGACAAGTTGCATTGCTATTTTTGTCAAGATACGTGTTCCTCAGAGTTCGCTGAAATACCCAAAATATGTTTTTTGACCAGAAAATGGCTAATAACTATATCCTAAAATGCTCTACTGCTAACATGCAGGCTGTATTACATTAAAGTACAAACGAGGGATTTCAGAATTTATTACATTCAGTATTTATAACATTAGAGATTTGTGATTATTAAAAAAAGGTGGGGCGTTGGCACATACAACAGATTTCAACTTCTATTCAAAACCCGGAAAAGGTTATATTTTTCTTAAAAAGTTGCAAAAGTTCATCCAGGATCAACATTTTTTTAGCTAAAATGGCCCCAGATGTATGTATTGAACCTGAAAATTCACACGAGGCCCCAGGGCCCTTTTCAATTAGTAATTTAAACAGAAAATGTACAAATATTTCTGGAAGCTCCAATACTGACTTGTTTTTTTTCCCAACCCCTAAAATGCCCCCCCAAAACCCTGACAGTTCGGAAACTTTCACAGGAACCATGCTCCTGAAGAGATCATAACATGTTACATGAAAAATAAAATTCCTGACCAAGGGCATTTTCTCTCTTTTACAACTTGGGTCCCTCCTAATGGAGAAATGAAGCACTGATTGTTCATTCTTATGTTAAATTAAAAGAGTGACTGTCAAGAAGATGCTGCCATTTGAGTAATGAATGCGGTCACTCAAACTTTAAAAAAGAACAACTGACCAGTCAGCAATCAACAAGATGTTAGGGCACACTTTTTTAGCCAATCAAGGAAAAGAATCACCTTGGCCCAGTTTAATCTACGTTCACAGAGTCATCCAAATGGGTATTAAAAATAGAGATAAAGGTGGAACGGAACATGGTGGAAAAGCCCTCAGAAGCACACCAAGTTGAGCCATGCCTTTCCAAAAAAGATGTTGGAAGAAGGAAGACAAACGGGGCCGTCTCAGTCACATGACTGCTTATTTACAAGTCTCTCTTAATCTAAATCATCAAGGAATTATGTTAATAGGAAAAGCATAGCTTACAAAGGGTCTTTAATTTGTAATCCCACAAAAACTACGATCAGTCGCCACATGGACTCCAAAAATATCCGAATATAATTAGAATATATACAACAGCATTTTACAGCCAGCCATCCATCCATCGAGATGCCATAGCAGTCACAGAAGGCTTACTGTGGTTCCTGTGACCCGGGTCATTGTGCTGGACCTGTGTCAGCCTGGATCATCCAGGATTAGCTGAGGAATAATAATGCAGTCAGAAGCTAATCAGGCGTCTCAAACACTGACCGCCACTGCAATCGAGAGCAGGTGCACGGCTCATTTCCTGTTATCTCTCTGTATTCCTGAACTGCTGTGAAGTTTGCAATGCTGTCGTTTCAACATTGTTTTCTTTAGGGTCTTTTAAAGCATGCTGGAAATCAGTAGAAGTTGAAGTATATAAGCTTTCATGTTCAGTGGATGAAGAAAAGGAACACAAGTGTTGTTCATACGTTTATTTTGTACGACTTCGTAGGTGTATTTTGTCCGTTTCTAAACATACTTAAGGCCTCTACACCGATCCGAAATGTGATTCGCACAGTGTACGGATGGCTTCTCAGCAGGGACCTCTTCGTCTGCACCGTTGACAAATTATTGATGTAATGAAGATGGCATTTGTAGTACGGCAGATGCACTCCGCACCACACAGGGAAACAGGAAAGAAGAAGACAACAACAGAGAAGAAACCAAAGAAGAAACCTCACATCATTAAGAGAGCCAGCTTTCATCTTCCGAAAAACAGATGGCACTTTATTCGTTGGCACCAACGAACCAATGTGTGATTGGCCCAACGCTCACAAAACTTCACAACGAAAATTCGGATTGGTGTATTGGTCTTTAGCCTCAGGATTGCTTATTGTTGAAAGGCAACTAATGGTTCCTGGGACCTGTTTCTGAGAACTCCTAAGGTGGTTTGGGAAATGGTTCACGCAGCCCTGGGCAGGAAATGGAGCTTTGTGATGTCTACTGGGTGTTTGTGATGCTTTCCACCTGCTATAAAACTTCTATTCAGTCGATTTCGTAGTCTGACCTTTGCTCAAACATGAACGCTGGCCATTGTTTCATCTCTTATCAGAAAATTCCCATTTAAGCAGATAAAAAATTCAGAATAATTGGCCAATTGGGACTACTGAAGATTCAGCTGGCACAAATTATTTTTAATGGTGAATTATCTCTCTGATGAATACCACATAGCTAATTACTATAACAAGCAATAATACTTTTTAGAAAAACTATGTACTTGCACAATAAAGGGATTATTTACAACCTCTTTTTAAATTGACCATTATTATTGTATTTATTTATTATTTACTTACAGCACATGTTTTATTGCATTGACTGTTGTGGGAAATGAGTTTTGAATCAGGGGAATCCGTGGAATTCACTGTATAATGTGGAATGTCTTGGAATTTGGCAGGAGCTCATAACATTTTAGCTTCTGGCATTTCAACATTAGACTGAATGAAAATATGGTTTTCTTCAGACCAGATCTGACGGTTAATTTCTAGCAGGGAGTATTTTATATTAAATCATAACAAGGAGTGCATTATCAGAATAAATTAGACAAGATTTAAGATTTGATCCATGTTGTTCTATTAAAATGAATTTATTATTTGGTTGTAATGTGACACACATGCATCTTTTTGAGAGTAAATATCGCATCCCAACTTTTTGTAGCCTGGTTAACTCTAAAGTAATATTTTAACCACAAAAAAGTGGATATCTTAGTTACCATGCACTCACACTTCGTTTATCTATCAGTAGTAAACCAGCTTATTATGTTGCCTTGTCAAAAAACGTAAAAAATGCAGGTTAAATAAAGAAAAACTTATTTTCTATGGAATCACTGACAGCTCCCTAGTAACCAAACTGTTTACCCTAGCAACCAAATTTTCTGACCTCTATCTCAGCTTCGGTAAATTACACACATGTTGGTTGGTTTATAGAGCTTATAGTGACAAAGGGAACATTATAAGGGACCCCTCCATAGCAACCAGACTGATTTCCAGAGCAACCAATTTGGCATATCGCTATCTCTGCAAAGTGAGATCATAGAGAGATGGGGGTTGGTTAATATCACTCGTATTGGCTTGGCGAACTATGATGTCACTGACTCCTCCATAACAAACAATAATTCTATTCTCAACCAACCATTCCACTTTGCTCACAATAATACTTTTAGACTGTTTTTTTTCTACTAGCCAACATCAAAGTTTGTGTACAAGCTTTAGTCATCTAGTTACATTTTTCAATCCACTTTTGTTGGTTTAGATTTTTTTATGCATCATATTAAATAAAAATTAGAAAGAAACTCCTAATTCTTCATATCCCCTGGATAAAAAGTTGTATATAGCATTTTTAATGTATTAAGCCCTATTGTTATTAGCATAGCTTAGCATACATCATTAAAATTTATAAGAACCAATGCATTTCAGCACAAAATTCTGAAAACATTTCTATATTAATACATATAGTTCCTATTAAAACTCAACAAAAAAACAACAATAGAATGGCGAACAGATTCTAATATTGTACAGCACAATGTAACTTTCCATGAACGGACAGGAACAATAGATGGGAAACAAACCTGTGGAGGTAAAGGAGTGGTAGAAGTCGCAGAACTCAATGTAAAAGGGCTCTAGACTTAAACACCCTTCTTTTTTCTAGCTTTGTGATGGTTGCTGGGTGTTTATTGGGGCCCCATGATGCTTTCCACCAGCTCTAAAACTTCCTTTCAGTTGTTTACATTTGCTCAAACATGAACGCTGGCCACTGTTTCATCCCTTATCAGAAAATTCCCATTGAAGCAGATGAATCGGGACTGTGTGGAGCATGATGAAACTTTAAAAGAGTCTGGTTTTATTATGGAAACACTCTGATCCCTTGGATTGGATTCAACGAAACATCACAAGCACAATTTTTTTCCAAAAATCTATTGAAGAAGAACTCGGCACTTCCTTGAAACGCTGAGTTCCCTGACGTCTTGAAGTGGGCAAAGAAATCAAACATCTTCATGTACTTATTATGTACGTTTGGCAGAAACTGAGCAAACTTTGAGGTGACGTACCGCCAAATGAGATATATTCAGGAACTTTGGCTATATAATACATTGTACATGATTTTTACCAACGCCTATTAAACAACAGTGAGCTTAACTCAGCTGCCAAACGAAGCTTAAGAGGCGTTAACCTTTGAATTTCCTTCAGTACAGATCATTCTGCCTCAAAAAAGCTACGAGACATCCACCACCCAGGAAGATCAGGGGCTAAAGCACTCTAGTCTTGTGATTTCAGTGTTTAGCCGGAGCGTGCACAATGCACCCGTTTAAACCTTTCCATTTTAGTTCTGGAATGCCGTAATCACTATGAAGAACTTACACAAACCCAGAGTGACACAGAACTCCCCGTAAGTTTGTTGTAGATCAGATGCAAACAACATCTTTATCAGAAAATCACTTTTGAGATTGCAGGAAGGAGCAGCTGATTCGATTAGATTGGAATAATTAGGTTTGCATCTTTCAAAGATAACCGTGATGTCACAGTTGCTTGCCTCGTGAACCTTGATCTTCCGGGACCTGTGTGTTCACAACACTGGCTCTGATATGGGTCAGGAATATCAGCTTATACAGCGTATGACGAGATGAGCAGAAGGCGATTCGGTAAAGCTCCAGATGAAGCTGCTTTGAGTTTGACCTGTGCTAAACTCACTCCAGTCCAGGTCAAGCTCCTGGTTCTGACAAAGTTATGCACGACCCAGTGACCAAAGTTCAACAGAAAACCAATCCATGCTCGAGGGTTAAACAGCTTAAGACAAGAGTTTGAAAATAAACCATTCTCCTGAAGCCTGACGTAGCTCAACACAATTTCTGACATTTCTAACAGCAACCATAAATGCTCAATTACATCATACTATTTTAATGTAAAACATCCCGAATTTAATGTAGCATCCATCGTTGCGTCCCATTAAGAACTTGTAAAAACCAGTGGTACCCAGGTACACCACTATGGAGAAGTTTGACTGGAAGTGGTTGTGGTGAAAAAGCCATACTTCCAACATGGGAATGAGGCCAAGTGACTCAGGTATTCATGAAATCCTTGGAATGGGTGTCCAGGATAATACCAGGACCGATGAGTTCAAATTGAGTGTCTGCAGTACCTGTGAAGCATGGTGGGGGCCTTGCACATTTGGGGCTGCAATTTTGTAAAACTAGTTAAAGATTTGGTCAGGATTAATGGTGTTCTCAGTGTTGAGAAACACAACAACATGCTCATCCATAATGCCCCCACCAGGGAGGTCCTAATGCAATTTATGCAATTTCCCCATTGTGGGAAAAATGAAGGTTTCTTGATAAATTTATTCTGCAGCAGGACAATGACTACAAACAAAGTGATTGAGATGTATTTTCATCTTAAAGACAAAAAAGTTGTTCTTGCTGTGAAGGAAAATTTCTATTTTGTTACATACTGGATAAACACCTCCTTTCTTTGAAAGCATTCTTTGTTTAAGATATTTGTGCATAAACCGTTTGCACAGCAGCCTCAACAGCCCTTTAAACTCTATTACAACAAAAATATTGTAAATTACACAAATGTTTGTTGGTTTATAGAACTTTTAGTGACAAAGGGAACATTATAAGGGACCCCTCCATTGCAACCAGACTGTTTTCCACTGCAAACTTTAGTCATCTAGTTATATTTTTTAATCCACTTTTGTTGGTTTAGATTTTCAATGCATCATATTAAATCAAAATTAGAAAGAAAAAGAAAACAGTGCACTCCTTGTTTTTGGCTAATTCTTCATATCCCCTGGATAAAAAGTTGTATTTAGCATTTTTTTTATGTATTAAGCCCTATTAATATTAGCATATATCGTTGAAATTGATTAGCACAAAATTCTGAAAACATTTCTATATAAATACATATAGTTCCTATTAAAAACTCTTTTAGAGTTACATAAAAAAACAACAATAGTATCTCGTAAGAATGGCGAACAGATTCTAATAATATTGTACAGCCCGATGTAACTTTCCATGAACGGCTCTAAGACTTCCATTCAGTTGTTTACATTTGCTCAAACATGAACGCTGGCCACTGTTTCATCCCTTATCAGAAAATTCCCATTGAAGCAGATGAATCTTCTAAATTATCAGCCAATCGGGAAGTTTAAAAGAGTCTGGTTTTACTATGGAAACACTTTTGTGTTTGCATTCAATGCAACAAAGTAATTGAGATGTATTTTCATCTTAAAGGCGAAAAAGTTGTTCCTGAAGTTCCACGTGCACGTTTCTCTGCTGTGAAGGGAAATTTCTATTTTGTTACGAACACCTTTCTTTGAAAGCTATTTGTGTTTAAACCGTTTTCACAGTAGAAAGCAACCTCAATAGCTCTTTAAACTCTATAATAATCAAAATAAAGGATTATTTTGTGCAGAGTGAACAGGACTCTGATGATTGTGCGAGGCTCGAGTTCTCTTGCAGACACCACATTAAGCCACGTTTAGGTGCTCCTCGCAAGCAACAAACCCTCTCTGACTCACAAAGAAGCTTTGAACACATGAGTGGCTGCTGAATTATGAATTATGCATGCTGCCTGACTAACATCTGCTGTCTCAAACCATCGTAATATCTCCTCGTGTTTGGCTGCACGGAGTTTATCGTTACCTTTCTGAGGCACTTGACTGCGATGATGAAGACGAAGCTGTCAGTCCATGGTTCCTCCACGGCAAACGCGTCAGAAAAATCCACAAAAACTTTCAATAATCTTTAAAAAGCGCTAGGAAGGGGTAAAACTGAACCAAGGGGTTAAGTTTAATCCGGTGCAACTTCCTTTAGTTTGCGCGAGGCTCCGCGTCACAAGTGCACGCTACTTTCCATCGGCTCATAAACACGCTACTCCTTCTCCAGAAAGTGTGTTTTGTGGGGTTTTGGTGCTCCATTCAGAGTATTTCTCCTCGTCGTGTCTGAACAGAGATAGTTTCAGGTTCGGTTTGGTGGATTCGGTTCGGTTTTACTCACATGTTCCCGTCGCTTTTCAATCACAGACACAAGACTCGGAACAACGTGATGAAGCTCCGCAAGGTTCACCATCAGCACACGCCTCTCTCTCTCTCTACCGTCTCTCTCTCTCACCCGTCTCTCTCTCTCTCTCTCTACCGTCTTTCTCCAGTCTCTCTCTCTCTCTACCGTCTTTCTCCAGTCTCTCTCTCTCTCTCTCCAGTCTCTCTCTCTCTCTACCGTCTTTCTCTCTCACCCGTCTCTCTCTCTCTCTCTCTCGATAATAAACACATGTAATACAATTATCATTAAATGTTTTTTTAAATGTAATCTACAAACCAACATGTATGCAATCCATAATTATAAATACAAAATTAATACAAAACAATATAGCATACAAAAATGAACAATCCGCAATTAAACAGAGTATTTACTTAATTATACAATTTCAACTTTCCACAACTGTATAATATTTTATATTTTGTCACGATATTACTGTAAATAGACCACTTAAATTTTTACTGCCTGCATTGGAATCGATGGCTAGATCTCCTCTGTATTCTGTACACAGCACAGTGATAATAAAGAATATTTAATGCCTGTTGAAGTAGAAATATATTTTATTTAACAATTAAACAGAAGGAACTGTTGGCAAAATGCAGTCAGAAGCTCCTTGAACAGCTACATCAGATTGAGTTTCACAGCAATATAAATGTACCACCAACAGCAAATCTCAGAAGCATTACCGTAATTATTGTATCATCACCCACCCAACACTCCTGGAAGGTGAATTCACTTGATGCACAGCTCATAAATGGTTTAGTATCTGCTTCCCAAATTTTTGATAAAACTTTATATAAAAATCTCAGAAATATGGCAGCCATACAAAAGTACAAATGGGAAGATAAATAAAAAAAAAGTAGAATTACATTCATCACATTTTATTTAAACAATTTTTTCCATACATTAATTTATTCAAGCATATATTTATGCATGTACATCTACATATATAATTGTATATAATTATTTATTTATACTTACATTTTTGGTCCTCCATAGTATGAATAAAACAAGCTTTGTTTTGTTTCTAAACCCCTTTGTTACACCAACAAAAGTTTTAATAACCTAATTAATAATTATATACGCAAAACATATTTTAAAATCAATATAAAAGTGTGTTTACTACTGCATCTTTTAACTTGATTGGCCTCTCAACAAGAAACTCACACATATCACAAACCACAAATGAGTAATTTTGTCTGTTTTGGAATAAGGTTCTTTATTCCTTTCGGATGTTCTTGTTATACAAACAAAATTTGCGAATGGTTTTATCCAATTTTTAAACCTTTTGGTCACTTGTTCTTTTTTTAACCACACGGGGCGCAAGTTAAGAAATTTTATCCGTTTCTTTTCCTAATAAATCCTGGTGAGAGTAACATGGAACTGTTGGTGTTTTTCACCAGCTCACATTGGGCTTAAATATAAGAGTTAATGGATTTAAGTGGAACTAAAAAGTGCAACCAAACTGTCTCGCTCGAATGCTTCTCCTAAGTGACTATTGGTGGTCAGGGTGCAACAAATTGGCCAGCGATGGGTGATGGTGCCAGTGGTGTGAGAGTCCTTCAATAAGACTGATCAACAGATGTTGAATTGACCAAAGAGACAAAAGCATGTACCGTTAATTACCAAATACTATTCAAATTAATTACAAAATGCAAATAGTAAAATAACAGGAGAGCAGCAGCTTTGCTGACAAGCAATACATTAAACAACCTGTAGGTGGTAGTGTCATTTGATTTGTTCAAAAACCCCGAAACATGTAGCAACTATAACAAGCAAATTTTTGTAAATACTTTCCCTGAAAGAAGTTCAATTATTACGATCCTATGAGCATAAATGATCAAAAACAATAACATCTCTTAGGATAGTGTCTCCTGATAGAATCTAAACAGCGATTTGATTGTAAAACTTGATTTAATATGGTATTATATTAAATACTACCAACCATATGACGAACAACCACATAAATAAGAAGCGATCTTCAGATGAGAGAAGATATGAGCCTTACACCTGATCCCATATGAATCAAGAATTCAAAAAGTCCTTGTGAATGTTCCAGAATGAGCCATAGCTTTTGTCGCTGCATAGTTTAATCGTCAAAATCTGGGATGTCATCGTAGGAATATCCGCGGTAGCCCTTGGAGGCATAGTAGGCGATGCGTAGATGGTAAAACCCTGGCAGGAACACCAGGATGCCGATGATCAGCACCGGAATTGTTCGGTCGCGGTTCTGGGAGTGACAGGAAACACAACATCTGACTTTATCGAAATGAGTTCACAAAAAAAAAAGAAAAAAACACGTCACATCAAGTTGTAGACATCGAATGGATTTTTGATTGCAGCGAGACTATTTACACGATGCAGGGATTCCATTGGCACCAAATACACCAGTCCATGTTTGAAAAGATTAGGTGTTACCAGAAACTTCACTTTTTTTATACGTACACCTGTCCAATTGCTCGTTAATGCAAATTACGACCAGAATGGGGAAGAAAGGGGTGACTTTGCACGTGGCGTGGTTGTCGGTGCTAGGCACGCTGGTCTGTGTATTTCCATCTCTAGGGAAGGAAACGAAAGCATTGAAAGAAATGAAAGCATTACGATTGGGCTAAAGCACTCACGTCATTCACTTCGAAGTATCCCGCTAACAGCAGTGAACCAATGATGATGAGGATGGAGCCGATGAGGAAGAGACCCGTTGCCAAGGCAATGGCTTTATAAGGTACTTTCGGTGGACTCTTCTTAAACTGAGAGGAGGGAAACACATCAGAGGGATATTAAGATAACGTGTTAAGAAGGCAGTCGGAGATCTGCGTAATGTGTTCACTTCATGACATTTGAAGCTTCATTTTGTGAATGTTTCATATACCTGGTCATTAGGCTACATGAACAATGGAAAAAAACAACCTTTATTCAATGAGATTAGTATTGGGAGCACTGTTCAGAAAGATAAATTATACCAACCTTTTCATCTTAGATATTAATATACACATTTAAGCTTCAAATATAAAATGTAAACACTCCCAAGACATGTGACTCTGCATGCAAATTGTCCATTTGAATGTCTCAAAAACCTTTAGGATCTTAATGCAATTTTAAAAGTCTATGTCCGGATGATAATTACAGACAAAAGCAGTTATACACTGAGATTTATTTTTATCTCTCAAAATATTTGGTTTCACCTATTTGCCAGAAGGCACTATAACAGTTTTATTTTTTCCTAGTTCAAGTGTGTGTTCAAGGCAATTGTAACTTATTATACATTAATATTTCTTTTTAGATTACACTACTCAGGGTGTTTTAATAAGCACCCTGGTGATGCAAAAGGTTTAGTTTAAATAAAACATTTTTTTGTCTCTCACCTGGAGATCAATGTACCCATCATCATCACTGGCCAGTTTGGAGTATTTGATTCCACTGTTTATAGTGTTTCGAGCTGGCATCTTCTCACTTACAAATCTGAATAAAAAAAGAATATTATTTTATAAAAACTTACAGGAGTAGAGACGCTTGAAAACCATATATGCACGGGTTTATATCCTAATGAAACCCTTAACAATTCTGGACGAACACACGTCAGTTACAATACATATCATTTAAAGCGCACACATTTCTGTTTAACGACATTCAAACGTTGTTTTAATTTACCTTGAAATTGAACAGGCTAAAGTGCGATGCAGTTTTTCGCTCTTACAAGAAATATTTACTTACATATCCCGTAATAATGACATTTTCAGCAAAACACTACAAATATCATGATGTTTTATTTTGAGATTACGGCTTAACTTCCGGAATCAACGAAGCGCATGCGCAGTCTAGATCTCTACTCAAAACCGCGCATGCGTTTGGATACAAGGCCATGAGATGGACACAAGATGGCGATGTAGCAACAGAGGAAAAACTAAACACGCCGTTTTTAACGTACGACTGTACGGCTTTTAAATCTGGCCTCAACAACTATAAGAATTTTTTTTATTTTATTGTAAACTATTGTATATGCTACTTACAATAAATCGTTACGATAACAAGAGCTACAGTATAGATGTATAAATAATTTTAATTCCCATTGCAAACCCAACAAGTAGGTATTTCCTGGCTGAACTGATTTTTAATTGTTTTGTTCTGGCTGAACAGATGAATAAAGTCTTAAAATAAATCTTTACACTTTAAATTCACTTTAAATTCATGACATTCAAAACCATTAGCTTGTTTTATGTTTTTTGCACACATCCTTAAAATATCTTGTCGTAATCAAAGATGGAAAATACAAACTGGTTTGCATTCAGTGATGGGAAGGATTTTTTTTTTAACTTGGGGAAAACATATCACATTGGCATATCACAATATTATGTCCCAAAACTATTTGTAACCATCTGCCCGAAACTATTGGTATAATTTATCAATGAAAAAAAAGAATTAAAAAAAGTCTAGTAGCATTTAATATCATCAATCCACGAGGGGGCAGCATTAACATTTGCATTAAGTCCTTTCGTTTAGTCTAAGTGATGGAGAGACCTCAATTTTATAAAGTCTCTTCTGGTTTTCATTTAAAATGTGAGTAAAGGATAACTGTCTCCTTGTAATATTACATAAAACACAAAGACAAGGTAAAGAAGTCTCAGAAGTGACTAGAATCACCAATTTTGTACCTCAAAATATTGTACGACGATATTTTGTTACACCACTTTAAACAAATGCTGTATGTATCAATCTTTTCATCAATCTATATGCATCAAAAAAAATTCTCGACAAAATGTAGTCTTTTTCTTTGGAATGAAAAAACAAGGATTTCTCTTTGCAAAATGTAATCAAAAAGAAATGAGAGACTTCGTTTTCTTCCTGTATATGAAAAGCCTCATCGGAACACACTTTCATAGAATACAAAAGGTCATAATGTTCAGCTACAGTTAATCACAGTATAAATCTTGTGAAAGTATCTTTACAAAGAGTTCTTTCACAACCAGAACAAACACTCATGCACTTTAAACCATTAATTAGTTTCAGCTTCAAATCCCATTGCTACTGTAGCCACCAGCATCTCAAGATCAATATTAATCCAACACAACTTGACTCTTGAGCATTAAGAAAAATCCCACTGACCCTTTAAACATGCTCAAGACAATAGAGATGACAGCTGATCCCTGAGCAGAGTCAGTGCGAGCTGCGATGGATCAGTGCTCAACGTCTCCCCATCGATCGCCCACCGTCTGCACGACTTTAAAGAAGAGCTCTGTCCACCTTCAGCATCTATATATCGACTGCATGGGTGAAACTGAAGCGCTTCAAAACATTTTTCCTGTTATTTTAGCCGTGGAGTCTTTCAAGGGGCTTGACATTGTCATGAGGGTTTTCATCTTGCAGTGAATCAGCAAAATAAGGATGAGTATTTAATTTGATTTGAGTGACGGTTCTATCCAAATGAAGATGGAAATTAAGTCGTGCTATCTGATGCAATTAAAAGATAATGTATTACATTAAAAATACCCACTTATTTCATAATGAGGGTCATCATTTATTCAAATGTGTCCAGATTAAATAATACACTCCCCGGCCACTTTATTAGGTACACCTTGCTAGTTTCTGGGTTGGGGCATTTGTGACTTGGCACTTGGTATAGGCTTCTGCTGCTGTAGCCTATCCGCCGGAAAGATTCGACATGTTGTGCGTTCAGAGATGCTCTTCTGCAGATTTTGATTGTAACGAGCGGTTATCTGAGGTTTTGTTGCGTTTCTATCACCTCGAACCAGTCTGACCATTCTCTTCTGACCTTTCAACAAGCCATTTGCCCACTGGATATTTTCACTTTTTTTTCGGACCATTCTCTGAAATCTGCGTTGCTTGAAAGAGCATCGATCCAAAAGTGGTCCGAACAAGTATATAATTAGCATGATGCTAATATTACAAAATGGACCACTCATTTTGCTTGCATGATTCAGAAAGTCATTAGCATATTGTTAGAATGCATTAGCATGTAATTCATTTGTAGCTAGCATGATTCAATACATGGTTAGCATTAAACTAGCACATCGGCACTAACAAGACTCGCTATTGATTTCATATTTAGCTAGTCTTTTTAAATAGATAATAAGCATAATGCTAACATGACTTAACCTGGCAATAGCATTTTGCATGCATGACTCAGGAAGTCATTAGCATGCTGTTAGCATGTACTAGGGCATCTTACCACGTCATTAGTATGTAGCTAGCATAATTAAGTATACCATTAACATTATTTTAACATGCACTAATATGACTGTAGCATTTTGCTTGTACGATTCTGACTCATTTGCATGCTAATATGACTTAACATGTTTGCTAGCATGGCTAAGAAAGTCATGTTGTAGTGAGATGAGATGAGAAGGAGAGGAGAAGACGTTGAAATCCGGTAGATTTCAGACGGTCCAAAAGATCATCGATCCAAAATTGGTCAAAACACTACGCGCCCATGGATGGATGGCCGAAAGGAACAAAGAAATCGAATGCAAATATTTTTGAAGGGTTCTGGTGTTCCATATATCTCTGATATTTTACGTTTTATACTGACAGGTTGTCGTTTAAAACACTTTAGGACTCCATTGAGATTATTGCTGTTATTGCAAACAAAGCTGCTTCTATGACGAAAATCTGAGCACATTTTGACTCTTTATTGATTATCGTGATACAATGGATACCTTGACAAAATCTGAACCAACAGTCGCTTATATAAAAAATTTATAGTGAGACATAGACTGTAAACATCAGGAGAAGTAGATCTTGCGATACATTACAAGACTCTGTGAATACTTTAACCCGGTTGGTTCAAACACAACGGTAAAGACTGAACAGTTTTGAAGATTGAAGACAAAGTTCTGGACTTTTACAGACAATGTACTACGCTCGTCTTAGGTAAGGGTAGATATTAAAGATGCAATCTGGTTTGCGATTTTAGAATAACCTGAGACAATTAACAACCAAACACAGTTAACACACTTCCATACAAGCAGAATGCGGACATCCAGATGTGACATCCTGCAATGACGTTGTTTCAATGGCTAAAAGAATTTGCTTGCTGAGTCTTTTTGTTGATTTTTGTTAGACTCTTTGCTTTTCGGTTAGGTTTGCCTGGTTTCATCAAGATCTCATCTCTCCGTGTCCTTGTTTCCGAGCAAAGCGACCCTTGTGGTACCACATTATGACATGTATTAATAAGTTGTTTTTGAGAAAGTTTGCTTTGGAATCACTTGATGGAGACCAAATGATGCGTACATTTTCATTTCGATGAGGCTAAACTCAAGCAAGCATTTTAGTTCAGATTAGATCATTCTATGTGCGCCGTCAGACATGATCCCAGTGTGGCTGAGGTGAAGTACAGACTGGATGGTGTAATTAAAGCTGAGTGGCTCCATTACCACCACACTCACTGATGATGGTGTGACAAAAGCCGTCAATCCCTGTTTCCATACAAATTCTCCAAATCCACCTTAAAGTGGAAAAAACAAGAGGATGAAGGCGATAAAATGAGCTGGATCAGCTTTTATCCCTCTCCGTCTAGACTAGGGCTTCTCCATCAGTTCTGCTTCAGACCTGAGCTCCCAGACGGAAATAAAATGATCATGTTTTATTGTTCTAAGCTTGTACAGTTTTATAAACACAAGATGGCGGTTTTCACATTGATGCCATATGAATCTGCTTTGCTTACATGATAAATAGTGCTATATTATGGTACATTTTAATATTATTATTATTTTAGTTGTTTTTTTACATTTTAATATTGTAATATTAAATGTAGTAATATAGTAGAGTTGTTTTGCTTGTAAGTGTTCCTGACGGTGTAAAAATATTGGAACAAATTGCAGCCTTCAATGTCACTTGACTCTTCAGAAGTCTTTCTAATGCGCTGAGTATCGCTGTGATGATTGCAGTGGTTGTATCTTCATCGGCTCATCGCTTAAAGACTCAGATTTTCTCTGAAAGTCACTCGCTGGCAGAGGTCAGAGCGAAGCTGTGGTTTTACTGCAGCGTTCTCGTGATTACAGAGATAAGCAGCGTTTAATTATCTACAGGTCGATAGAAAGCGCGGCGCTGACAGAACGATTCCTCTCTGCTCCTCACAGACACAGCACTCATGTTTGCTTAAACCGAAAAGAAATCATTTTATCATTCTATATATTTTTAAACTTTATTTGTTCTCAATTTATGTACACACTTTAGTTATGATAACATTTCAGTTATTTGAGATATTAGTAAAATAATTAGTATGTAGCTAGCCTGATTAAGAAGACAATTAGCATGATGCTAAGAATGAGTTAAAATAGACACCTCAGTTTGCTTGCATGACTCAGAAAGTCACTGGAATATTGTTAGCATGCACTAGCATCACTATGTGGCTAGCATGATTCAATGCATAATTAGCATTATGCTATCATGCCATAGTATTTTGCATATGTGACTTAGAATTCACTGGAATAGAAGTCACTGGAATATTGTTAGCATGCACTAGCATCACTATGTGGCTAGAATGATTAAGTAGATAATTAGCATAATGCTAACATGACATAACATGGGCATAGCTGTTAACAGGAACTAGAATGGCTTAAAATGTTGTTATTATTAGCACTCTGCTAGCATAGCGTAGTACCATTTAGCTGTTAAACAGCTGTTAGCATTGCTTAACATGTAATTAGCGTGTAGCTGATTTAGTACATCATTCATGATTTGAATGTGGCATTTTGTTAGCCGTAACATTTGGTTAGTATTTAGCTTGTTTAATTAGCTAGATTAATTAGCATATTGTTAGAATACATTAGCATGACTTCGCATGTAATTAGTATGTAACTAGCATTATTCAATGCATGATAAACATTATGCATTAGCAGCATGCCGTAGTAATTTGTAAACGTGACTCAGAAAGTCATTAGCATGAATTAGCACATCTTAGCATCTAATCTAGCATGATTAATTTGAATAATACTAACTTAATTTTGAATAAGACTTTACATAGAATTTTGCTTTTATGGCTGAGAAAGTAATTGGTCTGTTATTAACAGGAAGTAGAACAGTTTAGCATGTAATTAGAGCTAGCAAGCATTGTAGCTAGCAAGATTAAGTATATTAGCATGATGCTAAGATAAAAAAATGGACACCTCATTTTGCTTGCATGACTCAGAACGTCATCAGAATATTGTTGGAATGCACTAGCATGACTTAGCATGTAATTAGTATTTAGCTAGCAAGATTTAATACCCAATAAGCATTATGTATAAATTAGCAGCTATAGTAATTAGCAAATGTGACTCAGAGAGTCATTAGAATGTTGTTAGCATGTTGAGGACGATTAAGTAGATACTTAAGAAAACAAAATGCATTAGCTTGTTATTAGCATGAACTGTAATGCATATACTGTATTGTGTAATTAGCATGCTAGCATGACTTAGGATTCTTTAAAACTCGCCAAAGTTTGACTTCATTTTAAGTTTATGAAACATTTATCAGTGGATTTTTGCTTTTGCTTAAGAGACGGAAAAGCTAAAGTAATAATATACAGTTTTTGTGTGTTTTATAAATGCTGTTAAGTTCATAAAAGCGCCTGCTTTAAGGCCACACTGAAGCTGAAGTTTTATATTTTTGTACACTTTACATATATATTAAGAACACATTTAACTTTCGATGATATCCCCGCCGGAAAAACACATTCATTCACTAAAAAATGATCTGTACAAGTTTTGTGACATTTGCCTAAGGCTTTTTGTCTTGACTGCATCTGTTTGTGAGTGGTTTTCCTGCCAATATAATGGAATCCATTATTGTTTTTATTGCTTTACACAAACACACAGTCAGATTGCATTATCTGTGCCTCTCAGAGTCAGAACCATTTAATGTGAAGGGGAATGAGAAAAGCTTCAGAGAAATTAATGAGTATTCACCAGTATTCCGTTATGAACATAAATAATATTTTCCCAGGTTTGTAACTTCATAGCCAAGGGCAAAACCTAATTTATGAAACAGTGATTTCCATCAGAAGACTTTATGTCATCGTTTAGAGCGGTTTTGCATAGGGATGACCTTAAAAGGCATTGTTTTGATAAAACCTTCAGCGGGAACATTATCATAAATTTCAAATTAAATCAAAAAGCGAGAGCTCTGATCAATGTCTGGCTTTATTTCAAAACGAATAAAGGAAAAAAAAAATGTTTTTAGAACACATGAAATAAAAAAAAAAAAAAACTGTTTCATTATTTTCCTGGGGTGAATAAATATATAAATATAAATATAAATATATATATAAAATTACATTATTGCTTGATTTTTGTGTTATTAGTAACATTTAATTCTATGGATATTTGAAACAGCTCTTGAACTTGCAGTAACTTCAAGAAAGTGCAATTTGAAAAAAAGACAAATATAAACAAGATAAAGACACGTCACTGCCTGCAGCTTCCTCATATGTGAATTAGTGCACTGCATTAAAATTTTTTTATTTTTTCGTAAATAAAATGTATAAATATCTAAATAAAATCAAATTATTTTGATAATACATTATCTGTAATACATTATCTTTAAAACAGGTGTTTGTGGCTATTCCACAACAATCCTTAAATTGTACAACAAAATACAATTATGTTTAGTACCGTTAGTACAAAAGTGCTGAGACAAAATAAAATAAAAATTAAAGCAAAGACAAGATCAAAACAATGAGCATTGCGCTAACAATGTAAAGTTAGTGGGTTCAAATCCCAGGGAAAGCAAAAATTGTATTAATTCTTTCAAATGTAAGTCACTTTGGATAAAAACGTCTGCTAAATGCATAAATGTAAATAAATATCATTTGAACTTGACACGGGATGCAGTGGGGAGCCAGTGGAGAGAGAGAGTAAGAGAGGAGTGACGTAGTTGAGCACCCGTTTTGGCTCATCTATTTGAGTCCTGCTCTACATCAAAAATCAGAGTTCCCCATTCACTTATCTATGTATCATTTTGAAACGCAATGTGTACTAAACATCTTGCTAACAATTACGTGACAACACATTAGGCTTTCTTACCAATTCACACCGCAGCAAGTGCTATAAACAATATTAAACAACAACAAAAACGTTATACTCTCCAGGCTCAAATGAAGTCATGATTTTGAGTGGAGCAGGTATATTTTTAGTCCATGAATGCAAACACACAGCTCTCGTCCTCTGGATCCTTGCACTCCAGACTCCTGAATTTAATTGGCTTCCTGAGAACGAATGCAAATAACCCAGAGAGACAGAGAGAGATTCCCCAGAAGGTTGTAGAAGCCTCAGTTTGAGGTGGTTTTTGAATCCGAACCCCTTCATCGACTATGCAATCATTGAGAAACTAACATTGCATTACCAATATTTCCCCCAATGAATTACAACACGTTACACACTTTAATGGGCTGCATTTAAACAAATTTATGAATCAGATTATTCTCATGACAGCTGAGGTCAACAGCAGTTCACATTAGCTCTGAGCCAATCCCTTACAACCTAGCCCACTCGAGCTACAGCCACCAAATTAGTCTGACCAGGGATGATATACCTTCTCCAACTGGTACCACTGGAGATCAGAATTTTAGATTTACTTAACATAGGGTCGAAACTTTTCAAAAACGTATTGTTCTATGCTAGAAGGGGTTTACTGGTTACCTACAATGGCCATTGAAAAAAATGGCAACAAAATGTCTTCATAATGACACTGGCAGCTCCCTAGCAACCAACTGTTTACCCCAGCAACCAATTTTCTGAACTCTTATCTCAGCTTTGGTAAATGATAAAGACACAGGGGTTTGTTTATATAACTTATTGTGACAAAGGGAACATAGTATTGTGGCACTGACCTCTCCTTAGCAACCTTAGTGTTCACCCTAGCAACTATTTTGGCATTTCACTATCTCAACTAAGGAAAACCATAGAGACATGGGGTTTGGTCTACATTGCTCATATGGGACTTTTTATGATGTCATGGCTTCTCCACAATGCTAAAAGTTTTCATTTAATAAAAGGAATCCCATATCTTGAATTTGATAAGGGCAGTCGCAAGCCGTGCCCTCTAAGTCTCTCTCTCTGCATTATCAATATATGCTTGTGTTTCATATACAGTAAGTTTACCCAGCTGTGACTTTGAAGGCTCGGAGAGAGATGAGAAGTTCAGACAGAGCCCTGCAGGTCCCAGATATTGTGTTATTCCACTCAGAGCAGAAACCGTTGTTCATGCTCCAGCTGGTTCTGCTTAGCATTCATAACTATGTAAAATGATGAGTGCATCTGCCGTGCTCGATGCTCACACTCGATGCATGTCACTTGAGCAAACAGAGATGGACCCATGGTGAAGGAACACATGTGACGGGTGCTTACAAAACATTGATCTGTTTGTTTGAGCGGCAGAGCTTTTGACTTTTCGCACAGTAAAGGTAGGAAGTGTGGGGCGGTGGTGAAAGTCTGCTCGAACATTGGTGGATGGGATACGACCATTTCTCAGTGTAGAATGGCATTAGGTTTAGATTCTGATTTCAGATCCGATATGTACTTGTGAATTCTGCAGCCATGTGAGGTTGCACAACCTCAACCAAAGCAGTCTCTCTTGAATCAGAATGTGTCCTTGAGAATTTCAGACAAAAGTAGAGACTCAACAATCAAATCCATAAATATAGCTGGTTCTTGAAGAGATCGGAGGGGGGAGGGGGGGTGTGTGCCCTCAATCACCGACACATGCAGATCTTTGAGAAAGCCATTCTAAAGCCAATTAAATACCATTGACCTTTAACCATTATCAGTGGTTTAACAAGTTTGCAAGCTGCACAAGAGATGAAGCATGAGGATTACAAGAAGGAGCTCTATTCCAGGTCGTACAGCTACAAGACAACTGTTCTACCTACAATCAGAAGCGGTAACAAGGAGCAAGCCAGTGTTTGGAAGAACATGTCTGTTTTTCGACCTGACCGGTACAAGCTGCTTTAGCTAGCCACACTTCAAGGTGCTAGTCCACCTCTAACCAAAATATGGTTCAGCCATTATCAGTCAACACAAGAGATTAATCAGTTTCTTAAAATGAACCTGAGGATTAACAGAGGATGCTCTGTTCCAACTGTTCTACCTGCAATCAAACCTATTCTGAAAAAATGGTTCTACCTAGTTTACCTTAAATAACTAGTTCATGCACAAGTACCTTTAGCTAGCCATACGTCAAAGTGCAATAGCACCTCTAACAAAAATAGAACCAAAATCAAGAAGATGCTTTGTTCCAGGTCATACAGCTACAACTAAACGTTCTACCTGCAATCAGAAACTATTTAGAAAAAAAAAAGAGTAGGTGAAAAAGAGCAAGCCAGTGTTTGGAAGACAGTTGGTTTTTCAACTTAATTCTACTGAAGAAGTGTTTGTTTAAAAACATTTGGACACTGGATTTCCACAGAATTTGGTGAGAATCAGAGCTCTACCCACAGGAATAAACTTAGTTTGAAAAGTTTTTACAGAATTCACATTTCCAGAATGAGCAAAAACATGTTGTTTACACGAGGAGTGGGTCAACGAGAGGACAGCTAGGGATCATCAGAATAGACCATGCTAGGTTTCTCAGACATTGAAAGTGTATTTAAAAATGTTATTTTTAGTAAATCTAATCGTGGAGCATCCCTTTCTCTACCATCTAAAACGATATCTATGCTCCAGTTTCTCCAATTTCATTCACAATAGTGTTGTGTTTTAAACGATCTCGTGGTTGTGTTTGTTTAGGCTCTGGGAGTCAGAATTACAGACCTTTTCAACTGACCAATGTTTTGTCAGAGTGTTAAGGTTTGCGGCGGGAAACATCTCCAACAGAAAAGCGAATTCATTAATCTGTTCAGCAGCGGTCACAGGGTGCCCTCAACTTTGCATGCTTTTCCATTCATTAACTTTTACCAGTCAAACGAGCCTGAAATTGATTTTCCTTGCTCTCAAAGCTCTGAAGCCTGAGCGTCCACTGCTTCAGCTTTAGATAATTGCTCATCTGACAAGCGACTCTGTGCGAGGGTGTGTGCTCATGCTCCTTCAACATTTCCTTTCAACAACGTTCTCGACCAAGACGAAAATTTCACGAATATTTGTAGAAGGCTCTCTCTCTCTCTCTGTCCAATGCATGTGTGTACTCTTCAATGTTCTGCAAATTAAACCAAAGTAAACAAGAGACGTCCCTAAAGAAGAGCCCTCAATCTGCTCAGGTCAAACCCAGGACAGTTTCATTACAGCAGTGTGGGGAGGATGCATCACACACATCTGAGTTCCTCACTGGAAATGCCATATCAATGGCATCAATGTGGGCAGTAGAATAAATCAGAGCATAAACGAAAACGTATTGCGTCCATGAAAAACAGCACAACAGATGCTCTGCTCCAAGGAATTTCAAGTGCAACGTTGTAAAAAAAAAAAAAGTCTAAAAAAAAAAAAAAAGAATTAATTGCTCATAATAATTACTTGAATAATACTAAATCATAAAAAAAATAACGTGAATAAATGGTAATAATAGTAAACAAAAAGAATGTCAACAACCACTACCACCACCACTACTAAAACAGCAACGACTACAACTGTTGAAGGAAAACAAGAGAAAGTACCGGTAAAACTACTAATACAACAACTAATAAAATTACAACTACACAGATAGTATCTATTACTATAAGAACTGTCACAATAATCTAAAATACAACAACTGCTACTAAAAAGTGTGAAAAGTGAAAGTGACGTTACGACCAAGTATGGGGAGACCCATACAAGGAATTTGTGCTCTGCATTTAACCCATCCGAGTGCACACACACAGCAGTGAATAAACACACCGTGAACACACACCAGGAGCAGTGGGCAGCCATGCCTGTGGCGCCCGGGGAGTTGTGGGTAACTGGTGACTTGCTCAAGGTCACCACAGTCATGGTTGTCTCAGAAGGGAGAGAGTTTCAACACTCATCCCATCTTCGACTCCTAGTGGGGCTGGGGATCGAACCAGCGACCTTTTGTTCTCCAGCTCTCCACCCTATCCACTAGGCCACGACTGCCACACACTAGGCCACGACTGCCACACGTTACACATTGTTACAACTACAATTACAACAAAAACCATTAGCTGCTACAACTATAACTACAACAACTAGTACTAATATTACTACTACTATTAAAATGGCCACAAGAAAAACAGCAACTACTGCTACAACAACCACAAGAACTACAAAACCAACTAAATGGACTACTACAACTTCCAGAACTGAACTACTTTTACTATAAAAACTGTTATAATTACGAGCACTACATAAAAACATGCGGTAAAACCATTAGATCCTAAGACTATTACTATAACAACTTTTACAACTCCTACAACAACTAGTATTAAAATGACCACTATGAAAACAGAAACTACTACTACAAGATTTGCTACTGCTACAAGAACTCAATTACAATTACTACAAGAACTGTTACAAGTACCACTCCTACAAAAACTACTACTACTACTACTACTATTACTACTACAAGAACTGAATTACTATAAGAACTGTTAAAAGTGCCACTACTAAAAAACTACTACTATTACTACAAGAACTGAATTACAATTACTACAAGAACTATTACAAGTACCACTCCTACAAAAACTACTACTACTACTACTATTATTACTACAAGAACTGAATTACTATAAGAACTGTTAAAAGTACCACTACTAAAAAAACTACTACTATTACTACAAGAACGGAATTACAATTACTACAAGAACTGTTACAAGTTCCACTCCTACGAAAACTACTACTACTACTATTACTACTACAAGAACTGAATTACTATAAGAACTGTTAAAAGGACCACTACTAAAAAACTACTACTCATACTACAAGAACTGAATTACTATTACTATAAGAACTATTACAAGTACCACTCCTACAAAAACTACTACTACTACTACTATTACTACTACAAGAACTGAATTACTATAAGAACTGTTAAAAGTACCACTACTAAAAAACCTACTACTATTACTACAAGAACTGAATTACTATTACTATAAGAACTATTACAAGTACCACTCCTACAAAAACTACTACTACTATTATTACTACAAGAACTGAATTACTATAAGAACTGTTAAAAGTACCACTACTAAAAAAACTACTACTATTACTACAAGAACTGAATTACTATTACAATAAGAACTATTACAAGTACCACTCCTACAAAAACTAGTTCTACTACTACTACTACTACTACTACTACAAGAGAACTGAATTACTATAAGAACTGTTACAAGTACCACTCCTACAAAAACTAGTTCTAATACTACTATTACTAAAAATACTTATTATAAACTAATAAGAAATATAACTACTACTCATAATGATAATAATAAACTGATAAAAAACACGGTGCCCTCCTCTCAAAGTCTAAAGCTATTCCTAAGCCCCGATTTAAGAGATAAATACAAGCTAAGAGTTGTCATGGTGATTTAAATTGGAGAGGTGGAGATGAAGATGGAAGGAAAAGACAAAGAGCGAGAGAGAGAGAGAGAGAGATAAAGAATGCTGCCTGAGGGCAATGAGCACGATAATGTGCACAAACCCACTCGATTACTTTATAGGGAGTGAGAATGGAGCTTGTGTGTTTGAGTTTACTCATGCTGATTGTTTCAGGCACAAGTATCCCCATACTTGTGAGGGTAAGCATGTAATAATCAGAGTAACCTGCGGTTCTGAACCTTTCCCTATGAAAACCAGCCTCTTTACCACTCTAAATGAAATATTAAACATAACCCATTACAGAAGACTCTGGAAGCAAGGTTTAACAGAAAACGCTGCTAAATGAAATATTAAACATAACCCATTACAGAAGACTCTGGAAGCAAGGTTTAACAGAAAACGCTGCTTTATTTAGCTTTAAACATGGAATATGTTTGTGTTGTGATGTGACTCCCTGTTTTATCTCAGATAAAAGGATATTCTTTGAGGTGTGGCCTTAGGGGAAAGGGATGTGAATGCAATTCTTCGATTAATTAAATAAGTAACACTACGTTATTGGAACTGTTATGTCTTTATGATATTATTAATAGTTTGTAGAGCTAACAAATTAATAGAACTTAGCTTTTTTAGCCTGTGCGAAGGAATTGCATGAAAATTTTGATAAAAAACTACACCCTAAAAATTTTACGTATTTTCAAAGTAGGGTCAGGAGAGTTCTGGTGGGCTGCAAAAGAGTCTAAATATTTTTGTATTGATCAATTTATATTTAATCGATACATTATTAACGATCAAATGTTTTATGAGTATGTCCTTGTAATACGTTTATACAATTAAACATATGAACCGTTTCCAAAGAGACAGAGCATTTTTCATTAAAATCATTTTACTTTGTATCGAATCGTTTCTAGATCGTTATCTTTGATTCATCGGTACAAAAAAAAACATCAGTTTATTCACTAATGCATCAAACGCATTGAAACCTCTTTTTTTATGTAAATAATTGTATTCCTCATTGAGCTAACAATGAAACTAAACACATTTGTCATGGCAACAGTGATGGATTTTCCCCAGCTCTCAGTTAACTCATGTCCAGTTCGTTTATAAAATAGTGTGATGCGCGTCAATCACAACTTGTAGTGATTTGGACAAACCTGACAGTAGCATGCAGGGTTTCTATCAAATGAGCCTCTGGGGGCACGAGGAGCCCTCACAAACACCTGGGATGCGTGTCGATGGACAGCTGAGTTGTTTTTGGATTGCAGCAGTCAGTGGGTGGACAGCCATCGCTGACGCCATCAGCATCTCTAAGGATCAGGTACAAACAAGAGCCGGCATTCGTTTCCTCTGACGCTCCTGACATGTTTCACAGACACACTCCACTATTTCCCACTCAATGATTCTCAGAGGTGTACGCTCGCTATGGCTGCTGAAGCGAAAAAAAGAAAAACCTCACAATCAATGTCAAAACCTTCACAGAGATGGCAGAACACAGAACCCAGTTTAGAAGTAAAGCAATTTACTCTTGTCTTTAAGTGATTTGTTTTGCTAAAGCTCCTATTATACAGAAAACATAGTAAAAAATCATTATATTGAGTATATATATATACACAGCCTCCTACACAGCTGTTTCTGTTTGAGACCATGACTGGGTTTCAACGTGTGAAATTGATGATCATTTGCACCTGTTTGGTTTTTATTAGTGGACCATACTCTTTTTGGGCGTACAGTGTGTTCTGAAAGCCATTGTCTCCCTCTGATTGGAGTTCAGTCAATGGAGGGCACTAGGGCACTGCTCCACCACGTAATCTCTTAAACATAAAGAAGACTGTACGCAGACATGAGAAAATAAATGCAAATACTTTGGAAAAAAAAAGTTTAAAGAGCATCTACACTCACCGGCCACTTTATTAGGTACACCTTGCCACTTTTGCCGTCAGAACTGCCTTCGTGGCACAGATTCAGCATTCCTCTGAGAGTTTGCTCCACATCGAGATACATACGAGAGCATCACGCAGCGGCTGCAGATTTATCGGCTGCACCACATCCCAAATGTGCTCTATTGGATTGAGATTTGGAGACATCTGAGTACAGTGAACTCATCGTCATGTTCAAGAAACCGCTTTGGAAGTAAAGATGGGTACACTGTGATTATAAAGGGATGGACAATAATACTGTGGCAGTGATACTATTAGAACTAGTGGAATATTCCCCACACCATTACACCACCACCACCAGCCTGAACTGTCGATCCAATCCATGCTTTGATCCCAAATTCTTACCCTACCCTCAGAAAGTTGCAGCAGAAATCGAGACTCATCAAACCAGGCAATACTTTCCAATCTTCTATTGGCCACTTTTGGTGAACCTTGGCACAGCATCAGCTTCCTGTTTTTCAGAGATGCTCTTCTGCAGACCTCGATAGTAACAAGCGTTTTTTTGAGTTACTGCTGCGTTTCCATCTCCGCTCACTGGATATTTTCTCCTTTTCGGACCATTCTCTGAGATGGTTGTGCGTGAAAATCCCAGTAGATCAGCAGTTTCTGAAATACAGACCAGCCCACAACCATGCTGTGTTTGAAGTCACTCACCAGTTTGAACTGCAGCAGATCGTGATTGGAAATTCGCGAGCGATTGGACAGGTGTACCTAATAAAGTGGCCGGTGAGTGTATTTCCATTAGTTTTTACCATTGCCTCATTGAAGAAGAGTTTTAATAAAACACAATGGGTTGGTTATCTTTACCTTCTCTTCTACAATCGTCACATGTGTAGACCAAAACAAAAACTAATGAATAACTTTAAATTAAAGCGCAGTCCATGCTCCGTGTCACTCCTGGTCTCCAGAGTTCACGAACCACCGAAGTTTCTCGATCTTCGGACACCTCTCATGTCTATTTTTGCTTCTCAGACGCCTCAGGGCTATTTTAACCCGAGATCGATCGCGTCAGCGGCTGATTCACTCCTCTCTCAGAAGAGGTGCCATCACCGGCCAATGACCGCATCCATCCGCGCGCGCAGGGGATCCAAAGTTTGCGCGTAAAGAAGGCGGCGCGGCGCGTCATGACTCACTCTCCGGGAGCTCCGCGGAGGATCGCTGTCGTCCCGCAGTCCCAGGCGCTCGGATCTGCGGGTTTTTACAGAGGAGACTGTTCATGTGCACAGCGGATGGGCTCCGCGCGTTCATGGACGCATTTCTGAGGTATGATGGGAAACATGGACACGCGTGTGCCTCCGTGAGGAGCGTAATTACTCATAACTTCCACCGTCGAGCGCTGGAGTGACTCCACAGGTTGCTGCATGATGATGAGGGTGACTTTAGAAAAAGACTTTAGGCACTACCTTATTTAAAAAAAAAAAAAACAAGGAAATATGAGCAGAGGCTCAGATCCAGGCTCAGTTTGGGGGTCTGGAGATGAGGGTTTGAGTGTGTTTGGTGCATACTGATGTAATGCATTGATCAGGTGTGTGTGTGTGTGTGTCTCCTAGAAGCCGAGCTGTCACAATGATTTATGCATGATGGGCAACATGGAAAGGTTAAAGTGCTCTTGTCTGGTATTGATGGAAGCAAAAACAGTTTGATTGTTGCGCAGATTTTGTTTTGACGCTTAGGTCAAGGTGAAGGCAAACTGTGGACCCGGAAAAATGGGTTTGTGCCTTTTCTGAAAAGTGTCGTTGGTTTGTTTATTTATTTTATGATATTGTTGTCATTCCAGATATCAAACACTAATTTAATGTTTAGTATTTACGGTAAATTGCTTCATAAATACATTTGATCACTAAGCAAAGTGCACTGCATACTATTCTTATGGCAAACTTAAGCTTTACCGTTTAAAATATTTATAAAATCCATATCCCCAGTCTCTGATGCTACATTTTCTCATGAAATATAGTGATTAATATCTTTTAAAATGAAACTTTCTTTGCATTAATATGTAAATCAATATAAATATTGTTTGTTTCAAATAGATTTATTCACACAAGTATTTATACTTTCTTAGATAAAAAAAAAGCTATTTAGTCGTGTCCCCAGCTTTTTATTCCTTCCTGTTCTCTTCTGGAAAACTGGGGAATTTCCATATTTGATGACTTTGTGACGATCTTGTGGATTATCCTGTTACTCTAATTGTGTCAGTGTAAGAAATGCACAAATTATTTGGATTTACAGAGTTTCCTGGTTCTATAATCATGTACCATGAGGATATTTCGCATGTATTTGCTACTTCTTTGCTAAAAACTCAGTCATGTTACTTATATAAAAAAAACAAGACGGCTAGTAACGAGAAACATCTTTTGATCAGAAATCGAAAAACAAACAAACATTTAAATAAGTTGATTTGAAAGTTAAAGTATCTTCGCTACAGGAACATTTTTAAATGTGTGGATTTAGCAGGTGCTTTAAAGAGATATTGCTGTTTCACTTTCACACCAGGCCACACCCCCTTCACTGAGACATAACAAGTGTTAAAATGGCTGGGTTTAATATGAAAAGTGCGGTATTCTGATTGTTATTTGCTCAATTTAAAAAGACATGACATGGCTCTTACACCAACCTATGTAAAACACATGGGCATATTTACATTTGTGTTGCATAGTCACTTTTGTACTGGGCCACGCCCCATTTATTGAAAAAATGAAACAAGTGGCAAATGGCTGCGTTTAATACAAAATAAATAAATATTCTGATTATTATATGATTCATTTAAAAAGAATTCAACTCATTTTAAAGACTTATCAGATGACCACCTTTCCGTTCTCCTGGAGATTAAGCCAGAAACATATTTCCTGACATTTATACGTTTCAGTGTGTAAAAAGCTTTCTTGGCGAACCTTTAAAACATGAAGAAAAAAAAAGACTTACTTTAAAAAAAAAAGTTAAAATTCATGGTTATTATGACTTCAGTTGCTTTGAGAATGTTTTAAAGTTCAAATGCTCTTTTTCCCTTAAGACGTGTAATTTTAATGCCAAACTAAAATCAGCCCGTCTCACATAAACTGGCATTCAGCTGATGCCGTGTGATTGGCTGATTAGACATTTTATATTAACGAGCGGTTGGAGGGGGAGGGGGTGTACCTAATAAAGTGGCCGGTGAGTGCATATCATATTAAAGCCATGATGTTGTGATGATAAGCATTGCATCATGAGTAGACTGTTCCCTAAAAGAAACAGATTTTCTGAGTTCTGCTCAAATTTCTCTCTAGTAGAAGAGAGGAAATGTGTCTCGTCCTATAAGCATCTCTCAGCACGATGCCTCTTGTGTTTCTGGAGAGGAATGTTGCAGAAAGCATGTGGATCTGAGTTTTCAATCACTAGAAAAATGACTGATTTCCTCCTGGAAAGCTTTGATGCTACATGCACATCATTTCGGGCTTTTTGAAGTCGGAACATTACGAAGCATTAGCTTTCAGAGGTTACGCCTTAAAGAGGGACATTTGACAAAAACAAAATGAACCACAGCCAATAAATAATTCTAGAGAGCATTATTCACAGTCATCAGATTTCAAACATTTATGCTACATGCTATAAATCCAAAAATGTAGATTTAGATTTGCATGAAACAATTTGAAACAATTTCTATATTAATTTTCCATGAATATGAAATATTATTGGGAGTGAAGAACACAAAAATACAATACTGAATATCAAGTGATTTACGCTTATGGAAAGTCCCAAACTTGCACACCCCCAACATATGTTTGCAACCAATCGTAGTGCAACTAGCAACTAATAAGATTTAGGATTACACCACTGCTGTGACATCAGGGAATCCCCACATTCATAGAAGGCGCCAGAATGCACCAAATTTGTAATGCAAACTGTGTATTTGCGGCATCTATAAGTAGATAAAATACTTGCATCGGATCACTTGTTGGCTCAGTGGTAAATTAATCCACTGTTTTATCCTCGTTGTGATAGAAAATTGTAAACATTGCATATAATTATGTTATTCTTTTTTTTTCTTTTTTTTTTTTACCTTGTCCTGTCCTGCTCAAAAGCCATCACATGGGGGAGTACATGCCTTGCTGAGTTGGACAGTTTTGCTTTCTCCAGAGGAGTTAAACACCTGGTGTGGTGTTTTCTCCTCTGGATTGGAAAATTGAATGTATTTATTAAATATTTATTAGTTGTGGTTCCCGCGAGTCAGTTTATAATAGTTGTGTCAGGACAAGACAGTGCCGAACTGAAAGGGGGAGTGGATAAAGGATTGGGGAAGGGTGAAGGTACACGAGTGAAAATGAATGAAAGGAAGAGGAAAAGACGAAGAGAGGAAAAAATAATAATAATAATAATAATTTAGAAAAGAAAAAAAAATGTGCAAATGAATAAAAAATAAAATAAATAAATACCTACCTGAACATGACGCATAAGTCCTAGTAGCACTTCATTTAGTCCATGTCCGTTTGTTATAATAATGTTATTCAGTTCCGCTGAAACGTGTGCTGGTGCGTCTCGGTGACTCGTGGAATGACGTGCTTCCTGTAGGGGGTATTCAGACGTTTTGTGTTGATGCACATTAGGTTGAGGTTCATTTCTGTAATCTCAAAAATATTGTACCTGTACATTTACAGTTGTCTATAAAGAGAAACTTGATGAAAATTCAAATCCTTTTTTTTTTCTTTTTTGTTATTAAACACTGTTCTGAGCATTTCTAACGTTAAAATAACAAATATTTGCCGATTTTGACAGTTTTATTTCGTCTGAAAAGAAAAATGGCTAAAACCTTAATTCAACTAAGATGGACATGGTGTGAACAATGTCCTGCTTTTACTAAACTGGAATCCGTACAAAAGACTACATGTATTCGTAAGCTGGCAGGAGTAGGATGGGAGTAATTTTGAGTGGCAGTGGGATGGGACCAGGAGTCAATTCTGCAGAAGTGGGACAGGACAGGATTTATTTTTTTTACTCTGGTCCAGGATTGGGATGGGACGGGATTTTTGTGATACAATTGTTTCTATGCAACTGAACTGTCACTTGAATAAGTTATAAGTAGTGAGATATTTAACATTAAGGAGTAGTTACATTTATTTTACATTACATTCGATTACATTTATATCAGTTTTACTTTTATATCTTACATCTGCCCCTTTGAGGACAGTCATTATGCTAATGTGGCCCTCGGTGAAAATGAGTTTGACAGCCCTGTCCTAATGCATTAATAAACCTGTTTCTTAAATATTAACGTGATAATGTATTAATTCGGTAACAACGTGCAGCGTTTCTCTGTAATGTTATTCAGAACGAACCAAACACAGACTAAAAGCTTTTCTCTGTGGTGAGCAGTAGGAGATCGCCGGTGTCTCTCCAGCATCCGAATTTCTCTTTGTATGAAGATATTGTGTTTTATCGCTTATTTTTGTGGCAACAGCAACACATTTTTTTTTTATTTTCTGCAGGCAATCTATGATATGATATATCTCTTGATTTTCTACACAGTAAAATCCTAAGAGTTAAATTAACTCTACTCAGAGTGTATTTGGTCCCACTCTATATAGAGTTAAACCAACTCTGAAGGAGAGTTATTTAAATAAGTCTATTTGAACTAAACAGTCTATTTTTGTCTGTTTTTACTCTTTCTGGAGTGGACTTGGTCCCTCTCTGAATATTTAATATTTAGCTTGCATTTTCCATGAAGAAAATGAAGAAAAACATGAAGAAAATAGATTATTAAATTACTGTACTCTTTCTCAGAGTCGGTTTAACTCTATATAGAGTGGGACCAAATATACTCTGAGTAGAGTTAATTTAACTTTTAGGATTTTACTGTGTACATTTATGTACATTATTTTCAGTAAGTATGTCCCAGAGAAGGGATTAGAATGTGTATGTGGCAACAAAACAAACTAATTACATAGTTTTCATGATCTTTTAATCCTTAGAATCACAAGCTTCAGTCTTACTGAAACACACCTGTTCCAACGTAATTACACTTCCCATAGCTTGTTTGGATCATCCGCTACTAAAGCAGAGTGCCAACAGAATCCCCCAAGACCGTGGCACTCCAGATACATGGTTGCCAAACCTTGGTGTAAACATTTCTACCATTAAAAACCTATTTTAAAGGGATACTAAACTTGATTTTTACATGCAAAAAAATCATTTACTTGAAAAATACACATTTTTCTGGCTGCTAGTAAGTGGGAGGGGCTTGTCACTTGGCCACAATAGACTCCTCCCTAACTGGACAGTGGCCTGATGAGAAAGTGATAAATGCTAGAGAAAGTTTGAATAAATAGTTTAGTTTTTTTTGGTATAATTTAGTAGTCGTCATGGTTGCTGCAATTTTCTGGCACATCTTTGTTAATTTTGGAATCGCTGTTTCTTTACTTTCCTAATGTCACATAATGGTTTCTCTTCAGCAGTAAGCTTTTCAATTAATCTAATAACGAATGCAGCGATGTGTGTGATACAAGCGCGGCTGAGAGAGAGAGAGAGAGAGAGAGAGAGTAACAGTGTAGAAAACGAGACCGTTAAACATCATACATATAATTGTTTGGCTGCAAATATTGTTGTTGGCTACTAATTGTAATAGATTTTTTTTTAATTCTATAAAAAAATTGAGACAGAACAGGAAGTTAAATCACAGCTAGGCTTTATAAGTCACGTGTAACTCCCGATCTCTCTCTCTCTTCTTTCCTTAACCTTTATAGCGCTGCTTCACTCTTGCAGACTCTCTTTCCCCATCTCCCCTTTCCCTCTGAATTGTTCTCTGTTAGCATTCAAAGTGCTTTAAAGCTAATAAATCTGCATTTTGGGCGGCACAGTGGGTAGCACTGTGGCCTTCCAGGTAGAAGGTTGTCGGTTCGAGGCTCACCGGTGACCTTCCTGGAAGGAGTTTGCATGTTCTCCCTGTGCTTGCGTGGGTTTCCTACGGGTACTCCGGTTTCCCCCACAATCCCAAAAACATGCGGATAGGTTAATTGAATAAGCTAAATTCCCCTTAGGTGTGCGTGTGTGTGAATGTTGCCCTGTGATGGACTGGCGAACTGTACCCCCGCCTCTCGCCCAATGTGTGCTGGAGATAGGCACCGGCAGACCCCGAAAGGGAATAAGCGGGAATGAAAATGAATGAATGAATCTGCATTTTCAATTAAACCTTGCTTCATAATAATGGACTATCACAATATTTAAGTAACAAAATATATTCCTGTTGGTAGATCTCTGCTCCTCGCCAATTATTGAGCAAATCCAGCTTCCAATTGTCTCTTTTAAAAACAATGAAACGATGAAAAAAGATGTGTTCTTCTAAACACTGGCTCACTCCTTGTTACCACTCGTTTTTTTTAGAATTGTGATTATGGGTGCAACAGTTGTTTTGCAGCGGTACAACCTGGAACAGAGCATCTTCTTGTAATCCTCACGTTCATCTTAAGAAGCTGATCAGCTCGTGTGTAGCTAGTTGAGGTTGTTGGCGTCGTTGGCGTGACTGAAGGCAGATCTATCAATTGTAATTAATCAGACACATGACCGGATTCTAAGAAGTTGTGCACCGATGTAGTCTAGATCATAAGAAGCCAAGCCCCAACTACCTTCATCTTTCTAATGATGCTCTTCTTTCGAATCCGTGATTAAGTTTGATCATGAAACGATCTTGCTCTGGCACACCTCTTGAAGAGAGAGAGATATGGAGTGATTTTCACAGCTTGTAATACGAACATGCGAGAGATTTCATAGAGGATTACCCTACAAAAAAATAAATGCACACCTCAGGTGTACCGGACGAATCACAACCCGGTTGATTTTCTAGGAATTCAAAAGTCGCTCCTCAATTATTCCTTACTGATGTAGGAGCAGGCAAGCGTATCCATTAATTTCACCGTGGCTTTACGTCTTACAGAGAGTGTGCCTGGGCTCTGGTTATTGGACAGCCCTGCAGGGAAGTGATAAGTACTAGGCAAAGAAGAGCAATAATTGTGATTTAATCTCAGGCGGTGTGAGGGTCGCCTGCAGGTTTCAGGAGGCCGCTGGGTTCAACTCCAATGAGATCGACAGCTTTTTTTTTTTTTTCTGCGATGAGTGAGACGCTTTGATTCCCCACAGGCTGCAATGATTCCTTCACAGTCTGTAAATGAATAATAGAGAGACTCTTCTGAAGTCCTCAAAGGATTAGGTTGATATCGAGGTAGATGCCTCAGATTTGACTCTACGGTTTAATGTGCTTTTGTGGGCGAAAAAAAATCTCACGTGGGTGGAGATTCTCCGTGCTTTCTTTGTTCCTTTTATTGAGGCGCACAATAAGAAACGTACAATTTTGTGTGTTGAACACAAAGAATCTGGACAAAGACAACTTTCCCACTAACTGCTGTTGTAATTATAACTATTTTACCAATTTCATTGCATTTTAAGTTCGAGTTTAGCGGTTTACAGGGATGGCAAAGAAAAGGGCTATTCGATCCGTGAGTGAAGCTGCAGAGATGAGGACGGCTGATTCGTGGACTGCTACTTGGATCGATCAACCCCGGCTAGGCCGCCTAGGAGACCCCAAACACTCAATGATCCCAGGATACGTCATTGAGGATGCGTCCCAGAGCATCCATGAGATGTTTCTTGCTTAAGTTGTTGCATTTTAAGTTCGGTTTTAGCCTTTAGCTCAGTGAAGTCATGGGTTTCCATACATATATGACTTGGATTTGAGGGCTTATATCAAGGACATGATATCGAGGTAGGTATCGTATGGTCAGAACCAGGCAGTGGCACTCCAGTGGTTCAGGTTTCCTCCGAAAACCTGCTCGAGATGGAAGGAAGACTGGCAAACGGTACAGGGTGTAGCCAATGTGAAATGAACCCCATGATTTTTACAGAGACGAAGTGGATAGATATGATGGACGGAAGGTGCTAGCATCTCCAGAGTCATGGGCGATGATAAACAGGTAAAATACTATTTGGAACAAACAAACATTTAAAAATGTAGCATCTGCTGTTAATATAGTTTATAAATCTCTCACATGACTGGACGATTCTTCGAGAGGCGAGGAGCTTTTTTGTCATGTGAATGAGCATATGTGCAGCCGTCTGGCGAAGCTCGGGGTCTCTTACGAATGCTACAGAGGTTCATCTGGCTGTCAGTTTTATTCACGGTTTGCTTCAGTTGAGTCTTTATGGGTAAAATCTATAAGAGTCTCGCTCATAGTATCATTTAACGTGATCTTGGAAACAAAACGAAACATCAATTTTCTCCCAAACCTCATTATAGCTTCTTCTTTTGTAGAACAGACGGTAAGATTTGTTCAAAACCTGATCAAAAGATTTAAAAAAAAGCAGAGTTTTTTCTAAAACTCTATCGGTATGTTGAATAAAAAGCAGCAAAAGAGCAATAGACATGGTCTGCAAAGCTGCAAACTCCCACAAAAAGGTCTTGAGTTTGGCCGCGGGGGGGAAACACTGGCGGAGAATGAATGAAAGGTAATGGACTTTGAAATTGTTATGTGCTCCTGCGTAAGTTTTTGTTGAATTTTCACTTGGTACGAGGCTGAAGGTTGAAAATAAGTTGGCAGGATTCACCAGGAGGAACAAATAAACCAAGAAAATCAGAATATTCTCATTCACTGTCTGCAACTGGTGCAATCGCGCTCAGAATCTGATAAAAAAAAAAACTGAAACGCTTTCCTCTTAAAAAAAAAATAATAAACAAAAAATCCACATGAACATTTTCTTGCATGAAAAAAAATCTGTGCTTCATTTAATGAAACTAATTGCTTCTTTTTTTCTCCACTGGTTAGTTAAATACATAAATATAACACAGTAATTTAGGTTAAAGTTTAATCCTTGAACAGGATGAAATGGTTTTTTAAAAATAGTTAAAAAACTCTTGATGGATAGTGTTTTAAGGTTAAAATAATGCAAAAAAATGTGAGTTACAGTTTTTTTTAACCGATTAATGCATCATTTCAAATTCATAGCTTTACTAACAATTTACAAAAAACTTGCTGGAAACTGTTTATTAAAATTCCCCAGAAGAAAGTTTCTGAAGGCTACAAATAATAACAAATATGCTTTATGTGCACCTATATTCACCTAAAAACACTCTACGTAATTATTTCTCATGTATATTGTGTTATATTTTTCATTTTCCTTATTTCTATTTTAACTTTTTATTATTACTTATAAATGCGTATGATGAACTGTCTTTATTGCCATTGAAAACAAATGGATATAAAGATCTCTCTACAACAAAAAAATGCAACATTTTTATAAGAAATTTTCAAATTTTATATCACAAAATTAATCAAACATTTTATTTATCTACAATACGGCTTGACTCATATGATGTAAAATAAAATGTATAACAAATATAAATAAATGGATAAATAATGTTATTACAACATTATTATCGAAATAATAAAAAACAGTTGAAAAACACAAACAAAAATAAATAAAGTACCGGAAATACAACTATTTAAAATTACCCTAAAAACGAAACCCAACACAATTACATCCTGCGTATCTCTTGAGTGTCGCTACCCATGCCCAATGGCATCTTTTGGAATCTCACGTCTGAACATTGTACGTTGCTACAATTCTCCCTAGCAACCGTACTGGTTACTATAGCAACGGATTTGGCATATCTCTATCTCAGTTTAGGAAAACCATATGGGGATCACTTAAAACACATGGGGATCACTTTATTTTAATCGTATTGACAGAGGGACCATTATATTCCATCACTGACCCCTCCATAGCAACAAGACTGGTAACCTTAGCAACCGAAACGGTATATCTCTTCCTCAGCTTAGGAAAATCACAGACACATGCGGTTTGTTTTATTTTACTCATATTGAAAGGGGGAACATTAAATTGGGTCAGTCAGTGAACTCTCCCTAGCAACCAGACTGGTTATCGTAGCAACCAATTTGGCATATCTCTATCTCAGCTTAGGAAAAACATAGAGACGTGGTGGATGGTGTTACTCGTGCTGACAATTACACTAACACTATTTACCGACATCAAAGTTTCACCATCTAGTTTACGGTCAGCGTACATTACTCACACTAGTGCCATGAAACTGATTCAATAGATTGTTATTGTTTGAGATGGACCGGCGACCTTTCTAGGGTGTACCCCCACCTCTCGCCTGAGGTGCGCTGGAGATTGACCGATTTGTCCAACCCCCTGCCCCTGAGGGTGGACATGTTGTATGTGTATAACAGGCCAACACTATTGTTTTCACTAAGGCCACACCCCTGACAATGACTCCAAGTCTGAAGTTATTGAAGTTTAAAAATGTGAGCTTATTTTTACATAAAAGACTTGCTCCAGAAACCATGTCTTTGTATTTCACAAAACAGTTTCAATTATTCAGGGTTGAATGACTCCACCAGGTGCTTTCTTATCAATTGGTTTGAGAGCTGATGAATATTCCATTAATGCACCCCAGAAAAGAATGAAAATTCCAGAAGAAACTGAACAGCTGGACGGTGAGCATGCAGCTCCATCACTGCGCCAGAGAGACCCAAAGTTCAGATGCTGTGGGGATGAATGAACCCTGAACTCTGCGCTCACAGTCCTTCAAATATGTTTATTATTATCATCATATTGAGTCTGGAAGTGATGCACTCCTTTGTATCTGTTGCATTCAGAGAGAAGGAAATGAATGCTGCAGAGAGATAATGCAACATCCAGGCACCATGAAATTAAAATCGGACAAGCCTTTATCAGCACATGCTATTTTATCAAATTCTAATAACTCTCTTGCTTTGTGAAACGGCTCCAGGTAACCATTCAAAGGATTTCGGAGCCTGATAATCAATAGCATTTTCCTTTTGACTCCTGAGGCGAGTTCTTGGCTGTATGTTTGAGGTAATTTTTTTAAAATGAGGTAAACACCATTAACTCTGACCCCCAAATGTTCACGGAAGCTCCAACATGCTTCACTGTTGCATGCATTCGCTCATTATTGCACCACTCCCCAACAAACTTCTGCTACAACCAAATACCATCAGTCCAGAGCACCTGCTGCCATTTTTCCACAATAAGCTCCAAATTTGTAATGCTATCTTGTCTTTCTTTGGCTGCACAATGAAGACCACTTCTAACCAGTTTGCTCTGGACAGCGGTCCTAGGTCCCCATGGTTACTGCCCAGTTTTAAACCTCCTACACAGCCGTTTCTGTTTCAGTTCATTACTGGGTGTGAACAGCTGGTGATTAGCAGCTGTTGGTGGATCGTACATGCAGACGTCACCGACGGGTTTTTAGCAGGTCTTTGTTAAAATGGAATTTTCTTCAGCAGAAATGTCAAAATCGACTCGAAAAGAAAGCATTTGAGGGTTGGAGCCGCCTCTTGTTTTCTGAAGCAATTCTGTTTCCCATCACTCCGGTCGAGTTCGCAGTCACCTCTGTGGCTCATTAAGCTGGGAGTCAGATCAATATTCAGTTTAATGTCAGAAACGGGGCGAAGCGTCGAGTGGGAGTGGTAAGCGTTTCTCTCCTCAAAGTTAAACGATGGCATCTCAAACCGCCGCTAGGTCATCTCATTAGCGGTAATTAGTGGGAAAAATATGATCTTTTTAAATGTTATTTCGATCTGCACAGCTTTCCACAGTTGAGTGGTTTCAGACATCGTTATAAATAGAGACGGAAACAAAGATTAATTTCCCGTCTATCTGATCATGCTTGTGTTGTTTGGTTAAAGCGCAGTATGTGGCTCCCCGACTCTTTTCAGCATGTCTGGACTGAAACTGGTTAGTACACAGCAATCCCTGCCAACAGACTTAGAAACATGTGATCAAACATCACATAAATCTAAGAAAGCTAAACCAGAGAAGGTGCAATTATCAGAATTAGAATGATTTCTCCTCTCCCTAGATTAACTTAAACTTTTATGCATATTGAAAAGTGTGGCTTGCCATAACAAATATGAGTAGTTTCTAAATTAGACCAGTGTGAAATCAGTTTATATTATAAGATTACTGTCTGGTGCATGATCCACAGTTTATAGAACTCACTCTGTTGTGACTCGAAACAAAAACAGCTGTGTAGGAGGAGCAGAACTCGGAGAAGAAGTTGATGGAAGCAAAAATCGAAACATAAACGTTCCCGAAAAAAAAAAATGAGTTTGTTTCTTTTAAAACTTTGTTTTATTTATGCCACTGACGACGTCAAACGAGTCAAATTGTTTCGTAAAGGTTGGACATGAAAGGCCCCCGGAAGTGATGCGCTATCCACAAAGCAACACTTTCTCTCATTGTAACCAGAAACAAACATGCCAGAAGGGATAAGAGGGATAGAGGGAGCTAGCGACACACAAATGTTGGTTTGCCACGAAGAAACAGACTCCACCATTCGATGCAACCATTTGCAGCTGATTGGGGATCAGATTCTAGCTCATAGAGGTGCGGTCGTGTAACGTTTCCTTTAAACGCCATTACATCGTCTATCAATGTTGCTAGCTCAGAATTGAAGTTGCTCGTAATGAATAACTCGACTTTGCAAATCAATAACCAATAGGAACTGAGCAGTGGTTACAAAGTTTTCAGAACGAAAATCTCAGCACATTTCTGGAATAAGCCTAGACTACAAAATTAAGAGATTGAATTTTACTAAAAATAGAGACATTTTGAGAAGAAGAAAAACGTGCAGTTAGCTCAGAACTGGCAGAAACCAGTGGGACCCAGATACTCCCACCTACTGGCTGCAGAAATCAGTAGGTATGCACAAAAACATAAGAACAGAGAAGTTGAGAAATGTCTGGCTGTTGCAGAAGCTTGTTTGAAGAAGGGTCGGGGAGCAAGGGTCTGCAGCCAGGAGTTGGAGATTTGGTCAGGATTAAAGGTTATGCATCTCACAAAACCCATCAGCAGGACAATGACCCCAAACATATAGCCATGTTCATTCAGAACGATCTTGGGTGTAAAGATGAACAAGTGCACAGCGTCTCCGAGTGTGACAGCGATGACATGAAGAGATAGAAGCATGCGAGAAACCAGAACATCCGTGGTTACTTCTCCAAGTTCCTTTGAAAACTATGTTTGGAGGAACAAAATATTTGTTTCTCTTTTGCTCTTTCACTGCAATTTGTTCCTTTGTTGGTCAGCACAGTGCTGCACACCTGGGATTGATGCATTACACTGGAATTTACTCCACTAAGGTACAATTCAAAACACAAACATGTTTGGATTTCCCACCGAAACCCTTTGGGAACTGTACAGAGAAACGCAAACAGACTTGATCACCAAGTCTGTAAAAACCCACTGTAGTTTGATAAGGAAAAACGGCAGAAAATTGGCGTTCTTAGAGTTCATGAAAGCAGAAATCTTTCAAAGGAAACAAACAGCCGTATCTCTGACTGCAGCAAGGACAGGGATTTCGATGTTCTGTAAAGGGATTTGCCTGAAATCTTGAGATATTTCAATGTTGTTCAGCTTGTTTTCTTTACTTACTGTACACTTTCTCCTGTATCTCGAGGCGAACTGCGAGAGCTGGCTTGATTAGAGAAGGGAATAGGAGGCAATGGAAACGCCAGCCTTGTGTTTTTGCCCAGTGGGTGCATTTTCACATCTCAGAAATGAAAAAAATGTGTTGGTTCAGACCTAGTCAGAGTCTCTCAGGACACAATCTTGTTAAACCCCAGTGAAAGGTCGTTTTCTGCATCTGCGGCATTCAGTTTCCACAAAACCACATGTCAGGGAAACAACTGTAAGCAGTTGTTTTTCTGTTGCTAAGGTCCTCTTGGCTTTTCTGTGGCAAGCGGTTATGATGTTTATGTTGAAAACTAATGACATTTTCACTAGTTATGGATTAATTACTCTACAAGGATTGTTTTCCCAAAGCACGAGTCTTTAAAACATTTCAAGCTACGCGTCTCCAATCCACTCTACTAGCAAATCGAAACGCTTTAAAAACTGGTTTTAGTGGTAACACACAACGAGGGTCAAGGGTGGCCTTCGATTCCCTTAATCTTAAAAAAAAAAGCCGATTCGGCAGTCGATCTACCGTGATAAAACTGGAATCTTTGAAAAGTTACTGATCTAATGGGCCCCAAAATAAAGGTGAAAAAATTCTCTCCCAATTAAACTCGATCCCCCGAGAACTGTACAAATGTTTGTTGCTGTAAACATCCAACGTTGTCACACAGGAGGTATTTGTTAAGAATTGACAGAATCAAAATTGTATTAAATCCAGCAAAAGGTGCGTTTAGATCCATGCTCAGACACAGAACCTAAAGAAACATTCAACGATGAAGGGAATTAGCCAGAACATGACGTCAGATTCTTCTGTTTTGCTGCACAGATTCATCAAAACCTGAATATTTCAGTGTTTCTTTGGGTCTTTTATGCGGAATTATAACTCACATTAACTCTGGAGAATTTACTTTCAGCTGCTAGAGAATATAACATTAAATTAATTTGCTCTACTTTGAGATCTGCTGAATTTTTAACGTTCCAAGAAAAATGGTATTGGCCATCTTGTCGTGTAATTTAAGCCGAGTGTTTTTGTAACGCAAGAAGCACACTGCATCATACTTTGAGGCATTTAGAGGCATTTTAAAAAAGAGAAACTTGCAAATCGCCGCTCATCAATGTCACATTAGCGTCCAATCACTGTGGAGGAAGGTGGGACAAACACCACACAAGAACCACAGCATCAAATGCGGAACATAAACGGAGAAAGACGTGGTGTATGGCCATTTTATTTGATTTATCAGGATTTGAGGCGCACTTTTCAGGCTCATCCAGTCTTCTTTGTCTAGTGATGTACTTTTTGATGCATATAATATTCCGTTTTGATTTATACAGGTGCACTGATTTGCTCAGCAAACAGTTTATTTTCTATGCCTGCATCCATTCTTGCATTGCAACACTGTTTAACTGTGTATGTACGCTTGTGCTCATAAGTTTACTAATTTTCTGATTTCAGGAGGGTTATCTGAAGTCAACCAGTTTTTGTGCCTTTTGATCAGGGTCAAATTATGATTAAAAAAGATCCTAAGATAGAAAAGAAATCCCAAAATTTGCCCGGGTGTGTAAACTTATCAGCTTCCAAGATTATCAGCAAAACACCATTCACATTATGGCGGTTGCTATGTGGTTGCTATGCTGCCTGCATGTGGTTGCTAGCCTATTTTGCGTTATTCTGGGTTTATGTAAATGTTTGCATCTGTTGGATCTAGCAGCATGCCATCACCTTGAAAACCTGATATTAGATCCAATAATGTACATTTTTTAAAATGTGAATGTTTGAATACACTGGTAAATCACATGCAGGCACTCGTGTTATTCCCAATTTAATCTCATTTGCGAGCACTGGAGGCTAAGCTTTCATTTTACCTGGTCCTGTTACCTTTTGGGTTTGACTTGAGGAGGATATCGATAAATATTTTTTTTGGTTGGTTGAGGATTTCTCATAGGAGAAACCCATTTGCAGGTCCTTCATCAGACAAATTTGAATTAATGAATCTATCCATCATTAGCCTCTGGAACAGACTCATAATTTTTATGCCAAATGATTGCACGCTTCATTACATTGCATGAGCGAAGGTTAAAAACAAGAAAAAATAAATAAATAAACCGCTGTGTTTGATGAATGAAGCCATTCCACTGATCAAGCTCCACTTTCTCTGCCTGCTTTACAGGGTTCACACCAAAGCAGCGTGACTACCCCAAGACCAAATCTATCCTGATTGAAGCAACTCAACTACAACCCGTGACGCACCGAGAACAGCCAAAAATATCTCCTCAGCCAATACCAAAGTGCTTTTAGCTTTGTCCTTGTTATCGGCTTTACAACATCATCGAGCTCTGGGCTGATTTCACCAGACACCATCAGCACCACACAGACCATTTCCAGCCAGTTTTGGAACGTGCAAAAAGCCTTTCCATTATGAAAGGGTTTTGGCACCTTGGCAGCGATGATGCACATCATCTCAGACAAATCACTTGTGCGTCTAACCACAGACGATCCTCCTTTCTTCCTCAATAGATCTCCAAGGTTTCCATTTATTCCTCCGCATTGTTCTGCACAATGTGCATCTGCACCTGGTTATGAACATGTCACAACAACGCTGTAATTTATGGCTTTATTACCAAACGATCCACCAGGATAAATTGTTTACAACCCTGCATCTATAACTCAGCCGCAGCAATTTTCCAGCAAGACATCATTAAAAGCTCATCGGGTAGGAACGAGATGCACCGGGTCACACTGTGTCAATGGAAATGATCAAAGCATTCGTACGTTTCTTTGAAAGAAATCTTCAAACTGGACTAACGGCATCGCTGGGTGTTCCTACCAAATGCCGGGAAGTCTTCAACAAATGGTTCCCTTTAAAGACAACATGACTCCAGAGTCATTGCCTATAAACTGCAGCAACTGCAGCCACGCTCTCAACGCGGAGCTAAACGTTACGAAGGCGGTTGTTTTGGGAATGGTATTGTCGATCTTCATCGTGTTTGGAGTTCTAGGAAACATCCTCGTCATCCTCTCGGTGGTTTGCCACCGCAATCTCCGCACAGTAACGCATTACTTCATTGTGAACTTGGCGGTTGCGGACCTCCTCCTGAGCTCGACCGTTCTTCCATTTTCCACAGTCTTCGAGATGTTGGGTCGCTGGATCTTCGGACGGTTCTTTTGTGACGTTTGGGCAGCTATGGATGTTTTGTGCTGCACGGCGTCCATCATGAGCTTGTGTGTGATATCGGTGGACCGATACATCGGCGTTAGTTATCCTCTGCAGTACCCGTCTATTGTCACAGAGCGGCGTGCGTTGGTTGCACTCATTGTTTTATGGGTGTTGTCCATTACCATTTCCATAGGACCTCTTTTTGGCTGGAAGGAACCAGCACCGGACGATGAATCCATTTGCCAGATAACCGAGGAACCAGGTTACGCCATTTTTTCAGCACTGGGATCCTTTTATCTGCCGCTGGTAGTGATTCTGTCGATGTATTGTCGTGTGTATGTAGTCGCGAGGAGGGAAACTCGAGGATTGATCCGGGGACAGAAAACGGAGAAGTCTGATCATGCGGCGGAGGCCGTAACCTTGCGGATACATCGTGGGAACACAACCGTGTCTGAAGACGAGGCTTTGCGTAACCGGACACACTTCGCCTTACGACTGCTCAAGTTCTCACGAGAAAAAAAGGCAGCGAAGACGTTGGGAATCGTGGTGGGATGCTTCGTACTTTGTTGGCTTCCTTTTTTCCTGGTTCTACCAATCGGTGAGTACACTCTCTCATTAGAAATGAACGTTCTGAAAATCACGAATGTGTGATGGAACCTACAGGACAATTCAAAAGCTTGGAATCTCAAGTTTGAAATCAGTGAAATGTCTTGCAGATTCTTACCCAGCAATCAATATTTCACCAAGAGATCAATAAAGCTATAAAGAGATCAATGTCTGGAACAGAACTGACGAAACGTCCAGAGAATAAAGTGCATCAAGGCACAACGCTAGCGTTTTACCAGAACATCTTGAGAAACAGACGGATACAACCCCTAGAGCTTGTTGGGATTTATTTTAACAATGTAAAGGCTGTAAAAAAAATACAAAAATGTATGAAATGCAAAGCGAGTGGACATTCTAAATATAGAAAAGAGCAAAAAAATAAATAAATAAATTCTAAATCAAACCAGCATCGATTCTTCTAGCTACACTTGCTCAAACTCAGGGATTTTGTAGGATTTAGTCAGGTGTATGACCAACCAGCTATACCAATCAATCTCACACTTCAGTTGAAACCCAGTCATGAACTGAAACTGACACAGCTGTGTAAGAGGTTTAGAACAGGGTGAAGAACAGGCAAACTCTGTTAAGAAAGTCGAGAAAGTCACTAAGGTTGAGAAAGTCACTAAGTGGTTATGCTGCATCAACAAGGTTTCTCCCAGACAAAGATTGCAAAACTTGCAGCAGATGTAAATCACACAAACTTAGAACGAAAACCGCCAGATGTACATCAGCGCCATCAGCTGGTAAAAAACTCCAATCTACTGTGTGGGGCAATCTATCTGGTGAGAACCGGTCCTCATAAAACAGTCTCCGATACAAAGCCTAAAGAATGCACAAAAACAGGAATTGTGAGCAGAAAAAAGGATAAAATTGGATTATGTCAAATAATAACAGTGAAGAATTGTGGAGGTTCCTTGAACATTTGGGACTGTGTTTTTTGCTAATGGAGTTTTGCTCAGGATTAATGGTGTCTTTTTTTGTCATAAAATATACGTTTGCTTCCCCAAAACATATGAATCGTTCCGCTATATAGAATCTTTATGAGTTGCCGTAGACTAACAACAAGCTGCTTTGTGATTGGTCAGACGTGTTTCAGTCGATTGCGATGGAGGGAAAAAAATGCAAAAAAAAAATAACAATAAAAAATTCGATAATTTATGACTTTTCACATCACAAAATTACGTTGTTGATGTAAAAGGGTCACTAACAAATACTTCTTTGATACATATTATTATTTGGAATAATTAGCATAATTAATTATTATGCTTGGTGCATAATTAGCAACTACTTGAAATGAAAAGTTCTCACCACTGTTAGCCAGTGACCCATGCAGAGCCAGATGGTCGTCTAACAAGCATCGACTGGTAATTAAAAAAAACGTAGAACATCCTTGGGCACTTTTGGTACAAAATAGGTGCATTAACATATGTTTTCTAGGAAAATGAATTGAGAAACTTCAGGATAAATTTCATTTTTCACTAACAGATCCATTCTACAAAAGAGCGTCAAAGGTTGATGTGTTTCAGGTTCCAAGAAAATCTTAAAAACCAGCAGAAAAGAGGAAATAACTGCTCTGTATCTGCGATTATCTATCAGAAATAAATGAAAGGACGCTCACAGTCTGAATCTCGGTTACGTATTTCAAAAGATGATGGGAAATAATTCCGTGAGACCCATCGGTATAATATTGAGGTCTCCACAAACACAGATGCAATTGTACGGAGTAAATACGGGTCAGAAGGGTCGTCTCTGCTGTAGCTGCAATGTACCACAAGCGTTTGTTGTGCCAAGATGTAAAACCCCGGCTTGAAGTGCGTTCTCTCAGAAAACAGGGTCAAGAGTGTTTACGCAGCAGGATTGGTTTCACAAATGAGAGCCAGAACAATCTGTAACTCTTTTAATGCAGCAGTAGATCTTCTCAAGTTCCCCCAGATATGAATTCATCCCTTATGATATTTCCCACCCTAGAGCTCTTTAGAGACGTTTTGGTTCAAGGTCATTCCAAGTTAAACCACAAACCCAGTCTATCTGGTCTACTTGATCTGGAGAGAATCCAGGAAATGGTATTATTGGAAAGCTAATGCAAACAAATGGCAGCTTTGAGAATCTGTGCTAAATGTGAGTTTGTTTACTGAGAGACTTGCTAATTATCTGGAATTAAACGGCGGCATATACTTTAGTGTTTAATAAAGCACCGAGGGATTCCGTGACCTTATCAGAATATTAAGACGAAGAATAAAAGTTAAAATGCTGGTTTGTTGTGCATGTTTGTGATGGATCTCACTGGATCCAAGGGTTTCTCTGCTCTTGTGATGAAGTCGTCCTCGTAATCCGCCATAATTAAAAACAACAGGTTAATTGTTTTCCCAGTAAAGTAATTATATGCGCAATTCTCCTCATCTCAGCCAGTGGCGTCCTAGAGCAGAAACACTACAGTACAGTGGAGACATGCTAGAAGTTGCTGACAAATATGGGCATAAGGATGAAGAATTTAGCCTTTGGACAGACATTCTTCCTTTAGATCTTCCAGGACAGTGGGAGGACAGTGGGGGGGGGGGGATCACTTTTATGCCTGATTAGGAACATGCACTGCTTTAAAGCCACTGTGAAAATACTACATAAACAGGGATTTATTTCAAGACAAACAACGTTTAGTCCTAAAGAACATCCTCCAAAGCCAGAAGCACCAGCTTCTCATAATAACGGACCACGCCAAACATCTTACGTAATAATTAGAAAGTACGCCCAAGTTTGGATGAGCTGGCAACTGGTGAGGAGCTCCAGGATGGTTTAGCAAACTGGACATTTTAAATATGATCAATACAAATCTAACCAACCAAAGGTTTCAGAGCATAAAGCTAAGAAAGCTAGGGTCTAGTTTGGTTTGCATGAGAGAATCTGTGCCATCCATCCACTAGGGGGCAGAGTTAATGTTTGCTTTAAGTTGCTTTGCTAATGTGATGGAGAGCTAATTTTTTTTAAATAGTTCTTGTTTAAAATATGAGTAAAGGATAATTGTTTTCTAGCGACTATTAAATAAAAGAAGAAAACAAGGTAAAGAAGTTTCAGAAGTGACTAGAATCACAATCCCTCCGAGAAGCAAATACACTTCAGCTCATAAACGATATCTCCCAGCAGCTTTTGTATTGTGAGATTGATATTGTGCCATGATATATTGTTATAAGGAAGGACGTTTTGTCACAGTCTGTTGTTTTAATGCCTTTATTCTTCGCCTTTTCACTCGTTTCATAGTTTTCCTCATTTATTTACTTCCGCTTTGGTCATGTGATTGCAGTTTCGTCTCATGATTTGCTCATCCCGCTGTCTTTTTTTCACTGGCAAAAACAATGTACAACAAATCTTCAGTAGCACAAAGGTAAACGTAACAATAACAAACTCGCCTGCAAGGCTCTTAATGTAAGTTGCAATAAAAGCAAAATAAATAGAGAAAAAAAGAGGAAGTTTGTTTTTATATTAGTTGTTTTAGTGATTAAAAAGAACAAAACTATAATAAAAATGACTCTCAAGCCAAAAGTTGTTTTTGAGGATATTTTTGAGGATTTATTTCAGGTTTGCTGTCTACATCAGAAAATCTGTGTTATATATAAAAAAAATTCAATAAACAATGAGATCTTGAATTAAAAAAGTTGCTTTGTCTTGAGTTTACATTAATTATTTAACGTTATTTAACATCTATTAATTGTGATTACTGCGATGGCGACCTCTCCAGGGTGTACCCCTTCCACTTGTCTAATGTTCTCTGGAGATCACCAGCAGACCCCCGTGACCCCGAAAGGGAGCAAGCGGGTTGGAAAATGAATGAATGAATAATTGCGATTACTTATAAAAAAAATTGTGTGATTAGTTAATTTTTTTCAATTGATTGACAGCAGAAAAAAAGAATACGGTATTGAGCCATTTTGCCACACCCACTTTTCGAACACCAATCAGGCGCAAATGTTCACAAGTTCTTGTGTGTGTGAAATTCTGTGACTTTCAAAAAGGCACAGAATGCTGCAAAACTTTGAGAAATTACAATTGTGTTGAAAAACGTGAGCGAGCATTATTGATTAAACGTTACGATTATGGACGCAGTGGAAAAGTACATCTTTGAGGGGGGCTTTTAATTATACTTTTATATGATTGGCTCTGAATACAAAAAATCCAGTATGCCGTTAAAATACACAGATGTAGTTTAAAAGCCATAGAAATTATTAATTAATTGTTTGAGGATCCAAAAGCATATCAGATGGATAGTAAAATACATTGAATTTCCTCCTCTCTTCTTCTCTGAAATGTAAAAACAGCGCACATTTTAAGACCTGTCTGAATTAAGTAAACCGCAATAAGATCGGAAATAGTTGACGTACAATTTTAGAAATGAAGTAGTGAAGACAGATCCCAGGGCAGCAGCTTTGGTCAAGGTTATAGTTGTTTTTTTGTTTAAATATCTTCAGAAAAAGGCACTAACATCTACAGTTAATACCTACAACAGACTAACTCACATTTAAAGAGACGTAAACGTAAGAAAAACATGTTTTTGAGATTAGTGTTCGTTTAAACCTCCGGAAGCATCTTTTTAAAGTCAAACCTGCGTCACAAGACTGTGTTTGAGTGAAAGAACACGGGCAACCTGTGATGTATGCATGAACCCCCAGCCAATCGCTAACGCTAAAACCATGTATTGAATCCCCACAGGTCATAAAACCTCTCTATTCTCTGATCTTTTGCTCTGAAAGGCACCATGGGAAATGAGGCAGGATGCGCCAGGCTGCTCAAGCTGGAAGCGCACTCAGCCCTGCATTACAGGAGATACTTGATGCAAAAGAGAACAGTGGGGGTTTAATGAATAATAAAATAATAATAATAATCTGCTAGTTAATATTACATTAGAGCAGGCTTGACATTAAGAAAAGCCTACACAGATATAAAACAGTTGTCTGTGATATTTACACAAAGTGCTTCAAAATAGTGAGGCATATTGTCTTTGGGTTAAAAGTATCTTGCTACAAAACACCAAAAGAAAACTAAAGCGGAGACATGCATGTGTACAGAGGGCATGAGGGACTAAGGGCGTGTCCACAATTTGGATTTCTTTGCCGTTATGCTTCTCGTCCACATATTTTTGAAAACGATGGCCCCTACGTTGTCAAGTGGACAACAACAAGTGTTTTATTGTTAGTTACGCTTTGGATCACTTTTTTGTGTTCTTTGTTTACAAAGTGCAAGTCTAATTGGGCGAGAAACAAGGCTTCTGATTGGACGATATGACTTCTGTAATCCACTGCTACTCGTTGGTTTGGTAAAGCCTTTACAATATAGATGACGAGTTGAAGGGAAGCGTTCCAGACTAGCTATCCAAGCAAGAAACGGGCGGTGATTTGGACCCAGGACACCACCACTCCCTCCAGTCACACACTTGAAGTAAAATACTATAATGCGGGAAACATGGGGGGAGGAGTTTAAAAATCATACCGCAATCGTACTCAGGGGGCCATGACAGACACACTTGGTCCTGATTGCATCAGATGTCGCTGGACCTCACCATGGCTTTTTTCGTGATTTCTATACGGCTGGGCCGCCTCGAGTGTTTGTTTGGTAATTTTTCGAAGAGGTTCTACTGAGTGCTTTGGAAAAATAACATATCACACACTGTGGTGTACCCCAGGGATCCATTTTAGGTCCAATTTTATTAGCATCTGCTTCTGTCATTGTTTCATATTGTTTTATAGAATGTAGGCACTTTGAATGCTTTGCCAATAACAGATATATTGTGTATAATATATGACATATATAGAGATCGCATCTTATAGCTAACATGTAGCTTTGTCAAAATGGAAGCCAAAAAAAATTTGCATTGTGCAAAAGTATTTGAACTGTCTAGAAAGGGTCAAGGATATACCATTGACATAATGGCAATTAACAATAAATGGGAAAAGGCAACTTAATATTTTCATGACATCACAGACGGCTCCATAGCAACCAAACTGTTTACCCTAGCAACCAAACTTTCTGAAGCCTATCTCAGCTTTGGTATATGATAGAGACATGGGTGTGGGTTTCTTTTACTCATAATGACACAGGGAACATTATATTGTCACTGACTCCTCCATAGCACCTATTTAACCTAGCAACTCTATATCTCAGTTTCAGAAAATCCCTGGGAACCTGTTAATGACATAACTTTAATAGCCATAGCAACCAGATTGTTTACCTAGCAACCACTTTAATGGATCTATATGAGTTTTAAACAGCACTTTTAGAAGTAAACATCAGTTTGTTTGCAAACGTTAGCCAATGAATTAAATTCATCAAATGATTTCATGCAGCCTGATAAAAATCCAAGGTTTTATCAAGACTAAGAACTTGAGGCGGGTTTGTTTTCCTCCCTGCAACATAACCGTGCATGTGTCCGAGGTCTTGTGTGAGATTTACGACCGCAGCAGAAGAAGTTGCCTGCAGCTTTTTGTGATGATGACTAAGAAGCAGTGATGCACCACTGAAGGACGTTGCTGTTGTGTTCACTGTATGCTGCAGCTAGCTTGATTTAGCACCGTCCGACAGCTTCTTCTTGTTTTTTTTTTCTCGTCCTCCACGCCTCATAAACAGGCTGTAATGCACAGCTCAGTGCATTCGGGACGTAACCTGTGATGGAATCTGACCAGATGAACGCTGGCGTTTTACGAGAGTTTCGATCATCAACTGGAGGAAACACTTTCAGTGCAGAAAGAATCATCATTATCATTACGGGCTTAGATGCTTTTGTCTTCATTGAACTGAACTATCTATACTTCCACACCAGAGTCTGGAGAACGATTGTCGCTTATGGTACACGTTACCATGGACGAAAAAAACGCAATTTGTACGAAGTTAAACAAAAAAGTGGTTCTAGCTCAGAAAAGGTTCCATTTATGTGTTTTATGATAATATTTTCTTCAGAAAACAAAAAATCTTCACTAATCTCCAGTTTTAAACAATACACCATAACTACAGAGCATCAAACATTAATTAACAGTAATCCTTTGATTAATTTGAAGGTCAGACATAACCCGGTGGAAAGTCAGTGGAGATCAGCTGAACGCTCAGATAGAGCTCTGGCTGGTGTTCAGCCTGGAGATAGTGATGAAGAAGATGATGTGACCGTTTCTGTGTCTCTCTTTATTTTCTCGTGTTGCCCCTCCAGACTCGCTCATTAAGAGAAGCTCCAGCTTTGAAGGACGGATGTTGGATCTGTATTCAGCTGGTTTTATTATACAGCTTCTTTGAGTGGTTCAGATGGACATAAAGTCGAGAAATGGATTGTTCTCCATAAAAAAAAAGCTACTTACTACACTTTTAAGTAATAATCAACCAACAAAATGCTTAGTTTTCTAGTAACGACTGTTTATTTTTATTTGCTAAATTTGAAAAATAAAATTTTTTACATTTTTTCATAATTTTTAAATTATGAAATTGTAATGCCTGCTGAAGGCGCATGGTGGTTTCTCTGAATTTCATATTCATCTTAAACTTCAAACTCATCGGCAGACTCAAGATTAGAGGTGACCGATTAATCGGCCCGGCCGATATATCGGCAGATTTTACAAATTTCAATATTTCTAGAAAAAGTTTAGTTTTAGTTTAGGTCTCATTCGATGCAACTGTGGTGAAAGGGGCTGATTGGGGATCAGATTCATAGAGGTACGGTTGTGTAACGGTTCCTCTAAATGCTGCTTTAGTAAAAAAATCATCTCTCAGAATTTGAGATTTGCCTGTAAATAATAACTCGAATCTCCCTCACATCAGACAGTAACTTTGCATACATCATGAATATGCAAATCAGTAACAAATAGGTGAGTAACCAGGGTTACAAAGTTTTCTGAATAAATCTCCGGAATAATCCTAGGTAGAAAATAAAGAGATCTAATGTAATTTTAATTAAAAACAGAGACTTTTTGAGTAAAAGAATCCCATTCCCCAAACAATTAGACCAATGTGAACAACATGATTAAAACTGAAACAATGTCATGTCCCCTTTAAATAATAACTGCACTTTAAACTGTGTGTGTGCATTCAGATATTTACAAAAGTAAAGTCTGCCAAGATTTTTTTTATCGGTGTCAACCAGAGAGAGAAAAAAAACTTATATAAATGTTAATCTGCATGAAGAAATCAAATCTTCTGGCAAACCAATCATGATATTCTTCAGATGTCTGGAGAAATCATCTCCCACGTAATCAGAGGCGTTGGTCCAATTAGATGGATATTACGCTTTTATACCAAAAAAAAAAAAAAAACGTTTTGAAGACAACTGCATGCTCCTGCTGTGTTTCTCTGCACAGAGAGGCCTGGGATTTATTAAAAAGATAAAGCCCCCCCCCCCTTTAAAAGCACAATGTGACATTCTGTTCTCCCTGCATCCTTTACAGTACCACTCTCCTCTGAAGTGTTCTTCTATGATCATCTTCACCCAGATTTATGATGGCAATTTGAATAAAACTATTAGCCTTGATTAACGCCGTGGTATGAGATTAGATCAGATGCTATAAATAGACTCGGGCAGCATTGTGATGCATGACGTGGTTATTATTCGTCCTGTCTGACAGCAGGGCAGCGGCGCTTTCAGAAGCTTTCACAGGTTCCCTCTCCTCCTGACTCAACCTTTCTCAGTTTCAGATGCTTTATCTTTTCCGTTCAGGCTCCGGTAATCTGTGAGAGATGATTCTACAGTATCTCATACAAAGACTGATTGAAATGACACGTCCTTTTAAGAATTGACGGTAGCACAGCAGAGGGTTTTAATAAGAAGTCATCAGCTGGATTTTTTGTAGTAAACTTTGGAAGATTGGCGAATATGTTACATATAGCTTTTATATCTTTTAGAATCTTCAGTCTAAACCAAGCGATAACCTCCTGCTTCCAATATAGAACTGACTGAAACTACAATTCATCAACAGATCACTTGGCATTAGGCGTGTACATTAACGTTCAAGGGAGTGATTCCATTAAAAAGGTTTTTACCTGGTATTGAAACCAATGGGGAAAAAATAAATAAACTATTTTTTCCATGTGGGACTGTTTATATTAAAATAGGGCTGTCACATACGATATGCTTCACGATATTTACTATCAACACTATTTTTAACCACCTTTTGTTCATATAATGAACATAAATTAGAAAAAAATGTATTTAAAAAGTTTTGAGAGCACAAAGTTAAGAAAGCTAGGGACTTTGATTTGTTTGAGAGCGTTTCATACCACCCATCCACTAGGGGGCAGTGTTAATGTTTAAATTACGTAATCTTTGAAGAGAGCTATTTTTTCAAATTATATTTCTCGTTTAAAATGCAAGTAAAGGATAAAACATTCCACAAAACGAGAAGAAAAGGTAAAGAAGTTTCAAAAGTGACTAGAATCACATACTAAACGACTAATTTGCTCTTCTTTCACATTTACTTCAGGATCCATCTTCCCGACTTACAGGCCCTCAGACACAGTCTTCAAGATCACATTTTGGTTGGGTTACTTCAACAGCTGCATCAACCCAATCATCTACCCCTGCTCCAGCCAGGAGTTCAAGAAAGCCTTCCTGAGTGTCCTGGGTGGGCGCTGCCTTCGAAAACGATCTAGAACGTCCCATACGCTCTACCAGAGCAACAGCCCGAGACACGGCCAGTCCCAGATTCTTCAAAACCTGCCATCTCGCCTGAGCCCTTCTTCTTCCATCGCTTTATCCCGAAGCCCTTCCTCCAGGGACGGCCGAGACTGGCAGGCCACTTCACGAAATTCCTCCGTGGGCACGACAGGAGTGAGTGTGGGGACAAAGGTGGCAGGCATGTGCGGTAAGAACCTCTTGAGGACATGTTGCTGTGTGAGAACCAACTCGTTGGGGCACGAGCCGCCCGTGCAAAACTCACTTCCTGTGATTAAAATCCATCAGCTCTCTCTGTGCGAGGATGGAGATGCCGTGTGAGAACGATTGACAGCACACGGGAGATCTTTTCAAGAAGACTGATGCCACTTTGCCTCTCGAGATCACAGACTGACGGAGAGTGACTTGTTTTGATTGAAACGACATGTGATGTGAGTGTTAAAAGCTGTTCTGCTTGGGATGAAATGCATGATTCTGCAGTCAGGGAGTCCTAGGTCCACCGTTTGTAAACTTGCTTTCTGTTACTGAACACTGTCAGCTCTCTGTGTGACTGAATGAATAGACGTGGTCAGATATGTGACAGCTGGGGGTGTGGCCTTGACATTCATTTCATATAAACGCACTATACCCCACTTTATCGTAATGCTGCAGATGGCCTTCCTACCTACGTGGGGTATCCTCAGGCTTGTGGTCGGTTACCAGATTTCACTCAGCTTGCATTTTGGAAATGTTCCTGTCAGTACCCGATCCGAACGGCCTGCACGATCCAGGTTCAGGGTTATGAATTAAGTCCCTCCAGAAACGCAAATTCAGCCAATCCCTGCGATTTATTTGTGGCCTTGCAATTTCATCCAATCACCGCGACTTTACCGCAAATTCGACCAATCAGTTTGGTCCGTCACTGTACGCAGCATTATTTTCACACACACTGCGAAAGACCGTGCAAAGCAATTCCATAATGTTCTTCATGAAATTGGAGGGAAACTCTTTTGCTCTGTGCGTAATTTTGTCGTGGAACACAAAAAAACCTCACTTGACCGACACTTCTCCACAACAAAACATGCCAGAAGGATGTCCGTGCAAGAGCCGACACGGCAGGGGACTATCACCGAAGCTGTTGCTCGCAAATCCATCGCAAGCAGCGAAAGGAACAAGGTAAACAACAAAACTTGATAACGTTTGTAAAACTACGTCTGTGGTGGTTTGCTTTTGTCAGTTGTCAGGCACTACTTGCGTCTGCAAAGGTCTAAACAAATTTACAATTTCAGGAAAAAAAATGTAGAAACAAAACTACAAACAATGCGAGACACAGAGTATTTAAAAATTTTTACTTTTGAATCTCACGATTTTGCCTTTTTTATTATTATTGTTAAAGCATTAGCGCATGCACGTGGCGAATCATGCTGCCTGTACGGATCAGGTACTTACTGTGCTCACAAAGCTGCACAGAGCTAGCGTCTTTTCGTAGAATCTGATGAGTATTTATCTCCAAAAGTACAAAAGAAAACCACTTTTTAAAATGCGCAGCTGTTATGTGGCACGGTAGAGTGAGAGTTTACGTTTAAAAGACAAACCAATCTTCGATTGCCACAGAAGCCATCTGAAGTAGAGGAGTGCTCTTAAATGTGTTGTTTTGGAACTGCTGCATGATTGCTTGATGTGTTCACATGTACCCAGCCCAGAGATATGAGTTCCTTTTACCAGTCTGTCACTGAGCATCAATCTTCCCACTTGATTCCTGTTAGGACTGGAGAAAGTGAACAAAAATGATTGATGGTAGACTTAGAGGGACCAATTTAAGAGCACAATTGTTTCAGTCCATCCTTCACTAGGTTGTTACAAAGCTCTAGGAAGGTGATAAAACCCAATATAAACAAATCAAGACCACAATAAGAGAAAAAGATAAAGAAGTGATGGTTAAATTAACATGGGACATGCCTTTCAGGAGCTTTAAAAGCATGAGGAGCCAACATATGCCACATTATTTAAGTTATCTAGGGATGGGAAGGGAAAAATGCTTTGGTGGGTTAATTATAATCCATATGGTGAGCTCAAAAGATCAACTTCTGTTGCGTTACGGCGTAAGAACAAGTGGCACTTCTGTTGTTTGAATGAAAAATCATGTGATTCCAGGACGGTCCAATAAATCATTCTATATGAACAGCGTTACAGAAAGAGTCTGAGAATGAGGCGGCATGAGAATGTGATCATGGCTGCGATGAGATTCCAGCAGTGGACACATTTCCCCGGAGACTGGTGGGGTTTCTGCTATTTCATGGTAATCTGTCACGCTGCATCGATCAAGTATGAGAGCTGGAATGAGAAGTGTTTGCTTTAATACTTTTAACATTTGGGGAGATTTGCACGACAGTGAAACCCAATGAAATGATCAGGTCTGCAGGGTTCGTGTCTCAATCATGGCCTTCATGCATTTTTATATTTATTTTTATTTTTACACTTTTTGCACGTTGCAAAGTGAAACAGATTCAAAACAAACTGAGAAGAAATGAGTGTTAAAGATTTCAGTCATTTTTCAGACCCGCTCAAAAAAAAAGCCATTTAAATATTTAAAAAAAAGAATTCAATTTGAAAATATTTACATATTTTGTAGCACAAACAAATGATGCGCGCACATAACATGAGTCAAAATGTAAATTAAGATAATTACAAGTGAACACTTTCTCAAATATCGTTTTATAAATATACAAATTTCAATTAAGAACAAAAATGGGTCAAAATTAAAAGTATTCTTATCATTTTTGTTCATATAAAAATGCCTTTTTTGGCATCACTCAAAGTCGCAGAACAGATATCACAAAATTCTTATTGGGAGGTTGACACATGCTCTGCCTACTGGCAACTTGATCACAAGGACCCCATCTTTGACCACAAATAGGGTTGGGTTTAGAAACAGTTTAATAGAACATCAAATATTCACAATAATTAACAGGAAACTAAATGACTGAATCCACCTTTTAGTCAAGTGTATGAAACAGCGCCTCTGGTGCACGTATATGGTATTATCATTATCATGCTTTAAATTAAATTTTAAGGCCTAACCCACATATTTTATGTGGAGTAGACCCCTATTGAGCTGTTGATGAATGGTGGTGATAATGGTCACAGAATGGCATGATAATGTCATTCAACTTCATGTTCTTTCCTTAGGTGATATGCCAAAATGGTTGCTATGGTAAACAGTCAGGTTGCTATGGAGGGGACAGTGATGTGAATGTTTCCTTTGCCACAATACGTTATAAAAAAAACAAACCACATGTCTTGATCATTTATCAAAGCTGAGATAGAGCTCAGTAAAGTAGGTTGCTAGGGTAAACAGTTTGGTTGCTAGGGAGTCATCTTGAAGATATTCACTTGCACAGTGGTTGGTATATTCCTGCACAGATCGATGAGGTTTTCAGTTTGAGCTACAGTTTTAGCAAAATGTCTCAGCAATCTCCCAGAATTCTTTTACTGGTATCAGTCTGAAAATAAATAGGAACCCGAGGCAGAGCAGTTTGGATATCTTGGTAATTTTTGGTGGTTGTAGCGTTAAAAGACACTTTTTTTAGACAAGCCAACATAACAATTGTAGTAAAAAAGAGCAGACACAAACACTAGGCCTCTACCTCATCGATAGTAGATAAAAATGCGAACTATGAACAGACATACTGTAACGGTGAGTAACGACAGAGACAGACTTTTCGAGGATCTAAACAGGGATCTGTTTAAACCAACATCCCAGTTTCAGAGCAGTTAAAGCTTAATAATGATGTGAATCCCAGCAAACTACACTGATGTTATAAACTCAGCGCTCGGTGGAGTCATGTAGGAATTACTGTTTCTGATTTATAGCTGGCCACAGAAATACCCGTGTATGGAAGCAAAAACCAAGTTATTTTTTGCCGTATTAATTTTCCGCGTTGTTTTCGTCTCTGACCTGCAGCATCTGCAGCATGGTTCTGAGCTCCTCACCAAGAATTAGACTCATTTTTAGCTGTAGTTACAAACACCCATAACAGTATTTTAGACCTTTAATATGAAGAAATGGAGACCCACATGGAATCGGTCTGGTGTTGTGACCAAAGGTTAACAACTAAGTATGTGTGTGTTAAATGTTCCACTGGTTTGAGTTCCAGCTTTGTCGAATTCATTACGGAATGTGAATTTCAGATAAAAGCGATGACAAGCGTCATTCTTACCTTAAATGCCTTAAAAGATGTCAGACAAGGAATATTAGATCTACATAAAACAGAAACAATGCAGATAAATTATTAGCCAGCCAAAAAACAAAAAAAACAAACAAACCAAGAGTTAGTGAATGAATAAATGCTGCAGAACATATTGGAAAAATGCAAAGTATGTTTGTCTGAGGGTAGCTAGAACATGAATAAATAGGTCATTAACTGCCTTATTACACTCAAACATTTGCAAGCAGTCTGCAGCGCCTCGTGTTTGGTTTATATATTAAAAAAATATCCAATAAAATGCTTCTAACATTAAATTCACTTCTAACATTAACTCCCAATAGTCCACACTCTTCTCAGACCATGTTTGTCCTCAAAGATCCCCCAAAGTCCCATTTAACCTTGTGGTTTTCCAAAACATTAACCAAAAAGCAAAAACCAAGACGCACATCACATAGCATTGTGCATCTTGTGAAAGAAGATAATCAGTGTTTGATTCTTCAAAATCACTGAGTTCTTAAAGCTAATGAGTAATAGAACCTTAAACTCGCTAAAAAAGGGCAAAAGATATGAACAGAAATGATTAGAGTTTTAAATACCAAACAAGAAAGAAACTATGAATCCTCAGATAGCCAAATTTCAAATTTGACAACAATATCTTAGAAAATGAGGGTTTAATACACGATTATGTCTAGGAGGAGCTTTGCAAAAAGGTCCCAACTGTTACAATCAACACATAAAAGTTACAGTCAGAGCTATTTATACAGATTAACATTACTTTAAACCAGCAAGAATAAATAAACATGATCTGTTAGGATCTGCTCATCGATGGTGGGGAGAACAGAGCTGTTTTGATAAAAGAGACGAAAAGTAGTCTCGAGAATCTAGTAGTTTGTTAATAAAACAGCAACAAAACCAAAGAAAATACACACATGAGCACAGAAAACACCTCTATAGTAACATGTGGTTGCTACATCGAGCAAATTTCATCTAAAAGAAAAACGCATTCCTAAGACGGTTGAAGTCACTGTGATCAGCTCCTTCCCTCTCCTCGTTTAAAATCCTCCATTAAAGAAAGTTCTGTTGTTGTGGAAACATGTTTGTAGTTCATAATATCAACTGGTACAGCGAAGTAAGAAAAAACAATATTTTTGTAGATTCCTTTTAGGTAGTTTTTTTTTGTCTTCTTGTGCATTCCTTGGCCGACCTTTTTATGAGCCTACAAGCTCTCAATGCAAATTTGACTGACCTTGTTCATCTTAAATAGAATGAAACAACATTGAAATTAGTTCAGTTATAGATAACAACATAAGAACAGAAAATAATTGCAAAAGATGGTAAGCAAAAAAAAAAGTTAACTAAATATTCTCTGATCCTGACGGTAAGGCAGTGTAAAGGAACCACCAGACAATAGTCAAACTGAGTCATTACTCAGCACAAAATGTCTCAAAGGGATCATTTTGTCTCTCAAAAAGTGCGGTTGCCACATTGAACCAAGCTTACATCAATTCTTCCCAAAAGAAAAAAAGTTAAAATGTTGCATAAAAAAAAAAAAAAAAAAAAAATCAAGCATTCCAAAGTTGCTCAGAAGGCCTCTGTGTAGAGCTCGAAAGTCCCTGTAATCAGTTCTTTGTTTCTATTCTTTCCCTTCCACCTCATCATCAACCAAAAAGTTGAGCCGAGTAAGAAGAATTTATATATATGTAGTTTTCTGTTCGGTGAGGTTTTATATCTTCTGGTGCATTCCTAAGCTGACCTTTTATGATCATGCAAGGTTTTAATGCAGCTTTTAACTGATCTTGTTCAAACAGAATTAAATAAAATTGCTACAGGGATACAACTAAAAAGAACCAAATGAAGGCGCCGAAGCATGGAGGGAAGAAATGAGCGAAACTGAAGATACTGTATTTTTCGCTGTATAAGACGCACTTTTTCTTCCCCAAAACTGAGGGGGAAAAGTTGGTGCGTCTTATACGGCGAATGCAGAGCGCCATGGAGCGGAGGGTGGTCACGGCCACGTGAGAGGCGTAAGAGAGGCTGCAGCTTCAGCCTAGCTCCGGAGCCGTCGGCCATATTTGTACACCCGGTGGTGCGCGCTGACGTCATCGCCCATCTCTGCTTGTCGATCCTACCATAGCGCGGATCGTAAGGGGCAGGTATGAAACATTACAGCCTTTTTTTGTTACTTTTACAGTTTACTGACTGTTTCTTGTTACATGTTTGGCATATGTAGTCTTTCTTAAACTGCTGTTAACTAACAGTTGATATAAAATATTTTACTACAGTATTTGATTCAGAATCTTTTTTTTCGAGATCTTCCTCGTTTAAAATTGGGTGCGTCTTATACGATGAAAAATACGGTAATCATAAACCCAAGAGAAACAGGGGCAGAAAAAGAATCCAAAATTGTAAAATGGTTTGTATAGGGAGGAGTGTTATACACAAAAAATATACACAATTATGTTGAAAGTGCTGCTGGTAGTACAAAAAAAAATCTTGATACCATAGACTTTAGGGAAGCTGCAATCAGCATCTACTCATTTGTTTTCTATAACCAATTTGCACAAACAGTGGTCTACTTGAGTAAACTCTACCTTAAACTGCGCGGAAGGCGGGGATAACGAAACCCCGTTAACAATGTTGCATTGCATCGACGTTCAATTTTCATTCAACTAACCAGAAAAAAAACAATTTTGTCTGTGGAGGATCAGACAAAAGCCAACAAAGCATGTGGAAAACTCTCAACAGCAACAGAGCACTCATCTCTGAGAGGAAGAGCGTACACCAAGATTCAAAACTGGAGGTAGAGTTACGTAGATGTTGACAGATTTATGCCTTAAAATCAGCATAAGCAAAAACATATGTTGGGTTCAGGAATGAATTCCAAGTCTGTGATTGGAGGTAAATATTGATTTGGGTTCCAAACACAGGATCCCCTGGAGTGAAGGAGGTTTGGAGTCTGAAGCGGACACTGTTGCGGTCATTGCTGCCATGTTTCTCTGGGCGAAATGTCGATTCTCATGTGCACTATGTTTGGAGCAACTCTCACAGTTGAACGAAGCGAATCTCCCGTGAGAACAGTGTGTTACTCAGACCCAGGAAATGCATGTGTAACCTTGTCTTGTCGAAATTCAAGACAAAAATGCTTCCCCTTCCATTGCTCCCTGATTATAAATAAAGGTTGCTTTCTTTAAAATGGTCATTGGTGATTTCTTAACGAAATCAGACCCATGTGTTGTACATTTCGTCACAAGGAATATTTCTCCATGTCTTCGTAGTTCTCATTAGAGGTAAAACTCTGGTTCTGGGGGCAAACAACATCCTTTTTCTGAGAAAAGATCACTGTGACACAACTGCACACCCACCTCCAAGGCTAAAAATGAAACGTTTAAGCAAAAGATCAGACAAAAGCTACTCATGTAATGATCTATAACTGGCTTTCACTTGAAGGCAGCGGATGAGTGTTGAGAAAGCGTCGGGTCATTAGTGTTTGCTCCTGAGCTGCATGCGGGGGAAGACGGCACTCTCCCACACAGGAATAAAATGTTTTTTATTGTTGGACTAATGTTTACGGTGGCCGAGAGAGGCCAAATGTGCTGCAGGGGTTAAAGGAAAATAATGTTAAAAAGGAACAATCGTTTTAACAAAAGGTGCTGCTTATTCTTTTAGAACACAAAATACATGCAGGTCTTTCTGGGGGAGGTTCAAGGTGATCCTGTCCAAGTTCTGTTTATACTGCTCCTCCCGTGGTCATTCTTATAGTCCAATTCATCATATAATTATCAAAATCTATCTACAAAACAACAGGACTGGACGAGGACCAGAGATCCAAGAGAACTTTGCCAAGAGATCCAAAATGGTCTGATCTGGTTGCTATATCTCTTCTTCAGACTGGTATCAATAAAGGAATTCTGGGAAATTTGCCATTTAACTCACACCTTACAGAAACCTGTGCAAGAACATACCAATCATTGTACAAAAGTATTTGAACCCGAGGCTCTAGGAAAGGTTAAGATGAAACACCATAGAGATCATTGGCTTTATGTTAATCATACTGACAACTTTATAAAAATGATGACATCACTGACCGCTTCTTAGCAACCAAACAGTTTACCTTAGCGACCAAATTTTCAGATCTCAGCTTCGGAAAATGATAGAAAACATGGGGTTGGTTTGTTTAAGTGGCAAATGGAACATTATTTTACATCAATGATGTCACATCCCCTAGAAATATTGACTCGTGTATGGATCAAGAAGAAGCCGAACGATGCAAAAACTAGGAACCACTTTTTAGCAATAAAATTTTGTTTCCTTTTTTTTTTACACATCTTTGAAAGACTTTAAACCTACGATATTACATGCCAATGACACAAAGAACCAAGATCACTGATTGTTTTTCCCACATTCAATTGAAAAATGTCAATAAATCAACATACACCAACATCAAATTTGTTTTACAAGGAGCAAATGGATGGTATATACCAAAATATCAACAACAGAACACATAGAAAACAGCAGGAATCACCAAACATGTTTCACAATAGCCTTTAGTATTTTAAAGATGATCAAAGATTAGTTAGAAAAGGTTTTTACACACAGTAAGAGAATATCAGCTGCAAAAAATCTAAAACTGGGTTTACAATGAACTGTTCTGGCCTTGTGCTTGTGGAATTTACCCACAAGGCAAAGTAGAATCACTGTCTGTTGAAGGTTGTGGTCATTAGAACGAAGGTATATGGCAAAAAAAAGATAGAGTCCTGGAAAGAACTCTTGGTAAAGAAAGTCTTGGTAAGAAAAAAATAATTAAAAAAAAACATGGGATATCAATATTTATTCTACGAATAAACAAGGGATGCATCTATGAGACATTTTGAAATGAGGTTTCCTTGAAAAAAATTCATTATTAAAGTTTTTATTAAAATTTTGTGGGGAAATTTTAAGTTACGCATCTAATGTGTAAACTCAATTAAACATGGTCATTTATAATATCATAACTTAGATGAACCTTAAACTTAAACCTTTTAAGGTTCGAAATCCTCCTCCCAGAAATGAGGGAAGTTCAGGAACTACTGTTTTATTTTTGGATCTTTAGCACCCCCTACTGTTCAAACCTTGTTACGCAAGCAAATTTAGAACATAACTCCTGGATCCTGTAACATGTTTAAATCGTCTGTTAAACACTCAACACTCAATGCAGATTCAATGCAATAATGAACCATAATAAACCATATAATTTCATAAAAAGTCTTGAAACCTCGACCCAATAATACACCGCCATTCTCACGAGGCCCAGTAGCACACATAACAAACACTACAGAGTTAAAACTGATGGAAAAGGTTGGAGTAAAACAAAGGGAAACATTACCATTTACTGAATGGAGAAAGTGAATATTTAAGGGAAAACACCGCATGTAGTTTCCAACACGCTGTCGGTTAGTTGCTTTCGAACGCGAGATCACTGTGGGCGGGGAATACGTTAATTAACGAATCAGCTATGAGCTGTCATTGAGTGACAGCTTCTTACGTCTTCTCCTGGCCAATAAAAAGACAACAGTATCGCAAATATCGTATGAATTAACGTGAAAGTTTTTCCTTTTTTCGTATTTAATTACATTTGTTAAATTTTATAAATATTGATAAAAATAATGGGTTAAATATACAAAATATTGTGTATCGCTTTTGTAAACAATTACCTAATACCAGAAATTGTCCACTGAGTAAAAAACATCCTAAGACCTAAAGACTTTGATTTAATTGCTTCTGTACCAACAAGATGTTAGATAGACATCTCTCTGAGCACAATTTATGTTTCAATTTCACTGTACCATTAAGATTGTATGGGAAAAATATCCATGATTGACACTCAGAAAGCAGGTTTGAGTTCACAACCGCATTATTTTATTGTCACAGTTAACAGCAAATGATGAATTCTGTACATAACTTCCGGGAATCTTCAGCTTGTCATAACACGCAGACATTAGTCAAGAATGCATTGTTTGGGAATATGCAGGAAATCCATTTATGAAAAACATAATTGTAACATTGACCAACCTCACACATGCTGCATTCACAGAAATCAAGACAGAGTGGAGGCACTGTGGAAGTAACTTCTCAAAATGGGCACATAAGGTTATTTTGGAAACGTGTCATAATGCAAAATGGTAAATCTTAAGTTTCTAAATACTTTTGCACAGTGTTCAGTTTAAAGTTTCTACGAGATTTACAACCCAACACAATGCTTCAAGTATGGCAACTCAAAATCCTCAAATCTCAGAAGTCAAATCGTATTTTTTAAATGGGTTCAAAAGATTTTCATCAAAGAAGTTTCATCTGAATTTCTATACCACGTTTACACTTATTAACATAAACATCAAAAACACTTTTAAATGTTTCGATTCCTTTATGGAATATTTGCATCTATAGTATTGATCTGAGGTTACTGAGGTGCACCTTCTGAAAACAGCATCACAATGTCATCATTTGTGTCTTAATTTCTGTAAATGTGGACAATCCGTTTGACAGACAACCTTCAAATATCCTCACGGTGCAGGCTGAATCTGCTACAGGACGGGATGTACATGACATCACAAGGAACATCTAAAATCCCCCACACAAACAAACTCCAAAGCGGTTACCAGAGACAAGCTCGGTGTACACTACACGGGTGTCACCAACACTCAGCATCCACACCCAGACATCAGGAGCATTGCCATGGCAACCGCTTCCCCTCCCGACTGGAGCTTAAAGGTGACACAAGCGTTCTCTCAATGTTCTGAATCCTTTTTTTTCTCTCAACACTTCAGTATTTCTGCAAGAACATGAAACATTAGGCGAACCAAGAACTAACAGACATTGATTGGATTAAATTACAGCGAGGACCACCACAGCCAACAAAAACCCCACAGTTCATCCCCTTTCCTCTTCGTTTAAATAACACTGCGAAATACAAAAACATGACTACATCAGATCATGTATACATCATAAACATAAAGACAAAATAATTATAAATGAATACAAAACAAACAAAGATTAAAATAAAAAAAAAACAATCAGGCTTTTGTGGAAGAGTTGACACAGTTTTTTTTTTTGAAAATGCTAAATTAAAGTATGGTTCAAAATCGAAACAATAATTAACGAACCCTTCCTACAAGGACAATAAACGTTGAATGCACGTGTAATGCTACATGATTGATGCACACCAGATCCGTGCGCTGTTCTTTTCTAGGATGCAAACAAGAAAATAAAAATAAAAAAAGAACTCCTTGCCGACTTTTAGAATGTAGTAAAATGCTTCAGAACATTAGCCTTTAATTACAGGTGCACGTCGTACTTTAAAAGATAATATTGTGAAATTTAAGGAGATTTAACATTTTGCAAATCGATACTTGTGTCTTAAACGAGTATGTGTCATAAAGTAAGCTAAATACGCCGTTGTAAATATATTTGAAAGCCCGGTGAAACTAGAATCCTGAGAGTAAAACCAGCTTTTATTTGAGACTACGGGAACCCAAAAGTTTGACAAGTTACTATTAGTGACAAGCTACTTAATCCCGGCCCCTTCACATCTACATTTATGTATTTAGCAGATGCTTTTATCCAAAGCGACTTACAGTTCATAACCAGTTGGTTCCTTGATGGTAATTTCAAAAGATCCTAACTCAACTAATCTGCAGAAATGTGCTTTTAAAGATCGCTCCATGGTCTAAACAAAGTTACTATAGCTACCGGTAGTTTTGGATATACTTGACAGAATTGAGAGTGCTTCTGGGGAACAGTGATGTTTGAAATCTGTGTCCAATATCTCCTCTTGAATGTGTGCTGTCCATCAGCAGAAAATGTGTACGCTGGCCGCAATTTAGTCTCTTATTAGATCATTGACTAATTGAATATGCAAATTCATCAGCCAATTAGAGTACAGTTGCAAACAATTATTATATTATGTCCAAAACGTAGACATAATAAGCTTTAGAACTAGAACAAAGGTACCACAGGTTAACTTGGAATTATCTGATTGGATTGATCAGAGACTATTTGAATATTTGCAACAGGGTCCAAATACCCCTGACCGCATAAGCCCCACTTACTGAACATTGAATTATGGTCACTAATATGCTAAACAGGGTCAGCGTTAGGTTTACATTTGGAGAGAGGGAGTACAACCAATGAGACGACATGTGGGCAGGGCAGCAGATTCAGTGGGTGGGGCTTAACCCGTCACATGTGCGGTCTTAAAACAGACTTCACTCGTTTATTTATTTAATTGTAGTTGTATGTTTGTCTATTTTTATTACATCAGTGGACTTCAAGAAATAGTGCAGAAAAAAAATCATCTATTTTAAATAAGCCACAGTCGAAAGAGATGTTTGCAGGTTTTTGCACATGTGCGGAACAGTCTAATGTCCTTTAATGTTACGATGAAATCTCGCTTTACATTCACATTGTAGAATTCAGTAATATCGATTGTATTCTTCTAAGTTCATTGGTAATATTCACTTCTGATTGAATTAAGTAATTAAGTGTAATTAAGACTGCGCTCAAAGTGCTCCAGGGATGAAACAAAGATTTGGAATCATGGGAAAGTCTTTTCATGTTTGCATGCTTTCGAGAGCTCCGGTTCTGGGGTGGATGAAAGAAGTGATGTGCACTAGGAAATGGAGGAGATGCATAATAAGAGCTGCAAGTTTCCTCTCCCTCTCTCTCTCTCTCTCTCTCTCTATCTGTTAGTAATCCAGTTCATCCCAGGCTGGTGATGTTGGCTCTGCCGCCCGGAGGTGCCACGATCCGCTGAGTGGTACGACGGGGAACGTTATCATCGATTTGAGCCCCTGTGTAACAGCAAGAACATAGATTAAAAGTCTTACTCGATAAACTCGTTTTTTTTTCTAGTAGATGGACTCACCAGACAGGCTGAATCCAGACTGGTGCAGGTTTCGAACAGGTTGAGGTGTGGTTTTGACAGGAGAGGTCTTTCCAGAGGTCACGGGCGTTGAGATCTTTGGTGTCACAGTGACATCACAGACAGGTCCATCGTACAGGCCTCGAGGGACTCCACGGAGCTCTGCAAGCTGCATCCAATCATAGCAAAGCAATAAATTAACAAAAATATGATTTTTAATCAATTAATTTAATATAAAACAACGATTGCCATTTCGCTGTGCGTGTGCCCTGTAACAAACATGACCTACGTGTGCTAAATTTTTTAAAATAAATCAAAATAAAACAATAAAACTTGCACGAAGTCTGGGATTTTGTGGAATTATAAAATGTCATTCGACGTCTAGGTTGAGACCCAGTCATGAACTGAAACAGAAGCAGCTGTGTAGGAGGTTTTAAACCAATTATCGGCACCTATTATCATTTCGACTGATGTGTGTACAATTAAGTAAAATAAATCAAAATAAAACAATGAAACTTGCACGAAATCTGGGATTTTTATGGAATTATAAAATGTCAATCGGCGTCTAGGCTGAAACCCAGTCATGAACTGAAACGGAAGCAGCTGTGTAGGAGGTTTTAAACAATTATCGGCACCAATTATCATTTTGACCGATGTGTGTATAATTAAGTACAAAAAATCAAAATAAAACAATGAAACTTGCACGAAATCTGGGATTTTTATGGAATTATAAAATGTCAATCAATGTCTAGGCTGAAACCCAGTCATGAACTGAAACAGAAGCAGCTGTGTAGGAGCTATTGACCTGTAAACTGTGACCAACACTGTGTGCGCTTGTGAGTGACAGCGTGGGTGTTGGTAAGGATGTATTTGTACCGGTAAATATTGATGCCATATTGATATTTGTGATTAATCAGCTCATCCAACAAACTACATCACATATAATTTCACAACCATAAAGTTATTTTTTTTTTGCGCTGCTATTGCTAATTTTGGTTATTTGATTGTTTTTGGGACAAAGTATGTAAATTGAATTGGATTGTTGCTTGTCATGCACTTTTCTTTTTTTGTTGCTATTTAAAAAAAAGAAAGAGAAGAGAAGATAAAGAACCTCATCGACAACGACCTCAAGAGACTCTAGGCTGTTAAAGGAGGGAATACTAAATATGAAGAGCTTTAATATTACGGTGTGTAAACTTTTGATGAGGGTCATTTGGAAAGTTTTTGTTTCATTATGATTTTAAATAATAATTGTAAAAGGCTTCAACTAAACGCAATCCAATGCATTTGTGTTATTATGAATTTACACAATGTAGAAATGTCTCGGTTTACTCTGCTTCGGGCCTTTATCCTCTTATACACATAGTCTGGGAAGGGTTTTCGCCCGATGTAGCGTCCGGCGCCCTCGATCGCGTGCAGGTTTCCGTCCTCCAGGACGATCTTTCCCTGACTGATGACCACCACAGGAGCTCCCCGCACCTCCAGGCCCTCAAAGATATTGTATTCTACCGCCTGAGAGGCACAGAGGAGATAAAACAACTTTTTCAGCAAACTTTTTTGAAATTGGGTATAGTTGGGCATAAAAGCTGGCTCTTTTGATTGTCACCGACATTTAACAATACAAAAGTAACCGAAATTTAACAAGTGTACTAATGAAACAACAGTTTTGATTGAAGCAAGCTCTTCTCACCAGGTGGTGGCTCTTAGCGGAGATGATCTTGGTGGCGTCGGGGTCCCACAGAACCAGATCCGCATCGGATCCAACAGCGATGCGTCCCTTCCTCGGGTACAGACTGAAGATCTTGGCAGCGTTCGTGCTCGTCACAGCCACAAACTGGTTTTCGTCCATTTTTCCAGTCACCTGAGGAGCACAGCATCCTCCTGAGGTCTCATCATTGATGAGAACGATCCCTACACTTGGGTTTACTTGTTGTTTCTTAATTGAACAATGCATTAATTTAAAATATGTGATAAAAAAGTAGATGGCTTTGATGTTTTGTTAAAACAATAGTGCCTATAAAGTAACCTTACGGAAAAAGTATGTTACTTACCACACACTTGTCCCAGATGATGGACAGCCGCTCCTCTGTGCCGTTGGTCCCCTCCGGGATCAGAGTGAAGTCGTCTTTGCCCACGGCTCGTTGAGAAGTGTTGAAGGTGCAGTGAGCGCTGGCCGTCACCTGCAGATCCCCACTGCAGAGAGAGAAAGAGAGAGGGAGTGAGAGAGAGTGAGAAGGAGTGACAACACGAGAAAGAGAGATGGGGGGGCGGGGTTAGAGAGAGAGAAATAGTGAGGGAGAGTAAGAGAGAGAGGGTGAAGGTGAAACGATGCAAGAAAGGGGTCACATCGTTGAGG